>JAJQXH010000038.1:0-185000 GCA_022343465.1 Oscheius sp. G VE-2021 | reverse complement strand
CAAGTTTTTATTTAACCATTTTTAGATTATTTTAAGCTACCAGAATGGAAAGAACGCCCATCTCAAAAGGACTTGTTTTACTGTACCTTCTTGTGAAGGCTCGATATTTTCCTGTTAGGAAATGGACTAGAAAATGAAACAAGTAAAACACATGTTTAAAATCGCAAATTCATTAGAATTTCAATGGTATGAAATTGGAGCACATTTTAAAATGGTGAAATTTAATAAGAAGATGAGATCACGCGATTTTGTAGTCATTGAGAAAAAATGTGAGCCGTATAGTAAAAAAGTAGTGTTTGTGAAATTTCAGCGAAACGGAAAAATAGGGGCAAACAATAAGGTTCTCTAACAAATTCCAAATGCTGGATTTCATCAGGGTTCTCAAGGGTTGGTCCCATAAATTACCAACCACACGACCAAGGTTCGGTTCCAGTCGGTGAACTTAGTTTTTTGTTTAAACCTAATTGACCGATGTGAAAACTGCAAACATTTTAAAGTCATTTTAAACGGGTTAAAATTATGTACATCAATTTTTAAATTAAAATGAGCCGCATGGGCCAGGTCGAAAACTCCCTCGGCCCATGATTTGTAAACCTGGGATTTCATAAGACTACGGGACCAAATGCATGAAACACCACGCTGATTGCACATGATTAGAAAACAGGTGAAATTCGTTATTCTGGAGTTTTTGAGGAAAGTTGAGGACCACAGATTAAAGGAAGCGTCAGGGACCTTTTTTCAACTTTAATTTACCTATGGCGCCCGTTACTGTATGTAGTGGGACCCTTGCCGCTGCTGCCGATCGCGTACGGGTGTGAAACTCGCGGCGCTACCATGTCATACGTCTTTTCAGGCGGGAACATTGAAAATTCGAAAATGCAGCCAAAAATCGATAACTGATGAATTGGACGGACGCATAATCACCGTGCACGAAATTTGTTAAAAAAACTTGGATTTCCCTGAAAAGGGAGAAACTTACGTTTGAATTTGTGCTGGCTCCTTCTGAGTCGCGGCAGAAGGACGGCACAATCTGGGGTGAGGCAGGGCATCTGTGCTGAGGCCTCGAGAAGGAAAAAGCCGAGACAGACGACCAGAAGCCCCTGCATTGCGAAGGAATGCGGCCGACGGAACGCCCCTTGCGACCAGGGCCACGCCCCTCTGACTACGGGTTACGGTAGGTTCAGATAAATAGGGATAATGGCTGCAAACAGACGACGACGAGTGATGTCAGGGTGCAAAGGGGCGATGACGGAAGGGAATTATTGGATTACGGTAAGTGGGGAAGGAATGGGAGGAGACGGTAGAACATGACGACAGGTGGGCGAGGATCATGACGTCATGGGGAAAGTGATTGTAAGTGGAGATAAGTAGATCATGACGTAATGTAAAGTGTATCATACGGTAGTAATAGAGTACGGTAGATCCAACAGGTACTGTACGGTAAGTAGATCATAGCACCGAGATCTCAAAGATCACACTATAATACGGTAGCTCGTGGCAAATCTTCAGAAAAGACTACGGTAGATCATGGAGTTATACGGTAGACCACACACTTCAAGGTGTTCTATCATGGACTACTGGAGGTCAAGGACTACGGTACTGATAATCTGCAATACCGTAATATACGCATTCTAAGTATATCATATCAGACTACGGTAGATCACAATGGTATACAGTATGTCGGAATAAGGTAGACGAGCCGCAACAAAAGAATACGGGTTGTTTTAAAATCTAAAAAAAAACATTTAATTTTTTTAAAAACTGTTTGGAAATTCTTTTTCAGATTTGTAAAGTTTTTAAATAGTTTTTCAATTAAACATTCATGAAATTGTTTGGTGAAGTACAAAAAATGTGAGCACCCGACGGGACTCGAACCCGCATGTCCGGATCCGGGGTCCGGCCTTCTCCTTTAGGCCACGGGTGCTCAGTGCACACACACACACACACACACACACACACACACACACACACCATTTGCATCGTTCTCTCTGTAAAGTCACTAAAAGTCAGATAAATATCTTTATTTGTATGTACATCTATAGCACCTTGTAAAAATACCCATAAACTATGAAAAACCGCTAAAATTATTGCAAATACCCGTAAGAAACAGAGATTTCAGTCGTCTTCCGCCATTTCCGACCACCAGTTCTCAACTTCCGGTCCGTTTTGAATAGTCTCCAATTCCAATGTTGGTGTTTCTCGGAGGAAAGAAACTGATTCTTAAATTAGAATTTAATTTTTTAATTTAAATTCAAATACCAATTGCGTTGTGGACAACTGGAACGTCTAGAGAGTGCCGTCTGTCTACCGTATCCATGTCTGATTTCTCTTCTTCCAATTCAGGCAATTCGTAGGTTGGCATTTGCTGGAAATAGATCTTTAAATTGTCAGTAGAGCGTAGTTACTTGTATCTTGAGAGTTCCTCGCCTGTCCTTGTGCTTTGACTCTTTTTTGCTGATTCCAAGGACGAATTTCTTTGCTTCACCGACGAGTTCCGGGATGCTGTTCCTTCGACGGCGTTTCTTGGTCGAGGAGTCTTCTTCGACGCTATCTCGTGATTCGAAAGAATCCAAAACCTTTAAAAACTTTATTCCCACTGAATATACCGTGATTTTTCAATTTCAAAAAGAAAAAATGACCTGCGTTCGGGGGGAATCGAACCCCCGTCGAATGCTTGGAAGGCATCCATGCTAACAATTACACCACGAACGCGCATGTCTGTTTCCGTGGGCGCCGCAGTGACTACCCTGCTGCAGCAGTTCGCCAGTCAACAAGCAGATGAGGTAGCCAAACAACATATATTTCGGCATTGAATGTTGCATTTTAATTCTTGATGCATTTTTAAATGTAAATATCGATTTCTCACCTGAACCGGAGGCGGAGTTCCAGACAAAGTGGCCGTGATATTCTGATTTGAGGTCCCGTGGGGAAAAGAAGGCAATAACATGCTCAATCTGTGCAAAGTCGATACAGGAATTCCACTTTCAGCCTAAATTTTCACAATAATTAAAATTTAGTTGAAAAATACCGCCGCTTGCGCCATTTTCCTTCGTCGTAGACAGGATTCCAGCCAATTTCTGATCGTCTGCTTGGCCACCTCTTCCTCAATTATGTATTCCAACTCTTCTCTTTGCAAAAGTTCTTCCAATTGCAGACTTTTCCGAATATCCACACTGCGATAGGACAGCATGCTGAAAATAGGGCATTGTAGGCGGCGCCATGCTGATAAGGCGCAACGCAGCGTCCGTCAACAGTGCTTCCGTGGCGCAATAGGCAGCGCGTTCGGCTGTTAACCGAAAGGTTGGTGGTTCGAGCCCACCCGGGAGCGAATGTTTTGCTTTTTGGTGTTACCTTACGAAAATCCAGGAATTTCTGAAACTATGCCTTTCACTCACTTCAAAACGTCATGGAATGAAACATCCTCTCCATTATGGAGCCGTTCCATTTCGTAGCACATGTGTTTGAAAAGGAGACGGTCTTTGTTTGGATCCACTTCCAGCCTTCCTTTCAACAACCGAAGGAGGAATTTCACTCTTCTAACTGGGATGGATCTCTGAAATTTTTATTTCTATTGTCTTTTCGGCTAAACACTACCTTTTGTTCAGTGTCAACCGTGTTCCAGACCTGCTGGAAGTTTCTGATATCAGCATAGGAAAGTAAAGCATCTTCTTCACTTGAATAGAAAAGAGAAAAGTTTTCCATGATAATAGCTGAATACAAAAGAGATTACGGTAGTTTTACAAGCACTAACCGACAAGAAGATTGAGAACGATGTAGGTGATGATGAGGTAGAATGAGCAGAAGTAGATAATGGCTCCGAAATAGTTTCCACAGTCGGTTTCCCAGTAGTTTAGACCCTCGTCCCAGTAACAGAAGGGAGGGGAACGCTGAAAATTCTAACGTTCAATTTCAAAGCCACTTTTCTAGCCGGGCGCCTAGCATGTCAAGGCACCATTGCGCTTCAGACGGTGTGCAGTCATGTCCGAGTGGTTAAGGAGTTTGACTCGAAATCAAATGGGCTCTGCCCGCGTAGGTTCGAATCCTGCTGACTGCGAATCTTTTTTGTTTCATTCATACATGCTTCTCATTACGCTTTTTGCCAGGAAGTAATCTTTTTCTTATCTAACTAATGAGACTCACCATGCAGTCATGCATAATATCGTTCCAATCCTCTCCCGTGACACTTCTAAACAAGACAACGAGAGCTTCCCGCCCGTTTCGGAAATTCACGTGTCTAAACAGATTGAACTTTCCTTTTTGATTAAAAAGGGCCTACTTGCTGACAGCCTGACCGTATTTAACCATTCCGAATAGAATTACTCCAGTGTAGGCATAAAAGAGAACCAAGAGGAACATGGCTGCGATAATGAAGAGAGACCGAACCATGGACATTACGACGGTCAACATTAGCATCTTAAGAGTGGAACGACGGCCTAAAACACATTTTTAAATTATCGATCGAATCACGGCGTGCGAACGACTGCCTCGGGTGCGCGGCGGGAGCGATTAGAGCGCCCTGGACGCGCGCCAAAAGATATAAAGTCATTAAGTCATTAAATATAACGTTTAGTTAATTCGAGGATAGTTTAAAGCATTTATATTTGAAAACTAAAAAACAAACCGCAGATAGTGAAGAACCTCAGAATGACCACCATGTACCCAAAAGTGTAAGTCAATCTCTTCCACTCGGTGATTCCTCCTGCGAAATAGGCGGGAACTGAAAATGGCACAGTTTTAAATTTGAAAACTTTGAAACTGAAGTTAAGTAGACCTTGGAATAGAAAGTGGAAAACGATCCAGGTGATGCCGAAGAGAGTGATGGCCAAATCGATTCGATTACGACGCGACTGCCAGAAGCCGCGGAAGGTGAAGGCCACCATTTTCAGAAGGATCTGAAATGGCTTTTTTAAAATGTGAAAAATCGACTTTTCATGTCAAAGCTATTTCAAATGATGGGGACTTTAGGTCCCGCCACGCAGTAAACGCGCCTTAATGAGAATCACAGCGCGGCGGCCGCAACGCAGCCGCGCGCGGTTTGCAGACTATATCTTCTGTTTTCAATCGAATTGTGTATTTTATACGAAAGGTATCAATTAAAACTACCTCTATGAGAAAAAGAATGCTGCAAATGGCCGAAACCACCGTGAGAATGAAGAGCAGCCTCTCATTTTGCTTCTCCTCCTCCACGTTCCAAGGAAGGCACAAAGTGAAGGAATTCGCAATCACAAGGAAAACGAAAAACTGAAATTTCAGTTTTTTTAATACTGAAAATTGAATTTCAAACCTTTTTGAAATGCCTGTGAAGTGTCAAATCGTAAAGATAGCTTCTCATTTTCGCGCTCTCTGGTGGTTTCGGAGGCACATGGAGTGGTTGGGCCATCTTCAGACGAGCCTTCAAATCAGCCCAACGACGTTGGTCTACTGTAAGAAGGGCGGTTCCCTGAAATCGATAATCGATAGATCAGAAATCAATCAATACCCTGTTCTCGGTGTAATTTGCAATTACAACACCCACGAATAGTGTCAATCCAATCATACATCCGATAAAGACATAGATGTGGATGAAGAGAACTGCCCACTGAAATCAATCAATAGAAATCAATCGATAAGTGATCGATACCGGTCCCTGGCGGAGGTACAGTATGTCTCTGATGACGTTCCATCCCTTGTAGGAGAGGGTTTCGAAAAGAGCCAACATTGCATTCCCGATGTGATCGAAATTGAAGTTTCTCGGATTTGTCCTGTAAATTCGATTATCGATTGCTTGAAAAGTTGGGCTACCAGACACGGGGGACGAGGATTTTCGGATGGAGGCGGTCGTCATTTTTACCGTAGACTTCCATTCTGGTTACGAAAATGCGCTGTTCGAAGAGACCTGTGCAGTTGTTCTGAAAAATCGATATCGATTGGTTTTTGTCGCACTATCTCATTTCTTACCCTATCAGCAATGGTTGGATCATTGCAAGTGGCCAATTTCCCTCCAACAATCTGAACTCCGAAACTCGCAAAAACGAACATCAGGACAATCAGAAGTACCGTAACCTGAAATTCGAAAATATCGATTTTCCAATTATCGATTACCAAAAGAATCTCCTTAAATCCTCTGCACAATTCACAGACGACTCTTCGAATGTGAGGAACCAAGGTGTAAATTCTTAGGGGCCTCATCGCCCGGAAGATCATCAGAAGCTGAGCCCAGCTGTTGATTTCCACGTGGGAGGGCATCCAAAGCAGGTAGATCACACTCGTCTGAAATGGGATGGAACATAGAAAGGTTGTAAATTTGGTTACAAAGTAGATGAAGAAGGTCATGATGTCTCCGACGTCTTTGACCACAGCTTTCGGGGTGAAGAAGAGGCCGTTTGCGAGAACTTTCAGACTCAATTCGACGGTCATGGCAAAGACGAAGAGGTACTCGGTTATCTTAAAGAGAAGATGAGAGTGAGTGAGTGTGAGAGTATGTGTGTACGTGTGCGTGTGTCTCCTGAGACTTCTAAACACAAACCTGTAGGTACATGTTGTTGAAGATCAAATTCTCTCCATTCGTTGGCCAAGGAGATTCAAAAAGCATTGACCAACAGGACACCGAAGTCACGATGACCATCGTCCAATCCAGGTAGGTCAAAAGGCCAATGAATTCACTGAATACCACTTTTCCAGACAGTCCTTTAAATAACTTACTGTAGTTGTTTGTACTTCAGTTGGGTCTGCTTTCCGGTTATTGGATCGATCGTTTCTGGGCAGTATTGGGAGTGTACTGTAATTTGATTAAAGGAAGGTTTAGAGGATTACGGTACCGATGTGTTGGCAGAGTCTGCGGAATCGGGAATCGCGCCCCACTGCGAAAAGTGGACGGTCGAACATTGGATGGTTTTCGCGCATTTCTTCTTCTATTCGGTTTCTGGAAAAGAGACATAACGGTCTCACGTGCGTTGAAAGTCACGCATACATTCCCGCATGTGACCACGATCTCATGTCCTCACGGTTTCCCGTCTATGCTCACTATCTCACGTTCACACATACCTCGTAATCTCAGCGTGAGCTCTCTTTTGCTGAAGTGCTTTGAAGTCGAATTCTCCTTGTTTGGCCTCATTCTTCGGGGCAGAATCGGATGGCCTCAGGTCCCCATTCTCTTTGATCTGAAACTTATCTTCCACTTTGTATTGTCTAAAATCTACCTTCAATCCCTCCGAGAGATGATTTTTCGCCTTCAACGAAGCCAATCCTCTCGACCTGGCCCTCCTGAAGTTCATGTTATCTTCATATTTGAATTTGGCCAGCTTACGAAACTCCGCCCTTTCCGGTGCTCCTCCCGGAACCTGAGATGAACTGGTTCGAATCGGAATACAAACCACGGCTTCTGTTGGATTCACTGAAAATTTGTGATAATCACTTTTTTTAGATAAATTTGAAAAATTTCATAATTAACTTACTCTAACAATCCATTTAGGATGCTTCTGCTGGAGCTCTGGCCTATGTGTCTCATCTTCAGGCGCTTTCTAGCTCGAAGGAGGGTGGCTTTTCGGAAGATTGATCGATTTCCCCCTACTTCGTCATCTGAAATGTAAGGGTTTTCAAGATTATTTTTTATCCTTGGGGTGCAATGTGGAGAGAGAGAGAGAGAAAGAGAGAGAAAGAGAGAGAGAGAGAGTGAGAGTGAGAGAGAGAAATATAGAAAGAGAGAGGGCTCACCTTCAGCCCCATTTCCATTTGCCTCTTCGTCGTCTGCAAACTGCCTCGTAAAGGAATCTCTGATTTTCGGAAGTGGAAATTCAGAAGAAATCTAAAATTTCAAGTTTTGAAATGAAATTTCGGATTTTCCTACCTTTCTCAGGGAGATCATCTGAGGGGCGGTGGGGAATCTGTCGAAAACCCGAAGGCGCCACGGAAGAGTCGTTTTGATTGTATTCTGGAAAGTAGGATCCTCTCTTTCTCTAACTCTCTCTTTCTCACCTGCTCTCTCGCTTTCAGCTGTTTCACTTTCTTCAATTCCTCGTCCATTTCCAAGTTATCCAAAATTACGGCAACGAAGAGGCTCAACACAATCTGCACTTCAACGTTTTACAAATTCTAGTAAAAACTAACCAAAGTGACCAAAAGATGATAGCCAACGAAGTAAAGAGCCACAAAAGGCACCATTTTCTCATTTGTGGTCCTCAGAATTTCCACAACCACGTCCGTCCAGCCTTCTTGGGTGATGATTTGGAACATTGACATGAAAGCCTGAAAAGGCACGTAAATGCCTTACCAGCGGCCTGCACCCATTCAGCGCTATGATGATTCCATCCAATATGTGATACGTGAAAAAGGAAATTGAAAGTCTTTTTAATTGAATTAATAAACAAAAATCTTTAATTGACTGTATAAACAGTGTAAATTAGCGTTTGTAAGTTATGAAAAATATTAGCACCCGACGGGACTCGAACCCGCATGTCCGGATCCGGGGTCCGGCGCCTTCTCCTTTAGGCCACGGGTGCTCAGCGCTGAATGGGTGCAGGACGATGGTAAGACGGCCGCCCACGCAGGGTGATTTGAATTCTCTCTCTCACTCTCTCTCTCTCTCTCTCTCTCTATCTCTCCATCTCTATCTCTTAACTACTCACATTTGGGAACGTGGTGAACTTCTTCAAATTGGGGACATAGCAGAACAGTTGAAGAGAGATGGCAGATGTGATGAAGAGAAGGACCAACGTGAAGATGACGAGACCACCCAGTTTCTTTCCAGGACCGAAGATCTGAAAATGTGGGGTTTAAACGAAAAAGCATTCACACTCACTCGCTCAGTCACTCACTAAATCACTCTCTCACGCTCTTTACCTTGTAAACGAAGTCCTCCAGCATCGGAGAAGCCTTGATCAGCCTTGCGATCCGAAAAACTTGAAAGTAAGTAAAAATGTTCATGTTGTACAAAGGCCAGATGACGTTCAAAGTTGATCCTGAAGCTCCCTTTCAATTAAAGTTTAACTTTTCCACTCACCTAGGCATAGAATCAGCTCAAACTTGTGTTGTCCTCTTCTGACGTATCCCTTCCATCCGTAACCGAAGACTTTAACAATAGCTTCGAGGTTGAATAGAATTGTGAAGCCAACTTCTATGTAGTAATAGATTTGTCTCCTTGGCGCATCACTCTCATCATGCCGATAGACCAAAGAGGCGTTTATCAAAGCATTGAGGAGAACCATTAGCATCATCACAAATTGGAAGGAGGTACTGCTCACGACCTGAAATTGGCCAAACTGAAATAATGCCAAAGGCAAAAGAATTCGCTCCCGGGTGGGCTCGAACCACCAACCTTTCGGTTAACAGCTGAACGCGCTGCCTATTGCGCCACGGAAGCCTTGGGAGCCGCTGCCATTCGGCGGCAGATAAGTCTGTGGCGCCCGCGAGGGGCCTAATTTGATTCAAAAGTTACTTGGTTTCTGTTTATTGAGAGGCTATCCCTGTTTGCGTATAAAATCACTTGAAATAACCTACCGTATGCAAAAACTGAGGGCTTTTGGTGCTCCTACTGTAATGATCCACTTCGACTAGTCTCCAGCCAGTGTCTGCCTTTTCAAGCTTCTGAAAAATCAATAAATCTGCCGATTATCGATTGATTTACCTGGGTGAACGAATCTTCCACCGCAACCTCTCGACTTTGCCACATTTCACTGAATTGGACTCGAATTTCAGCGAAAGTTTCCGTGATGACGGCGATGAAAACGTTCTAAAATGAAGTTTTGGATGTGGACTTAGAGTGAGGACATGAGAATATAGGTAAATTAAGTAGTTGTTCCAACATGTTTACCTTAACTAGCCAAGCCATGAAGAAAATCAGAGTGACAAAGTAGAAAAAAGCCACGTAGGAGGGGAAAGTGTCCAAGCAGTCGTAGAGAACATAGACCCAACCCTCTTGGGAAGCAGCCATGTAGACCGTAAATAAGGAAGAAACTTAAATTTATTAAAAAATAGGTTACTTTCCATTATAAACTCACGGAAATTGTCAAACATCCCGTAGAATCCTTCCGCGTGAGCGGACATTGTGATTTTGAGACAGACCATGTTTCCAGGGCATTCGTAACCACCTGAAAAAGTTATCGGCTAAAAATGAAAAACAAAATAAATGCAAAATTATTGATTCGGTTAAACTAAAGACGCAAAAAGGATTCGCAGTCAGCAGGATTCGAACCTACGCGGGCAGAGCCCAATTGATTTCTAGTCAATCTCCTTAACCACTCGGACATGACTGCACGTCTGGACTGGCGCTGGGCCTCTATGTTCAAACTGGCGCCCAACTGTTTAAAAAATGTAGAAAACTATTAATTTAGTTTATAAAATAGAAATAAAACTAACCTTCTCCAATGTGAGAGCACATGGTGTCTGGAATGGCCAAGTCGGCGATTGTGACATTGTCGGGGTTTGTGCCATTAACAACGCAATGGTAGTCCATTCTTCCTGCAATAAACACCATTAAAGTAGTTTTAACAATGTAAAATTAAATTAATTTTTTTAAAATTTTTATCATTTTACAGCCAAAAAACACCGCAAAGCATATGTAGTAGTAGCGCGCATAACTAAAATTAAAAAATAACTAAAATTTTAATTTTAAACTGCTTTTCATTTCACTCACCGAACAGTTGAACTCCCATGATGGCGTAGAGAGCCATGAAGAACATGAAGAAAATCGTCACATTTTGAATTTGCTGTGAAGAGCGTCTAAAATTGTATTTTCAATAAAATAATTTAAGTTAATTACTTAATAATCTGTTTAATTCGATTTTTCGGCAGTTCAAATCGCACAATCGATCGAATGAATCGGACCATGATGAAAGGCCGAGGGGAGCGGACCACTCCGAACCACGTTTCGTACTGAAATATATATTGTAACTTTGTAACTTTACAAATATTGTTTAAAAACTTACATGTAGCCCTAAGGAGGGAAACCAAATTATGAAAAGTTCGTAGGCGTGGAGAGCACAGGAGAGAATGTGCATTAGGAGGAGGAACAGATCGAATTGAGACCAGCGGTCGCGGAGGTAGGAGGAATCGTGCTGAAAAAGTAATTTTATCAATTATGTCTGTTTATCTGTTTATTATTCTAAAACCCGAGAATTCGTATCTGTGTCCCACTCTTTACCCCTGTGACCTACACCCGTACGAGATCGGGGAAGCGCCGGGGTGCGGTCATTTAAGGTGAGCCGTTTGCAAAACTTCCGGGAGGTCCGGCTTATATAACCTTGATGGTGCTTGGTTATATAATCCCGACTAGACCACCACCTTTCTTATCTTTTCCTTTTTCAAATCGATTTTAACTTTCGTCAACTGTAGCATCGCGTGCGAATGGGTTGTAAATGCCTTCCTGACCTCCCATAGTCCGTTGTGGTGGATGTAAAGGACTGCCTCCAGAAGAAAGACCAAAGTGACGGTGCAGTCGGAGAAAAAGATGAAGTAGTTCAGAGGAGGCCACAGTTCTATGGTGGCTGGGGTGTGGAGACAGACGGAGATCATCGAGAGGAGACATGCCACTTTGATCACTTCTTTTAGGATGTCGTTTTGGTGGAGTTCTGGAAAAGAGGAGGGTTAGAGAGAGAGAGAGAGAGAGAGAGAGAGAGAGAGAGAGAGAGAATCCCACCTGATGGTTTCTTGTTGATGGCGCTGGCTTCTAGATTGATGATATCCGTGATGGCGACCACTGACTCTCCCCTCCTCTTCCGAAGCTCTCCTTTCCCATCTGACGGCAGCGACGACTTGCGCCGTGTCAGCATTGTGGCTGACAAGGCCGCCGCCTTGCACGCTGAAAAATGATTCAATTTAATGATTCCATTTGAAGCTACAGAAACAAATCAGAAAACAAAAATATTCGCTCCCGGGTGGGCTCGAACCACCAACCTTTCGGTTAACAGCCGAACGCGCTGCCTATTGCGCCACGGAAGCACTGGTTAACGGCGCAACACGGCGCCTTATCAAGTGGGCAGGCGTCCAAATATGAATTCTGGGCGCGAATCGGCGAAAACGCAATCGAATAAGCACATTCTGCATTGTATCCTCCGAACAAAGAGCGCCGACCACAATCCAAGTGAAAAACAATTGAAATTCTAGCCAATCTGAGCTTAAGCGAATAGAAACCCAGCGTACCTTCTCTCCGACTGGTCATTCTAATCCGAAATGAGCGATTGTGGCCTCATTCAAGGATTGCAGTCGTTCGAAAGGGGGGGGGGAAGTCTGGGATTGAGGTACTTAGCAATTTGGGGAGGAAAGATGTGCCGCGCTAATTGGGACCCTCGAGACAATTGGGTGAAAGTTGGGGAAGCAGATGCTGGAGCCTTTAGAGTATAAGAGAGTAATTATGCATTCGCCAATATACCACCACTTTGACCTATTCTGCGAAAACATTTGGGAAGGAATGCAAATTTTATTCAAGTGCAAGGTTCCGCCTTTTGAAAGTTTTTCAAATTTGTGAATCAGTTTTTATAACCAAGGGGTTCAGAGCAATTTGTATATAGGCTATTGCAGAGTGATTAGCAAACATGGGAATTCAGATGCAATCCGAGCCCTCTTTCCGGCATATAGGGTGAGACACAGTGGAAAAGAAGAGAGAGAGAGAGAGAGAGAGAGAGAGAGAGAGATAGAGAGAGAGAATGTGAGTAAGTGAGTGAGAGAGAGAAACACAGAGAGAGAGAGAGAGAGTAATGAGTGAGTAAGTGAGTGAGTGAGAGAGAGAGAGAGAAAGAGAGAGTGAGTGAAGGAGTCATTGCCCTAAAGAAAACAATACCTACGTAAAGTCCTGGAATGTCCTTATAAAATCATGTTTTTCATAGTTCGGGTACTCGAAAGACCATGGCGGAGAGGAAGTTGTAAAAGAGCCGGCTGCGGCCCAATACGCCGTGGGGAAACGGGCTTTTCCCTAGTCAAATAGAGATGTAAACCGATGCCGGGGAACTACTGTCTGGCCAGCAAAAGAGAGACCGACGATAAAAACAATTTTCCATTGTTTTCCGACTAGCCAACCCCTCATTTTAGAAGAAATGTTGTGTTTAATTTCAATTTGAAAAAAACGGAAAGATTGAAAACAAGCTAAAAAAAACAAAAACAAAATGCAATTAGAAGAATTTTGCAGACTCGGCGCGTACCGCAACGCACGCGCATTTTTGACTAAACTTAGTTCAAATTGAATTTAACTGTGTTTTGAATGTAAATTTAAGGTTTAAGACGTTTCCTAATGAAAATAGGCAGGAAATAGTCACTTTTCAGTAAAGTTGAGGCAAAAAGGCAAAAATGCTGGAGGTGTTTGAGGCGTCAGAACTGCAGCTGTCTTTTATCTCCGTTAAACCCATAAAACTCGGTCTTCTGTGGAAAAAGTTGGCGATTATGGGCGTCGAAGTGTGTTTAGGAGGAGCCGGCAGCGGCGCTGCGCTCTCGCTGGCGATAATGTCATTTGGCGGCCGTCTCCTCGCATAAACCAACACGAATATATCAACTCTGCGGCTCATTAGCATAATGGGGACACAAGGTCTTCAAGAGGAGGAGGTGGCTGGGAGAGGGGGGAGAGAAGGAGGCGCCGAAAACAAAAAGCTTTCATCGGGCGCCGTTGTGTGAGAAGCCCAGCTTTGCATACTCTGAGGATGCGCCGCATGGCAAAAGAAGTGCCGCCGGGCTGGGAACCGACCGGGGAAGGAGGGAACACGCGAGATCACCAGGATTTACAAACACAACGACTTCAAAACTCAAATTTTTTGAAATTTCTATTCAGTATCAAACTCAACCTGCAAATTTGAGACAAACACTGCAAATTGCTTTTCAAACTATTGAACAAAACTGTACTTATGGCTAAAAGTTACCTGCGCGCAGGCCGCCACGCGACCGCAACGCATAGCCGCATCGCAGACCGCGCCGTGCTGCGCCAACTGTATTTGAATTCATCTATTGTGTGATATACCATTCAACTCTAAATTTAACAAAGAATTCGATTCAAATCATCCCGAGAAACATTTTTGCTGCTACAAGTGCGAAATACGAGATATACATGCTCATGACCCGATTTTCTCAAGGTTTCTTAAGGGTTTTGATGAATTTCTGCAGACACCTAAATAAAATGGATCCTCCTCGTTGCTCTTACGCACCTAATCAAGCCTTCCAGTGCCTAATAACACGGCTCTCTTTGCACTCTGAAGGCCCCTAGTGGCTGGAAAACAACAACACTCAAGTGTTTTCTGAAAGGCAGTGGTTCGCAATAAATTTGCCAGAGAGCCGTTTCCGTGCTCCAGTGGCAATTAGGGAGGCTAGGTATAGGGGTACTCTCTCTCTCTCTCTCTCTCTCTCTCTCTCTCTCTCTTCCTCTGAAAGATTCTCTCCGTGGAAGCAGAGTGTGGTGTAAATGAGTTATGTTGATGGGAAAGAAGAGAGAGCCGCGGCTAATTCTAGGCCAATCCGACGGCCGTCGCCGACAGAACTCGCGCAATTAACTGCGGCCGCTAATGATTGATGCTCCGCTTTGCGAAAAGAGGGAAAGAGTCTCTCGGATCCACGCAAAAGCTAGTGTTTACTCCGGAAAATCGAAAGAGAACGCCTAGGGCAATGAGGAGAAAACGAGGTGCAGGCACGGAGAAGAGTAGGGAAACGCTTAACACTGCGCAGTCACGGTGGGTTACGAAGGCGGCGCCAGCGTCTGTCCTCAACGCGTTCGTGGTGTAATGGTTAGCATGGATGCCTTCCAAGCATTCGACGGGGGTTCGATTCCCCCCGAACGCAGATCCTTTTTGCTTGATGTGGTTATAACAATGCCGTTATTGCGTCCTGAATGGATGCGGAAGAGCCGTGATCGAGTGCTTTTCCACGGGGATTCGGACAATTAAAAGTGCTGCGGCCCGCCACGTGTGTCCGTTTGCTACTAATTTCAGAGTTCAGAGACCGCGGGCGGAAAACAAACAAACTCGAGGGGATTGAAAGATTAATGGAAGCACACCGTCTAAAAAGAGAATACAAAGTCTCGCCAACCAGTCCTTTAAAAATGCAAGTTAGACTTTGGAAATTGCATGTTAACGCCTGTTTTTCGATGCTTTCGTTTCGTTTTTAAGCCTGGATCTTGTTTTTCTCTCGTTTTCCTCATTGGATCCCGGCTGTAAATGAGGAGAAAGCAATTAGATATGAGCAAAGGGCGCGCGCGATTCCGCGTAAACAGCGTGCAAAATTGATGAGATCGGCTAATCAGCGGACGGCGAGGGCGTCAACGCGAAACGACGTCGTTAATTAATCCCTCCCGCGCGCACCGCTGCTGTTTTTCCGAAATAAGCAGAAATTTTTGATGTTTTCAGCTGGAAATGACGATTTTTGCGTGGCCGAGGAACACCTGGCTGCGGTGACGTCACTTTTTGTCTAAATCTGGAAAGCGGCTGCAGGCAAAATGAAAAGTGGCGCTGAAAATAGACAAAGGTAAACGGCGAATCGAGGGATTTCCAGAGAGAGAGAGAGAGAGAGAGAGAAAGAGAGAGAGAGAGAGAGAGAGAGAAAGAGAGAGAGAGAGAGAGAGAGAGAGAGAGAGAGAAAGAGAGAGATAGAAAAAGAGAAAGTGAGTGTGTGTGTGTGTGTGTGTGTGTGTGTGTGTGTGTGTGTGTGTGTGTGTGTGTGTGTGTGTGTGTGTGTGTGCGTGAGTCCGTGAGGCAGAAAAAAGGAAACCTCACCTTGTGAAGAAGGTTTTCTCATGGCGAACTCCATTATCGCAGTCTTTCTGGCGGAATATAGTGAGTAACCCTTGATTCGAAGTAAAATTAATGGGAACCCGGCGTCTTTGAGCTGCGCAGCTTTTGTTATTGTTTTCGACACCAAACGAACACGCACGTTTTCCTGGGGGAGGGACATGGAAATTGGATGAACAGCCGCTTTTCGGTAGAAAAACGCGTTTCTAATGGAAGAGGGAGAGATTACGGCGGGGAGAGAGACAGAGAGAGAGAGAGTGAGAGAGAGAGAGAGAGAGAGAGAGAGAGAGAGAGAGAGAGAGAGTCCACGCGACATCTGCCCTCAGATTGTCACCATACGGTAGACATAGGGTAGACTTGTTTTGAATTTTTAAATTGTTTTTTTTTAAAAATAATTTTGTATAATACGATTTCCATGGTTCAAATTTTAAAAAAAATGAAGTGTCATGAAGTAAAGTACCCAGGGATTATCTTCGAAGACGCAAAATTCTGTTTCCCAACTGGAAAACTACTAAAAAGACGATTTTCGTAGTTTGAAACAGGCAAATCTGAGAAAATGTGTTGTTCGGAGCCAATGTGAAGACGATTTGCACCAAAAATCGTGAGGAACGCTCCCTGGGGTCCCAGTTTTGGGCATAAATCACTGTCAGGGCGCCATTTCGGCGCATCCCGTCAGCCAGGCCATTTTTCATTACTCCGAACGGCATTCCAGGCTGTTTTTATGCTTGAAATTTACTTTTAGGATGAAAAAAGGGAAAATAGTGGAGAAAAGAGCAAAAAACCAACCGAGAAGCCGCGTTGTGGTTGTGGACATGGTACGGGTGTAGGGTTACAAATAGTCTGTGGCCAGGTACATCTGAAATAATAAAAAAATTGAGAAATCAGAAAAAAAAAGAATAAATAAAGGGCCACAAAAAAAGAGAGAAACTCTAACAGTGGACGGCGGAAGGAAGATGGCTGTTCATTTGATAAAGGGCGCCGCCGTCTGCTCCCGTGCAGTCATGTCCGAGTGGTTAAGGAGATTGACTAGAAATCAATTGGGCTCTGCCCGCGTAGGTTCGAATCCTGCTGACTGCGAATATTTTTTTCTTTTTGAAATTACAAAGTTTTAGTATTTCCGGAGTTGAGAAGTTTATTTTGAGCGGTTTTGTTTTGACGCACGCCGGACGGGGCCAGTAACAAATGCAGACTCAAGTAAAACTCGAATGGGCGGTCAGGGTTTTCGGCTTCTGAGGGATTGACGGCGGTTGACAAGCCATCCGAACAATATACATCAAAACACGTCAGCGAACACAAACACAGCCGGTTTACGCCTCGGAAATCATGAAAACGGGGAGATTTGAGATGGAAATGGAGGTTTCTGGAAATAGAAGTGTGTATACTTCCTCTGACTTTCTCTCTCTCTCTCTCTCTCTCTCTCTCTCTCTCTCTGCCAATAATAAAAAGTAACGGAGGAAAGGAGCGATCCCAGTGAAAAGAAGACGGCGGAGTCAACATAGAATGGCAAATTGTGGGCTTTGAATTACACACCTCGATTTATTTATTGCACGGCTTTGTCTCTGAGAGAAATGCAGATATCTGGTGGAGGAGGAAGAGATGAAAGGAGCAAACTATAATTACTCAATCAGGCTAGGTAAACCATGAAATTCTCTGATCTCCGTTGTCGCAGGCGGTAGCACACCTACTTTCGGCGCTTCAGGTCGTTGGTTCGACTCCAGCCTGGTACAAAAGATTTTCCCAAAGTCTAGTGGTCAAAGAAAAGACCTGAAGTCATTTCCTGGAGGCTGACAAAGGAAAATAAACAGGGGAGGATAAACAAAAGGACCACAGGAGCATAAACAAACAAATTATGTTCTTCAGGAGGAAGAGTACGATTTCTTTTTAGGAAAACTATTATTTTTAGTGAAAAAACGTGCAAAATGCACGGAATTGTGCAGATGGAAGGGATTCTTTTGTTTTCGACTGAGTGATTCAATTAGATGCGGACATTCGCATCGTTAAGAGGACGGAATACGAGATTTCTCTCTCTCTCTCTCCTCTCTCTCTCTCCTCTCTCTCTCTCTCTTTCTCTCTCCTCTCTCTCTCTCTCTCTCTCAAATCCATTGTTTTCAAAACAAAAACAAACTCTTTAAATCCCCAAATCTTGGCTTTCCCGTCCCTCTTCGCTGCCAAATGGCTGCCTGGGAGAGGTAAGCGTGGTCCGCTTTATGGGGCGAGAAAACAGAGCGCCGAATAGGTAATTACGAGGCAAGTTCGCCTTCTCCGCCCGCTTTTATGGACCTCAACCGGATCCGAAAGAGACGTGTATTCTGGAGCTATTTGAACAACGACGGCCGATTGTTGCCTTGTCGTGTGCAAAAAAAAAGATCCATCAAGAAACAAGTGCAGGTTTATTAGCGAGAAATTCGCTCCCAGGTGGGCTCGAACCACCAACCTTTCGGTTAACAGCCGAACGCGCTGCCTATTGCGCCACGGAAGCACGTGGGTAGCGTCAGCGCCGCCGCTTATGTCACAGAGCCATTGGCCGCAGGGACGGCTATCACATCGGCGGGTACATAAAGATGCAAATAATGACGGAATCGCTGCGGAACTGATGGGTCACTAACGCGAGTTGGCATAAAGCAACTGGGAAAGGAAGCCTTCACTGCAGTCGGTATAAAAAGCGGCCGCAGGCAGGCACTGCTGTGCAGTCATGTCCGAGTGGTTAAGGAGTTTGACTCGAAATCAAATGGGCTCTGCCCGCGTAGGTTCGAATCCTGCTGACTGCGAATCTTTTTTGCATGTTTAAAAGATAAAGTTTATGTTGAAGAAACCGTTATCGAAAAGGGTCCTGGAGCGGAAAGAGGCTGAATTGCGGGCGCAATTTCGGTGACGGATCTCCTTATATTTTTCACGCCTCCCATGCGAAATGATAGTGTTTGCAGCACGCAAAGACAGCTGGGTTCAATGGGGCGGAGGGAAGAGAGAGAGAGAGAGAGAGAGAGAGAGAGAGAGAGAGAGGGCGCCTTTCAAAGATCCAGAGATGTTTGAAGGAGGATGACAAGGCCACGCATCAAGATAAGGCGGTTTCAATTCCCCAGAGAAATAATATCTCAGAATAGAAAGCAAACAATGCGTTTAAATAGCAAACCTACACGAAAACGTATAAAAGCAAAAATTCTCCCCGGCCGGGAATTGAACCCGGGTCTCGCATGTGACAGACGCGGATACTCACCACTATACTACCGAGGACACAGTGAAGCGGCCTGCCGCGGGGTTGACATGTATCACGCACAACCGCTTTCAATGAAGACAAAGAACAAAAAATATTTTAAAGGACCTGCAGCTCTTCTGGTCTTTGAAGGTGGAGAGTAAAGAGCGGAGTGGGCCGTTTCCGTTCGAAAAAGGTGTTTGGTGGCCTCCGGGGAAGGCACAAAGCGTTCCTCAAAGTGCGTTAGAGGCCATGCGGCCGTTGTCTTTTCGTCGGTCAGCGGGGTATCATTTGTCATACTAGGAAATGTGCATCTGAGCTGGGAAAAGAGAGTCGTCCGATTAGAGAGCGCATCGGATGTTGCTACTTTTCACACTTCCGGAGACTTATAAGAGAGAGAGAGAGAGAGAGAGAGAGAGAGAGAAAGAGGAAGTAAACTGAGTTATAAAGAAAAAACAGACATTGTTGAAGTATATGAATGCTTTATTTGTATTCATGTGCTAGTTGGGTCCGAGGTAGCAGGACTGGTCGGTGCGTGGCTTGAAGACTCCAGGAATGGAGGATCCTCCGGAGGGCTGGCTTCCAGCAGAGGCTCCGGTGTTGCTGCTTCCTCCGCTGCTGCTTCCACCGTAGGCGTAGTCCTCGCGAGTGTAGCCGGTGTTCGAAGCTCCGTTGATGTAGCCGCTTCCGTAGCCTCCGGCACCCATGTAGCAAGACTTGTCGGCCATCGGAGACGAGAGAGAATGGGGGAAATGGCCAGACAGGGGCTTTTATACAGCAAATGACGCAGCGTCACGGGCACACGCACGGGGATTCCGAGGAGGAGAGAGGGAGAAGGGGAGGAATGCAAATGAGGGAGGGAGAGAAGCAAACTTCACTATTAGGCAATGGTGAGTTTCACGTCACCTTGATTTGCGTATTTATTTACGTTCGCTCCGTGACGTTGCACCACCATGCCCTTAAAACTTTAGGCCGCTTCATTTTCGCTTCATTTTCTCTGCAGAAATACCCTGTCGGATAGACAAGATGTCGGATACTGGGAAGAATGAATACATGCTAATGAAATAATTGATATTCTGATTGTACATTTAATTTTTTTTATTCGAATTTGGTTTGAAATTTGAATGGCCAACAAAGGTCAGAAAATTAGCATGGCTCAACCCCCCCCAACTACGATTGCACCATTTTCTCTTCTGACTTCCCGGCTCGCGGTCGTCTAGTTATGCCGACGTTCGAGTGGAACAGCAAGGTGGGTCTTTTTTCAGTTGCTCTAAATCTATTCAAGTTTGATGTTATTCGTGAGCGAATGCGGAGCAACCTCGCTCACGAGTGGCGAACTGTGGGCAAGGTTAGGGAGGACCACAAGTTCATCCGCGAATTCATCACGAAGCAGAAAAAGGAGTACAGCTACACCTACACGGAATCCTTTCTCTGCTGAAGGCGTCGGAAACCGACTGTGTGGAGTCCCTCCTCTCCCGCGAAGTAAGTTTTCGACTGTTCGGAAAAGTATTTTAGAAGCTTGTCATGTCCGTCGACAGCATGGTGCGCATCGTGCAGATCGGCTGGAAGGATGAGGGAGCCCTCAGGAGGCTGGTTCCCAGATTGGCGAATGGCTGCTCCACTTCTGAATTGGACACGGTAAGTGTTTATCTCTATTGTTGTCCTTTCTTTACTTTTACCTTCTTTGTCGCATAGCTAATAAATACATTTTGTTTTCAGAAAATCAAAGAGGTCTACTCTGAGGTTTTCTGAGTGCTGGGAGGGGAGTAGCGGCAAAGAACCAATGTGGATATTGCTGTCGTGTATAAGTCAATAAACCCTTGTAGTTTTGGTGGTGTTGCAATTTTGCTTCTTTCTCCTGTCCCCCTCTCCTCCCCCCATTTTGGAGAAACCTCCATCAGAAATGCCATTTTTGGTCATTCCAGACGACAGGCACCTGTGAATCACCAGCACTTTACGAACTACATACACGTTGTTTACGCGTCCGCCCAATCCATCGGTTTATCGACTTTTTGATGGTCACTTTTGAATTTTCAATGTTCCCGCCTGAAAAGACGCCAACCCTGATTGTGCGACATGGTAGCGCAGCGAGTTTCACACCCGTACACAATCGGAGAATCGGTGGGATTTCCCGCCGCATACATTAAGGTACACCACTGGCAAAGACAAACCGCACAGCGGCCCCTGACTGTTCCTTCCGATTCTTTAGATTGCTTACATTTTTGTTCTGATTCATCGAATTCACCAGGCTTTTGTTCGATCCTCATTGCTTATCCCATTCCTTTTTTGTACTTGGACAAGGTAAAGTATTCGGAGGGAAGAGAGAGAGAGAGAGAGAGAGAGAGAGAGAGAGAGAGAGACGAGCGAAACGAGAGACAAATACAGAGACAGAGAACTAAGTACGGATTGTTTGAGTAGAAACTAAGTAAACGATTGTAAACTCGTTGAGATTCTTGAGATTCCTTCAGCAATCGTATTTAAAATCAAAGAATATTTAGGTCCCAAAAGAGATTTCTTCAATTAATCAATCATCAATTAATCAATAACAAAACAAACTTTAAAAAAAACAAAGTCTCGAAGTGATAGGCGCTAACCACTTATTGCATGCTAGAAAGCATTTGTCATACAACATGTTTTGACAGAGATTTCACAAACAAATGAAACTATGAGAGAGAGAAAGCTGAAGATTAGAGATAGGGATAGAGAGGGAGTTTAAAAACTTTTGGAAAACATGAAAATGACACTAAGGTCTTTATTCGGTTCTCTTCATTTACTACTTCTTCTTCGGCACATCCTCCTTCTTCTTGTGAGTGTCGACGGCCTTCTTCTTTCCGTCGTCCATCTTCTTGGCGTCCTTGTCATTGGCCTCTTCCTTTGCAGCCTCCTTTTTTGCAGCGTTGATTCTGCGGTAGCGTTCGCAGATGGTCTGAAAAATGTTGAGTTTTGAGATTGAAACATTTACCTTGTATATCTCACTTCGCTGCAGCGGCGTGGAGGACTCGAGAATATCTTCGATGTAGTCGGACGCCATGGAACTGTCGAAGTGAGCCAAGGACACCAGGTGAACCCTGGTGTCCCTCTGGATAAGGGTCTTCAAAAGAAACTGATTGAATGGCATCAACAAGTTTACCTCGAACTTGCACAGTTCAGCGACCAAGGCATCGCAGGTGTCCGGCATAATGAACAGGGTCGCAGCATAGCGCTGCGCCGGACTGTACTTGTGGTCTTCGGACTTCAGCCGATTGTTCATCTCGCGCATAACTCCAAAGCTGATTTCGACACTGTTGTTTTCTTGCCATATCTCCGAGATCACGCCCCTTGCAGCACCACAAATCTTTCCCAACTGAAGACAACTTATATCTTTAAAAGGTAAGCGCACCTCCTCTTCATCCAGCAGAGCTGGGTTACGCTGGTCAGGAAGCTTGTTGCCTTTGTTCATGTCCTTCACCTTCCTTTCCACAGCGATGAGGCGAGCGTCGAGATCCAGGACAAACGCGTTGTCGATTTTCTCGAACTCAGCTGAAACAGGATTGACTATCAATGTTAGGAAGATCTGCAGCTTGCAGATATTGAAGAAAAGACATACTTCGCGGATTGGGGGAGGTGATGTTGGCGGCAGTGAGGGAAGTAGCAGGTGCCGCCTCGGAAAGGAGACGAGGGTGAAATGAGGAGAACGCTGGCTCAACCAGCCGGATCGACGTTGACGGCCGCGGCGGGGCACGCTACGCAAATTTACAGGATATTATGGAATTGCAAATTTCCGCCATTATCAAAATAATTTGAGGAACAAGCAAATGGAAGACATGTGCGAATTAGGCAATGTGTTGTAGTCTCTAGCTGTTTTCCTGTTTATGTCTATATCGGTCTCTGTCGCAGTTTTCGACACCTGTGGATCACTGGCATTTTAAGAACAACGCGCACGGTGTTCTCGCATCGGTTTATCGACTTTTTGGTGGTCACTGTCGAATTTTCAATGTTTTCCATGAAGGGACGCAAAAACCCTGAGCCATGCGTTGTGGCATTCGCACTCGCACATTATCGGCGAACCTGCGGGGTAGTCCCGCCGCCTGCAGTAAGGTGCACCATTGACAAACCGCAAAGAGGTCCCTGAAGGTTCCTTTAAAGTTTGCTAATATTCTCTTGATAGCTTATCCCATACCTTTCTTTGTTCGAAGTCTTATGAATGATAAAAAGAGGATTTATTATTAAGACAGTCACATTTACAACGTATGTAATGGAAATGCATGAATCACAATGTCTCCACGACCTCGTGGAATCCGCTCATTTGCGGGGAATGAGACCAAACTGCTCCGGTCGGAGGAGCGTCGCCACCACGTCCTTCTCCAGCTGCTTCAGTTCCTCCAGCACCGAAGCCAGGTCGGCCTCCGTCTTGCCTGGGGCCGTCTTCAGTTCGATGTAGTACTTGATCTTGGGTTCGGTCCCGGAGGCACGAAGCGTGGCGATGCTTCCGCTCTCCAGGGAGAAGGTGACCATCTCAGAAGAGGTGGAGATCGGGAGGAGCTAAAGACAAAGGTTACGGTAGTTCATGAGAGGAAACGAACGGGCTTGTTTCCGGGCTGAGAGTTGTCGTAGCCGACGGTGAGGTCCCTGACAAACTGGACCTTGTCCTTGCCGATGGCCTCGGGGAACTGGAAAAGAGGAGAATTGGAAAGAAAGAAAAAGAGAGGCTCACTTTGAGGTCCTTGCGCAGGGAGGCAAAGAGGTCCTTGGTGACCTGGGGGTTCGGTACGATCCAGTAGGTGGAGCGGACCAGGTGGAAGCCGTACTGCTGGTAGAGTTCGAAGAGCTTCTCCGTGAGCATCTTGCCCTCGCTGTGGAGGACGGCGGCCATTTCGGCGAACACGGCGGCGGCGCTAACTCCGTCCTGAAAAACATACGGTACTCTAGTTTTCTGTGACATTGTCTCTGAGCTTTCTCCGCATCTCAAACGTTCCTCTACGTCCCTGACCTTTCTTTATGTCTCCCATATCCTCTGGCACTCTGTCTCCTCTCACCTTATCCAACGTGTGTCCAGGCATGTATCCGATGCTCTCCTCCCATGCCAGAATCACGTGTTTTCCCTGTTTCCTGTACTCCTCGGCCTTGTTTCCCATCCATTTGAATCCGGTCAAAGTGACGTCGTTCTTAAAACCCTCCGCATCGGCGATCGTCTTCACAATCTGCGAGGAGACGGCGCTGTTCAGAATGTAGACATCCGCGGGGTTCACCGAGGGATTGGCCTGGAAAGGGGGAGTTTTATGGTTAGGAGAGGAGAAGCCGACCTTCCTCCAGTTGGTCCAGATCCACCAGGTGATCAGGGCGCCCATCTCGTTTCCGGTGAAAACGCGCCACTCGCCGCTGAAAATGGAGGATGGCTCCCTCTCTGTCTCTGTCTCTCCCTCTCTCTCTCTCTCACTGCACCCACTCCTTCTGCTTCTCGGCCATCTGAATCCTATCCGCATCGGGGTCGTTGGCCAGAATGACCGTCGATCCATTCCTGTCGGCCGTCTCAATCGAGAGTCCCAGCACCTTGCGTCCCTCCTCCGGATTCGGGAACGGGATGGTGGGGAAGTCCGGGTTCGGCTCCTGCTGCTCAGCCACCGAGATAAAGTGGTCCTCGGGGAAGCCGAATTCCTTGAAAATGCGCTTCGTGTAGTGGTAGCCGATTCCGTGGAAGGCCGAGTAGGTGAACTTCAACGGCGTCTTCTGGTTGATCTCTCTAAATTATCAATATCTCTTTTTTCTTTTTAAAATAATATATTTTCAACAAGGACAAAGAAGAATGGAACTAACTTGTGGTAGATGAGGCTCTGTTCGACAGCAAAGTAGGGGTCGATGGCCGAATCGGCGGATTTGAGGAGAGGGCTCTCGCGAAGCTTCGACAGATCCCAGTACTCGGCCCTGGGCTCGGGTTCGGCCTCTGCCAGACGGACGATTTCCGTGTCGTGGGGACCGATGATCTGGAGATGGAGGTGTGAGAGAGAGAGAGAGAGAGAGAGAGAGAGAGAAAGGGGAGACTGACCTGTGCCCCATTGCTCCAGTAGGCCTTGTAGCCGTTGTCCTCCTTCGGGTTGTGAGAGGCGGTGATGATCAGACCGGCGTCGCACTTCAAGTGAATAGTGGCCCATGACTGAAATTAGAGGTAATTTACTCTGCTTGCAATGTTCATATAACATCGTCATTCATCTACGTCTCTAACATAAGATTCCTCTTTCTCCGTTCTTAACGGATCTCTGCCTCATTAGCTCTCTCTCTCTCTCTCTCTCTAACCCACCACAACGGGAGTGGGGGAGACCTCACTGAAGAGATAAACGGAGATTCCGTTCTGGACGAAGACATTTGAGGCCAATTCGGCGAATCTGAAAACCTTCTCATTCAGTCCAATCCAGCCTTATCCACTCACCTGCGGCTGTTGTGGCGTCCGTCGAAGCCGATGGCGATTCCGTTGGATTCTCCGGTGTAGACGGCCTAAAGGAGAAGGGAATAAAGCAAAGCCTACCAAGGGGGAACCTTCATGTGCATGGCGAATCCGTGTGTGATCTGGAGGATGGTGAGGTCGTTGAGACGGGCGAAGCCGGACTGCATCGGGGCACGGATGCCGGCCGTTCCGAAGACCAGACGGCCGGTCATGCGGCTCTTCAGAGCCTCGACGTCTCCGGCCTTGGCGAAGGAGAGGATCTCGGAGTGGGACTTTTCATTCTGAAATTGAGAGGGTTAGGGAAACACACATGCGGATATGAAGAATAAATGGTGGAGAAGCAGAAAGAAAAAGTTGAGAGTAAGGAAAATACAGAGTGTTAGAAATGCCTGGACAACGATTGGGTTTCCAAAACCGTCTATGCAACTGGTTCTCTCTCTCTCGCTCTTTCTCTGCCTCTTTGACTTCTCTTTCTTTCCCCTCTCTTCCCTCTCTCTAAACCTCATTCGCATTTCCGACCGCTTCTCAAACCTTCCTCTTCAGAATCCCCGTGCGTGTGCCCGTGACGCTGCGTCACTTGTTGTATAAAAGCCCCTGCCTGGCCATTTCCCTTCTTCTCTCTCGTCTCCGATGGCCGACAAGTCTTGCTACATGGGTGCCGGAGGCTACGGAAGCGGCTACATCAACGGAGCTTCGAACACCGGCTACGCTCGCGAGGACTACGCCTACGGTGGAAGGAGCAGCGGAGGAAGCAGCAACACCGGAGCCTCTGCTGGAAGCCAGCCCTCCGGAGGATCCTCCACTCCTGGAGTCTTCAAGCCACGCACCGACCAGTCCTGCTACCTCGGACCCAACTAGGGCCAGTGTGATAGATACGTGTAAATTATCGCCACAAGTCCGTGTTCTGTTCTTCTTTCCTTCGTTTCTTTCCTCACTTTATGTTGACTAGAAGAAGATTGTTGCAATGTAGGTCAAAGAGCGGGACTTTTGTCCATTCTGACACCCGGTTAGACCACCCACAAGGGACTATGGTTTTTAGCATGTTCATGTAAGGTTGAGGGAATTTTATCCCCGCGGACTTCCCAAATTTAGCGATTTCATTTCTTAAATGACTGTGGAACGGTACCTCCTTTAGCAGTCTGAGAAACAAATCAAGGCATGACTTTACAGTGGAAAGAGAGAGAGAGAGAGAGAGAGAGAGAGAGAGAGAGAGAGAGAGAGAGAGAAATCTTACCTTGTCCCAGGCGAGCCAGTTGGCGACCTTCTTCTCGAGCTCCGCGCAGCCGAGGTTGAATCCAGACGCCATATTCTGAAAATCCTCCATTAGTATCCATATAGATCTTATGTAAGAACAATCAGAACCCAAGAAATGGGCAAGAATGCCGCTTTGCAAAGGAAAAAGCGTCTGAGTGTTCAGATAATGCGCGATCCATCAATACGGCAGCAGACGATAAGACGAAGACACAACAATCGTGAGAGCCCCGTTGAACCCAACGAGTAAATGGCAACCGGTTGGCGTGTGGGAAAAATGCAGCCACCCGTACGATATCGGGGAATTCGATAAGATGGGAAGAAACTCTGGGGAGATAGGGGGATCAGGGAGAAAACACGGGGGATGGCTGACAAAAGGAACGTTGATAAGCATCTGGGAGTGGGGAGAGAGCCACGTGGAGCGAGTTGCGCAAAGGTCAGAGTGGACGGTCAGCGAGAGACAGGGGAGAGATCAATTGTGCACTTTAGATGACGAAGGGGGGGGGGGAGAAAGGGCGCAGACGGGGCAGATGGGCGGGGACAAAGGAGAGGGTTTCATGGGAAGATGACTGGACGGAGCAGGTGCAGGGGTTACTGTAGGGAATTCAGACAGTATCAGGGAAGCCCTAGAAACGGAAAGTTGCACTTAGGGAAGTTCAACAATGAGAAATAGAGAGTAAAATACGTCACACGGTTTCAGCGGAAATTATCCTGGACTTGGCTTTGAGCCAGAATTTAACCCATTGGGCACCCTTGTAACTTTTAAAATTTAAGGTTCCCGCCCCCAATTTAAACCGTAATCAGGGCCACTTGCGCATCTAACATTGGAATTCTGGCCCAAAGGCAAGTCTAGGAAAATTTCCGCTGAAACCTACCGTGGTCAGACAGCAGCCATGGCACTAAGATTTAAAGGAGGGGTTTAATTGGAAAAATGACGCTAAAGGGACAATAATGATGTCATTTTGATGTGTATTGGCCCCAGCTGGTAGAAACTCTCTCCCTCTCTCTCTCTCTCTCTCTCTCTCTTGGTTTCTGATGTCCAATGTTGCTTATGACCAAATGGTTAGAGACGCAGAGTTATATATGCATTTGTCAAAGTCTATTACTCTAACTTTCTCTGCCTCTTATCCTTCGCATCTCTCTCTTTTTTTTCTTGAGAGATAGATGAAAAATCTAATTCTCTAACTCTTTCTTCTCTGACCAAACTTTCCTCTTTCCCGAGTGAAAATGATCCAAGAAGGGAAATTTGAATAACTCTCTACGTCATTCGTCTTGAGAGCAGCCATTCCCTCTCACATTTCTCCTCCCGCCGGTCGGTCCTCCCTCTCTTCTGAAGAACTCCAGCCTCAGAATGCTACAGGCCTTCGTCTTCTTAATTCTCCCCTTGGCGGTGATCTACTGCTCCAAGAATGGGGCCTCCGAGAAATCCAAGGAGACTGCGTCCAGCTCCAATCGGCAGACAGCCCCAGTGGACAAGCCCTCGCCGGCCTCGGCTGAAAAGGCCCCCCGTAAACAAATGCTTCAAAAGGTGAGGGATACTGTAGATAGAAACCAAAATGGAAGTTGAGGGTTCGCAGGAGCACCTCTCTGCGATGGATGCTCACATGGACACGAGCCACGAGGCATTCGGACCGAGGAAGGTGGCGGAGGAGCCGAAGGAGAGCAAGGAGAAGGCAAAGGGAGGCAGCGATGAGGAGAAGAAGGAGCAGAAGGAGGAGGAGCAGAAGCAGCAGACGAAGGGAAGCAAGGTGGAGGCAAAGCCGAAGGAGGCCAAGAAATCCACGGAGATGACGAAGAGCTGCGAGAAGGTGACGAAGGAGGTCAAGACGAAGGAGACCATGGCGTCGCCGAATCAGTCGAGGGCCGACGGGAGCATCTCGGCCAGGCCGAAGTCGGACGAGTGGTTTTCGAAGAAACAGACGGCGGCCAAGCAGAAGTCGGACAATGCGGATGAGGTAGAGAGAGACAGAGACAGAGAGAGATAGAGAGAGATAGAGAGAGAGATAGAGATAGATAGACAGAGAGAGAGAATGCCTCAATTTTAGACACAACTCCCCACCACTCAGACGGGGACGGGCTGAGGGCTGGTTCTACGAAGAAAAAACAAATTTCCTTCAGAGAGATAATAAAGGAATGTGTCGGACAAAACATGTGTTCTACTTGGATGATATCGCTTACTTTGTACTTGTTTTGTTTTAATTGATTGGATTTGTCTCGTAATTTGAAGTTGTTTCAAGTATTGATTGATGCAATGTTGTATTTGTGTTAGATTTTAGTAGTCTGTAGTTTGGAAGCTAACGAAAAGACGAAATAAGTGAGTGGAGAGTGAAAGTAATCGTCAGATGAGCACAAATGAGGCTATTTCTGAGTACAACCGCCGCTTATCGGCCGAGGCAAGTAAACAATTAGGAGAGATCTCTGATAAGCCACTTCCGAAGATAAAACTACCACAAGATCAATGGGATTCTACTTATGTGTCCTATTTCACAATGTTTTCCCCAATTTCTGGCAAAAAAAATCACTGGAAAACACGGCGGACACAAAGGGACGATTAGGCAGAGGTCTAATCTTCGGGAAACAGTCCCCGAGATGTCAACAATTAGGATTTGTTGGAGAGAAAGGGATCGAAGAGAGAGCGAGAGAGAGAGAGAGAGAGAGAGAGAGAGAGAGAGAGAGAGAGAGGCAAACAAAGTACACGGCGGAAATAAATGCATTCTGCGAGATCGCTTGGCTTTCAAAGCGCTTGGCTTTCAAAACAAATCAGTATTCCACGTGCATTTCTTAAGAATTTCAGGCATGCGATTTTCATGAATTTGAAATATTGTGAATATTGTGGAAACATTGGCAGTGAAAGAAGGAAGAATACAAACAGGCCCAATGGGTCACTAAAATTGAATTTCCTTTAATAGTAGTTATATTAATATTATGGCAAATTAAAATTTCAACTTCTAAAATTTAAAGACTTATACCTTTACTGTCAAATTTTAATATAAAATAGATAAATAAAACCTTTGACTAATCTTTAGCACAAATATGATTTTCCCTAAAATGGCATAAAAATTCAATCCCTCAACCTATAAACCTTAACCTAGAAAGATTTATTCCTGAAACTACTGCAACCCTTCCGCCCTTTCCTCCAATTGGAAATGTCATTTCATTCGACCGAAGACCTGGATTCGGTCGTTTTGCTATTTCCATTCGTAATTAGAATACCATTATTTGAGGTCACGGGAATAACGCAGGGAAGACAAAAAGGCGAAATCCACCGCTCGGAGAACACCTCGTGGTAGAAATGCCTCATTTCCCATTACAACAGCTAAAAAGTAGACAATTGATTTTTTAAACTAGACTCCCTTTGGGCGTAATACTGGGATTTCCGGAGTGAAAATGTGCTCTTTACAGGATCAGTTGGGTATTTGGCGCTAGGACACCAGGTGCTAGCGGAACCTTTGGTTTTTAGATGGCGGGTATATCGTGCGGTTCTGGATCGGCAATGTAGGGCAACAGAAGGCCGCTTCATCGGCTTTTCCAGTTCTCCAGATGAACGCGGAATTTCGCTTTTTTTGCGCTTCTACTATTACTTATACTACGAGTACAAACAATTGGGCCCCCATAGAAGTCCACCCCTTTCCATCTACCGAAATCGTAACAAATATGAAGAACGCCGTACGTGAAACGTCAGTTAGTGGCAAACCATCTGCATGCTATATACAAAATAGCTTTATTAGACGCTGAGCAGGGGACATTGCTTGACACTCGACATCTACAGTAAGGCATTGGGATACCAGCGTGTTGGGTAAAGTGTTCTTAGGAGAAAGGAGGGTACACAGGCACATAAAGATCGGAGAAGGACGGGAATAAGTTAGGCAACCTCGGAAAATAAAAGCATCCTACGGTCGGCGACGGGGAAAGGGGAGATTCAGACTATTTGCATACAGGAGGGGAATTAGATCTTGATCTTCCAGAATTTGACATTGGCGTCCTGGCCGGCGCTGATGAGTTCCGTCTCGCTCACCCAGGCCAGGCTGTTCACGGGAGACATCGCATGGGCTCCTGCAAAAAGAGGCATTAATCAGAAAGTATGAGTTTAAAATGGGTACAACCGACATTACAGCTCAGAACCCCTTTAAAACATTTAAAAGGAATGAAAAATCCTGAATTCTCTCGTCAGAAGAGTAATAAACGCAGTTGCTTCGGGAACAACAATGACCTTGTTGTAGGCAGCTGTCACGAAACAGCTGATTCGTGTGTCATTTGACAATGAGTTTTGTCTCTTTCATCCATTCTCAGGGTTATAACGGCCGCTTCCACTTTTTTGGTAACATCAGGCCGCTTTCGCCTTTTCCGGTGACCTCAGGCCGTTTTCTTCTTGGTCCAAACAAAATCGGGGTAAATAATTTAGAATTGGTGAATTGGGTGCAAAATGCGTACCCTTGATGATGATGGGGTGTTCTCCGCTCCTCTTCAGATCCCAGACGATGATGTTCGTGTCGAGACCTCCGGTGGCCACGAAGCGGCCGTTCGGGTTCCAGGCGGCGCAGTTGACCTTGGCTGCGTGGAAGGTCCACTCCTTCTCGGCCACCGTGGAGAAGTCTCCTTCGACCGAATAGGGCACCACCTGAAAAGGGCTCTTTTGAGTCTAACTCCCCCTCTTTCTAACCTTTCTGGCGCTGTCCGTGACGACCAAGTGGCTACCGTCGGGGGAGAAGGCCACGGCCGTAATGGGTCCTCCGTGGGTCAGCGTCTTCTTCTCGGCCAGCGCTCCTCCGCTGAGGGTGTAGATGTGGACTTTGCTGTCCTGTCCTCCCACGGCCACCAGGCCCTTTGACTCCAGGACGGAGACTGACGTGGCAGGGTAGTCGATCGACAGGTCGGAGGCTACCTTCTCTCCCTGAAAATTAGGTTCTAACGTAGCTAAAGAAAGAAAGAAAGAAAGAAAGAAAGAAAGAGAGAGAGAGATCTAACCTTGAAAACCACGATATTCTTGTAGCAGGCGGCCACGACCAGAGAGCCATCGGCGTTGGAGGCGATTCCCAGCGGCTGCGAGGGGAGCTTGGTCGAAGCGGCACGGACGCCCTCTGGAACGGTATCTCATTTAGAAGATCTCAAAGAAACCACAATTTCCTTGCTTTCTTCAGAAGAAAAACCACCTACCGACAGAGTTGTTGACTCCCTGGGTGAACTGGAGGGTGTCGTCCCATCCGGCACTCACCAAAGTGCCACTTTCGACCACGGCCAGTCCGACGACTTGCGATTTGTGGAGCTGAGGGCTGACGCGCTTCGAATCTCCAGAAGACACGTCCCATCGAGCTGAAATTTAGGGTTTTTAAAGGGAAACTAAATGGGAAACTGACTGATGTGGCCCTCGAAATCGGCGGTGAAGATGAATTTCTTGTCCGCGGTGAGGGTCATGGCAGTGATTGGCTTGTTGTGGCCGTGGACGGACTGCAAACATGGGATTAGGAGGGGAAATATGATCCCAGATGATTGATAATTCACGAGTTCACGGTCTAGTTTATTAGATCACACCCTCATAGATACACAGGCGTCTCCCACGGACGATCATCACTAGCTCACGACCACACTGATTTACGATAGGAAAAGTCGATGAACAGCTCTCATGAGCACATGCTCACATCATCACGAGCAAACAGATTTACCTGCCCATCGTACATCATGTTTATCATGATCACGCTTATCGCAAGTAGCGGCCATACGTGTTCGAACGTTCTCACGAAATCGCGACTTCACGGCCACATATCCCAAAAAGTACCTTTTCGAGGGATCCCAGCTCGTCGCTGATGAAATTGACGAATCCGGCGAGAGAGACGGACACGATTCCAGACGTCTTGGACCACATCACCGACAGCTGCTGGTCGTCGACGGTGGTTCCCAGGGTCACAGTCCTTTAAAAATCAAATAAATGGATTTCCAACCGGGACCCACTTTTCTAGAGTGCGGGCGGCGACATTCCAAACCTTGACGGTTTTGTCTCCGGAGGCGGTGGCTATCTTCTGTCCGCAGGGGGACCAGCAGAGACCGAAGACACTGCCTCCGTGGGCGTTGCCCTTGCACGAGTCGTCGACGAGCTCTCCCTGCTTGGAGCCCTCCGTTCCGTCGTAGAGAATGACCTAGAGGAGAGGGTTAGAGAAAAAAGAGAGAGGCCAACCTTTCCGTCGGCGCCAGCACTGGCGAAGAGGCTTCCATCGGGGCTGTAGCGAGTGACGTGGACGAAGCGAGAATGCTCGTGGAAGGTCTGAAATGAGGGGATCAATAAAGAGCAGGGCTTGAGATTGAGTGCCCTTTTTTGGCCAACAAAGTTCAACGAGGACAGGGCGGGCTAGCCCGGAGAGTCATTAAAGCCGCTTTTTGTCAATCAGGCCGCTTAAACCTCTGTGAAGTTTTGTTTCTTTGGAGATGGCCCCTGTGAGGCCTCTTTTTTCACCTCTTTTTGGCACTTCCTCGCATACATGGGCTCGGTACCGTAACCCGGATTGTGGCGAGACCCCACCTTAACAAAAGCTGACTTTTTGGGTGGTCAACGAGACCCCTTTTTATATAAAAGTTTCTCTGGCGAGACCCCCACCCCCGTAAGTTACGGGGTGCCGCCCATGTATGCTTCCTCGCTGTCGTATCCAAGTATGACCTACCGTTTTGAACTTGAAGGGAGGTCCTTCGAATAGGGCCACTGTGTTGTCTTCGGATCCACTGACAAGGCGGAAGGGGCGCTGAAATTAGCTCTTTCTTTCTCTCTCTTGCTAGACGGTAGAGATGCAGAGTTTCTCTCTCTCCAACCAACCGTGGGCTTGAAATCGATAGAAGACATGGGCCTGGACTGTCCGGAGAGGTTTCCATTGGAGGTTCCGGTGTCGAAGAGGAAGACGTGGCCGAAGCGTTCCCTGCCCTCTCCGACGGCCGCAATGCGCTTGCTGTCGTCGTTCCAGGCAATGTCCCTCACGGGGCCAGAGAACACCTGGTACTGGGCCTTCAGGATGTGCGTCGACTGAGTCGTGTCCCAGATGCGCACGTTGCCCGCGTTGTCTCCAGAGGCACAATAGAATCTGCAAAGGAGGAATTACCAATTGATGAAAATCTATACGATATATGAAAATCTAACAGAAATGAGTGTTTCCAAATGATATTTGTAAAATCCGGAAGGTACAGGCGCGATGGTTATTTTTGTAGACAAAACCAGTGTCTACAATAACAGTACCATTTCGCATCAGAACACACATGGGCCAATATGGACAGCAATCTCGAAAGCAGCCTGAGGTTACCCGAAAAGGCAGAAAGCGGCCTAAGGTTTAATCTGAGCCCTGTGAAACCTACCTTTTGTGATTTCTGCATATGGCAACTACGTCTTTCTCTAGGTCACATTTGATACAACCACTTTAAACTATTGGCAAAACCTTCGTATTTCATTTCTCACACTTTTCTTCCGTAGTTTTACCAAGAAATACTCCCCTTCTCTTTTGGGAACAAGTTTCCTAAGCCCTTGTCTCGGAAACGAGGCTGACTCATCTATCGATTCGAAGCATATTCATCCCCGCCACCTCCGGAAATGCCACATCATTTCATTGTTTTATAAATAGAATAAAGCTTTTCCTTTCTTCTTTTAAAATTGCAAGAAAATGGAAAGAAAAAGAAGAACGAACCCGCTGGGACTGATCTTGGCGACGGTGGTCGGGTGGGGGTGCTCCGTGTAGATGTCCACGTTGGTCACATCCTTAAAATACAAAATAAAGTATTTAAAAAATAAATAAAACCTGTAGATCAACGGTGTAGACGGAATTGCTGTTGGTGTAGGTCAATTTGTCGCCTTTTGGCGAGAGACCGAGGACGACGGGGAGGCCTCGCGTCGTTTTGGGAAGGGAGGCGAAGACACGGCCCTTCTCGAACTCTCCCTCGGATGACATACTGCAATTAGACCTTTAAACGAAGAAAAGAGACCTTTACACGAGGGAAATAGACGTTTAAAACAAGAAAAACTTGATAAACACGGGAATATGACGAATTTTACACAGAAATGAAGAAAAAAATGATGGTTTGGGGTAGTTTAAGGTGGATTTTTCGATATTTTCGGGTGCAAAAGATACTTTTAAGTCAAAAACTAGCAGAAGCATAAGTGGTCAATGGGCCGTGGGGCGGCAACTGTTTGTCCCCGCGGCGGGGATGACGCAGCCGTCCCGCCTCCTCCGAAAGGCCGCCACGGCCTCCCCTACCGCCAATTAGCACCCGGGAGGTTCAAATTCGCGGGTTTTAAGGCATTAAAGATCAAGAGGGAGTAAATAAAGGAGAAGAAGAGGTACAAACAAGGGAGATCTGGAAATTGCGTTCAAATCCGGTAGACTTGGCGCCACGGCGTACGTAAATGTCCGTTTTACACCAAATTGTGCAAGATTCCAAAATTAGATTATTAAATTGAGATTCCTGCTAGTTGACTCATTAGAAAAACGAATTGAATATTTAAGTAAATTATCAAAAATGTGGAGGAGGCCAACAATTGCAGGTGGTGTCTTTGAAACAGCTGGTTGGCACGAAAAATGACCGGTGGACGGGGCATTTGCAAGTTTAACAAAGAAATGAGTTTATGTTATTAAAATAAGGTTTTTTTAAAAAGAAAATTGAGAAAGAAACTATCTTATCTGCACACAAACAACATTTTTTTGCAGAAAAATCAAAACCGCTCAGGTCTCAAATCCGAAAATGAGGGCTTTTTGGAGTTTATTTGGCTTAATAATCGTTGATTCATACATAAATGTGATTTTTGATGGTTTACAAAATCAAAGAAGTCTTGAATAAAAATCCTTTATAAAACGACACATTTTAACAAATCATCCAACATTTGCGCCGATTTTTGAGACATGACTGTATAAGATCTTTTTAGGCAATTTTTGTGCAAAACGTCAGGCTCTTAATTCTAAAATTATACCGGGTTCTTCTTTAATTTAGAAGAATACTGAAAAGAACAGCAGAAGTGAGAGGACAGAAATAGACAGACAAATGGAAGGCGGAGGAATCGTGAAATTCGCAACATCCGAGACAGCTGGCTGGCACCAGACGATACTGGTCCCAACGCGATCAAATTAGAAAAAAAAAGAAATACTGGGTAAAAAGAGCTCTCTGGTTTACCGGACACAGCATGTACAGAGAAGACCGAAAAAAGATAGGAAAATTCAATGGTGGAGAAAGGTCCTATCCCGTCTGGCTTTCTTGACCAACTCGCTCGTCAATACCAATGGACAACACGTTTTCCTTTTATTTGATAGGAAGTTTAGAAAACAAAGAAAGTTTGAGGTTTCGAAAGAGCCAACTGCGACCCAGAGGTCCACCCCCTCGTGTTGTTGAAACAACCCGCCAACCACTTGTGGACTCTCGGGAAAAACAAGAAACAGCCGATATTGAGGAGCACATTTAGAAAGTAGAAAAGTGATATTTTATAAAACATAGATAAGAAAATGATATTCCCTGGCGAGAACCTCCGGATGAAGTAAAAAGAAGCTCTGCGAGAGTTGATGATCTTTACTGCAATAAGCTGCGAAAATCGATGGCGAACGCGGTGGGGACAAACAAACAACATCAGATCAGGGGGACCGCGTATTCGGAGGATATGTCCACACACCACACAAATAGAGGGCAACAAACAAATTGGGATGAAACAGGTCAATCAGTAGTAGATCGAGGGCTCCTTTCCGCGGGCGTCCCCGCGCAGGTAGCCGTGGAGGGGAGGCTTGTGCGGGTCCTCGTCGGCCTCCTGGAGATAGGTGGTGGCAGGCATGTCGGTCAAAGGGACCCATTGGTTCACGAAAAGAGCTGGAATCGATTGATTTAGGGGGTTAAATGAGGATAAAAAGGGGGAATGAAGAAACAAACTTACATTTGAAGACACGGACGGTGCCGTCGCCACTCGAGGCCACGAGGACGTTTCCGGTGAGGTTGAAGCGCATTCGCCAGGAATTCTTGATATCGCCCATGTTCAGCTGAGCCACCTGGAAGAAGTTGATTAAAACCAGTCTGGTAAAATTGATATTCAGGTGTTAATGAGGGCTAGGAATATTTCGAGAACCTTCCCCAGGCCATTCCAATGAGCCCCGTGGCCTCTCCCTCCTCCACGTGCCTCGATTAGCCTGCCTGCCGTGCCCTTATAAGCCTGCCTGCCTGCCTTTCCCTCATTCATCGCCATGGCCCAGTCCGTCCCTCCCGGTGACATCACCACGCAGCCCGGCTCGAAGATCGTCTTCAACGCGCCCTACGACGACAAGCACACCTACCACATCAAGATCATCAATGCCTCGGCCCGTCGCATCGGCTGGGCCATCAAGACGACCAACATGAAGAGGCTCGGAGTGGACCCCGGCTGCGGAGTGCTGGACCCCAAGGAGGCCATTCTGATGGCTGTCAGCTGCGATGCCTTCGCCTACGGACAGGAGGACACCAACAACGACCGCATCACCATCGAGTGGACCAACACGCCCGATGGAGCCGCCAAGCAGTTCCGCCGCGAGTGGTTCCAGGGCGACGGCATGGTCCGCAGGAAGAACCTCCCCATCGAGTACAACCCCTAGGGACAATAAACGATTTAGTGAATTCTTGTCTTCTTTCATTGATTTCTCGTGTGATATTCTTTTTTTTGTATTTAATGGTTACCCGGATCGATCCCTAGTACCGGTATAGAAGACGTGGAAGTTCTTACATGTTCCGACCCAAAAGGACGATAAAACTGTTGGAAATGAGGCCAAACTCATTTGAATAACAAAAAAGCCAGGCCGATATTTCTTCTTTTCTGCCGGCAAAAACTACCGTGGTTCCCAATTTGAGAATTTCTCTTATCGCAAATTGAGACAACCAGTGACATTGCGGCCCGATAGTCTAAGGATGTCAGAAGGGTGTACAGTTGTACTGAGGCTGCCAAGATTGCGAGGGCCAAGAAGAAGATGAGAACAGTCACAAAATGTGAATTTCCGAAGGCAGCCCCGACTATAAACGGTCGAACACAGAGATCAAGTCTTCTTGCTACAATACGTGTTTCATGCGTGAGCGTGTGATTCCGTGTGCACGTGTTTGATAACAGTGTCCCTGAATCCTCACCTTAATGGGCGTGTACTCCTTGTCGGTGGTGATTGGCTCGTAGGTGCCGTCTTCGTCGATGAAAGCCTGTGCGGGGACCTGGAAATCCCATCTTATTCTCTTCATAAGCTTTCATGGATAGGTCCGCAGTAATTATTAATGAGACCTGCCCGGAAGAACCATCCATCCATTCCTTACCTTAAAGTTGTAGATGAAAATATCTCCGGCGGCGATGGCGATCTGATGGTGTTCGGCGCTGAGCACCGGGTTGAACTGGATGTCAGTCACCGGCGCCGGCAGCTCCAGCCGCAGAGCAGTGATTCGCTGGAACTTCCTGAAAATTATGTTTAATTATCGTTTCAATTATAAATTTGTATTTTAAAGAATAAAAAGAAAAGGAATCTGACCTAATGGTGTCGTTGAGTTCGTAGACGACGAGGCGTTCGGTGGGTTTGGCGTTGGCCTCCTTGGTGTCATCTGAGCCGACCACGACCAGCGGCAGGTGGATGGGCGACGGAGACCAGGCGGCGGTGGAGCAGCGCCAGTGGAAGGCCTGGTCGGGGGGATCACAATTAATGGGAGCACGGGGATGGGCCCAAAGGGCGCCTTCTTTCGGATTTTAGATGAATGAGCCCTCGAAGGAGGGGGATTTAAAAGCAGAAGTGGAGTATAAAAGAACCCTACTTTTTTAATGAGGGTACCGTTTTTGGAAACCAATGGCCGCTTGACCTTCTTTTTTTCCATTAAAAGCCGCTTTGGGCAATAGCTTTCGTGAAAAACCCCCACGGATTGGAAGAAGCTGCGCTTTTTCAAGGACCGCCGCGCAGCCACATATCACATGAATGAAGAGATCAAACGACAGCTGTGAATTGCTAGGAAACGGGTAGGGAAAGAACGCTGGCCCGAGGTAGCTGGCAGAAATGGGTTATCAGGAGAATGGCTTCTAATACAGCTGATTGTCGAAAAATTGGACGGCTGAGAGCGGGCAGTTCTAACTCAAAAAAGGGCAAAAGGGGCCAGCCCCTTGCCTCCTAGGAGATTGTATTCTCACTTTGAGTTCGTGGATCATCGTCCAGCGGGAGAGGTCCATTGTATCGGGCGCCTCGTAGATTCGAATGACTCCTTGGACAGACGTAGTCACCTGAAATCACAGTACTCCTTTTGATCTGCGAAAATACTCTTGTGCAGCCACCCGGCTGTCTCAATTTAGTCATAGAGCCAGTCGGATGGCGTGAAACAGCTTCAGCTGAGCCTTCTGGTAAGACAAAATTCAGCCAGCCGAGTGTTCCGTCCTCTCCCAGTTCAAATTCGTTTCGAGACCCACCAACTGAAGTCCGAGATGTCTCGGGGCGAAGGCCACATCCGTCACGGCGTTTCGACTGTCCGTCAGGCAGGCACGGCGGATCCATTTTCCGTGTTTTCCTGAAGAAAGTCCTTTAAACAGGGAAATTCGGGACTACCGTACCTCCTAACTCGCACTTGAGTTGTTCCCAGATGTGGACGCTCCTATCGCAGGAGCAGGTGGCGATGACCTGTCCGAATTCCGGATGGGCCCAGGCGGACCTCCAGACGGCCCCTCCGTGGACCTTCCAAGAGGCCGTGCGTCGCCACTGGCCGCCCTCGCTGCGCAGCCACACGGCCATCGTCTTGTCCGAAGAGGTGGTCGTCATGCGACGGCCAGTCACGTCCATAGCGACCTGGAAATAGGGACATTCTTCAGTAAAAGTTTTTGCATATGATTTTTAGTTTACTCCTTTAGCGACATTTCATCAGACATACCTCATCGGCAAATAGTGAGGCTACCCAAATCTAAGGTCGGTACACCCAGAAAAGATACAATTGTTAAGGAGGTTAGGGCACAATTGTGATATCAATGAAAAATTAAGACTAACAATCTATTTTTTGTTGGTCACTCCCAACTCCAGATCCCTAGGCGGCCTTTGGTTGCCAAAAAAAAACGGTTCAAGCGACCTTTGGTTGCTAAAAAAGCGGCCTCTGGATGCAAAAAGTAGTTCAAGCGAAACTCGTCGGCCCATGTGTCAAAAGGTTTTTTTGTCTTCAAGAAAGCTTTTGATCTAAAATGTCTTTTCAGGTGAAACTTTCCCAGCAAAGAAGGACTAAATCAAGGGTCGGGTTGTTTTCTCACCGAATATTCTGACCTCACGAATATTGTCAGTTCTAGGAATCCCTCGTGTTACATTTTCCTTTCGCTGTAAATTTGAACCGATCCCTATTTTAACCCTGGCTTACATGGGTGATGAGGTCCTGGTGTGCGTTCTGGAAGGTGACGGGGACCTCCTCTCCCTCCATCTCGTCGTCGACTTCCCCGCGCTGCATTCTGTCTGCAGAATTAAGGAATTCCCTTCAACCACCAGACGAAAACACAAACAATTGCGGTAATCCTGTTGATAAAGACACTGAAATCACAAACAAAGGGAGAGGGAGGGAAGATAAAACTTTATTCTGGCTAATAGAACTCTCTGGACTCTGCTTATTATGATCACAGCTATTTCGAGAAGGAATGTCGCAATGTACAAATAGAAAAAGCGAGAAATTAGGAAAATAATTACAAAATGGGTAATAAATATACAGAATTATCACTTTTTGGTGAAGTAGACGATGAGGAAGATGATCAGGCCGATGATCAGAGTGATTCCGGTGGCCAACAGGCAGATCTTCTTCTGAAACGGGCATTAGATGGTCAATTTCGGGATTATTTCAGTGAAAATGAAAGATTTCTTTTCGAGAAATCGGTTTATCGGTGACTTTTGACTCTCAATTTAAATATAAAAAAGCCAAGGTCTACGGTAATTAAACCGAAAATACCACATGCATACTTTCTTTTTAATAGTGTCAAGACAAAATCAGCGCTGATTTTACAAAGAACTATCTACAGACCTAGATTTTTCGCGGAATCGCCAATGCCAGTGAAAAAAACGAACAAAAAAAATTAGCAAAATTCGAAGCGTATTTTTTAGTCGTCGGCACTAAGCGAAGTAAAAAAAAGCGTATGGAGCCGAGAAAATTAGAAAGCGGATGGCCTGAACCACAGAATTTTTGGATTCTGTGGTTCAGGCATGTATTTATAATGAATACAAAAAGTTTGCCCCGGAGGGGATCCGAACCCTCGTTGTTTATCTGGTAAGCGGGGCCCTGTTTCAACCGCCCTTGCTGAAAAGTCACCGACAAACCGATTTTTCCTGAAAAGCGTGCTTTTGGAGCACTTTTACAATTAAGTTAGAGAAAGCATAAATGAGAGGTAAACATAAACCCGAGACGAACCGACACGGTGTAAAAAGGACACGGAGGACGGACAAAATAAAACATTTTATTATTGATACGGGGGGATACCTTGGCCAAATTACAACAACGGAGATCGTGTGTGGATTAAACAAAGCCTCGTGAGATCTTCAGAGGAAATCACAACTACAGTATCCTAGACGACTACGGTAACCAGGAATCTACAGTATCCTATACGGAGGGCGACGAAGCGGTTCTCTCTAAGGCAAGAAGCGGGGAGACCACACCGGGTGGGTTAAAGGACTGTGTGGAACTAGAGAAACTGGGGATAACACGCATTTGATCCTAAATACCACAGAGACGTTATTGTTATGAGAATTAGGGGGATAAATAGGAGAAGCAGGGAAGCTATTGCTTAGAATAGAGAGAGGGGATTAGAAAGGCATGGGCACATAGCTCATAATGATGAGGCAAAGGATGCCGATCAAAACGGCGACGCAGATCAGAATTATGATCTTCTTCTGAAAACGAGGCGCTTTTTTGGAGGAAGGAGGAGGGGACCACTACACCACGCAATGGCATGCGGAACCCAAGAGACTCCAAGAACGGCAAGGGAGAAGCACGACACGCCAATCACCACAATCTCAAGCAGGTCACACGAATATCACTCAGAAGACAGGTACTTTGTTTTTTTTTGTTTTTTTTTTTTTTTTGAAAAATTTATCTTTGGCTTCAGGAATTAAAAAAAACATATGACTTTTGGGTATGCTTTTTTGGTTACGCCGTTACGCCGTCTAGTATTTTTTGTAACAAAATGTGTATTTTTAAAACATCCAATATTTGACATATGGCTCCAAATCAAACTGGGTCAATGGGATTAAAATCACAGTAAAACGGTTTTTATGAATGCTGTATGTAAATTCGGAGTGCTAGTTTTAGGATTGCTAATTGTTACCGTATATCAATGTTAAATTGGCTGGCAAATAAACCCGCAAATGAAATATAAAAACTTTAGGCCACAGGAAATAAATATAAAAACGGTTACATTTTTAATTAATTTTTCTTTTCAAAAAGTATTCTTCATTTTCATCTTTTTCGACTCGCCTTCTCTGATTCTCATTGGGCCACCCCTCGAGAGGAACTCGCGGTGTTTATTATTCTGCGCATAATTCATGGCCTGAATTCTATAGGAAACCAAAAATGGCCGGCGATTCAAACAAATGGAATTTTGATTAGCGCGGAATTTCTGGCGCAAAATGGGACCAAAATTCGAAAATCGGTATTGCAAAGTTTTTTTGCCAGAAAAATGTAGTAACTTACTTCAATTACCAAATTTCCTTCTTCGACAAATCGTTAAAAATACTTTCTGCTTTGGCCCCATTTTACGGGTTTACCCCAGAATTAGTAACAAGGAAAGAGGAAATTTCCTCGTTTTTCTTTCCTTTTTGCGTATTTCCGCGGGGAAAGCCCTCCAAAGTTTATATAAACAATGTTAGCCGTCTACGTAAACTTGTGCTTTGTGAGCAAACTACCCCACGGTTCTTAAATAAGGCTGACGTTTAAGAATTCGTGTAAATAATTTTTAAACGATTTAAAATGCCTTCTTTTATCGGCTTCTAACTATGTTTCTAGTTAACAAATTAGTAAATTAAAATTAGACAAAAAAGAAGTTCACCGACAGGGATTGAACCAAGGTCGTTTGGTTGGTAATTTATGGGATCCAATATGGGTTGGACAGGGCTTTACGGTCCGGGTCAACCAAAAGTTCCAAGCCCGGCCCGTGAGAATTACAGAAGTCTTCCTTCTCAAATCCATACATTCCATTCTAATCACAACACAAATAAATCTGCATTTAACAAACAACACAGACAAACAACGGCACGTAAACAATATTTATACAGGAAACGAGACGTACAGAATCACAGACAGGACACTGAGACAGACAATGAAAGCATATCCAAACCGAAGGAATTAAAGCTTTCTCATTTAAATTAAATAAAAAGTTTAAATCTAAAGATATTCAGTATTTAGACCTAGTCAACCCGTTGTTTACAGTCTCTTCTCTTCGCGAAGTGGACGGAATGGCCGCGTTGGAGACGGTTTTAACCGCCTTTTCCGTGGATTTCGTAGAAAGGACCACCCAGATTATGATACCCGCAATGACCAGCAACAGAATCACAGTCACACTCAGGATTATGCATATTTTCTTCTGAAAAACTCAATTTTAGTGGGGGTTTTGTTAGTTCTAGAGCGAAAATTAGAGATTTTTGCCCTTGGCAATTAAAAGCCGCTGTTGGCAACCAGAGGCCGCTTTAACCGCGGTGAAGCCTCATCAGAACTGACATGTTAACCTTCAGTAAGACCTATTATTATAATTTTTTAAATTTTTCTCCAAACACTTTCCACTCGTGTCGTATTTTCCTCCTCTCCGGCGGCAGTTCTCGGCTGCGGCGCATTATGCGTGGATAATCTGTGTTCGCGGGCTGCTTTATCGGTTTGCGCGTCTTCGATACGTGTGAGTGAGGCAGCCACACGGCATCCAAAGTGCGCCCTGCACAAGATGGCATCGATTGCCGAAGGAAAGGAGTTGCCGGAGACCACGGCTAATACCCGCCGAGGCTCACGCAAGACGGATCACTCCAAATGGGAGGGCATCAGGGCGATTTGGAGGGGAGAAGGAATGCAAGAGACGGATTATTGCAATCAAATGGGGGGAAAGAAACGTTATATTTAAGCTGTTTAGTCTAAAATCTGAACGCTGCGACATTGACAACCATAGGCCGCTTGAACAAAGCCGCTTTTTTGTCAATTAAAATTTAAAAAAATTTTGTTGTTGGGAAAACAGCTTTTTTTTAGAAATCGAAGGCCGCTTTATCTGCTTTTGGCAATAAAAAGCCGCTTCTTTGGCCACTGAAACAGCAGCGAGGCCCATGTTGACCCTAACTTCAAGGTACGGTATTCGGATTTAGCAATGCATTTTTGTGCGCAAATTAACATTAATTGAACACCGCAATTACACAATTCTCATTTGCTGAAATTACTTTAATGGACTTTCACCCTAACACTTGAAATTGTACAATTACCGCCAATAAAAAATGACTTAATGGTAAGCAATACGATTTCACAGCTTCAGCATCAACATTTCGCGCCTTTTTACCGGGACAAACTGGCTCAGCAATAGCTTGTGAAACCCGTACAAAATCGGGAGTTCACTCCAAGCCATTAACTGCATTCATTGGCAATATTCAGCCACCAACCCGTTATTCTCCGTAACTTCCTGAAGTTCAGAAGCTAAACTCTCACTTTTCGCCAACTTCTCGACCTTAAATTGGTCTCCGAACCTCATTTGTCCCCTTCCATTTCCACGGCGAACCCCCAATTTGGCAGCGAAAGGTCGTAATTTGGAGGTGAACCCCGTGTGAAAAAGCAACGATACTTTCGGCTGACGCATTCGGCGTGAGAGAGCCCCCGTTGTCCCCTGCAACCGCCAGAACATCAGAGAAACACGGGGATTTCGTAGTTGGAAACCAACAGAAACGTTTTGAGCGGGGGCGTTCAACCAAAAACACCTCTTTGAATCCAAATTAGAGCGGGTCGCGAATTCTGCGATTGTTTTGATTGATCTGTTGAATTCAGCCACTTTAAGCGGATTATTTCGCAACGAAACACACTGAACGGACACGGACGACATCGAGAACCATGCGAAACAGGCGTCACAACGGAAATGTCGGGCGGAACTCACCCGTCGCGCTTTGCTCTGATATTGCACAGCTTTTTTCGTGTCGGCCACCGCCCGGTCGACGAATTCCTTCGCGTGCTCCACGTTGTACTCGATCCGGTCCACCATCTCTCCCTGAAACGGGAATTATTTAATTAGAATTTTGAGAGGCATCCCGTTAGCTCAATTCAATTGGGTCATAATGAAAAATTGGAATTTTGCACCAATTTCAAGGGTTGAAAGTGGAAATTTCGAGTAAAAATCAGATTACTGAAGTTCACTTCACTAAAGAATTTGTATTTTACGACAAGGATAGCATCACGTTCACATCAAATCACGTTTTGGACCACCCATAGCTGATGGGGAATCTGAAACTCGGCTGGCAATAGTGCTCAGGCAGCTGGCTGGCGCCAAGAACAATGTTTGACACTCACGGTTAGAAACCGCCGTTGGAGGTGCTATTGACCTCAAAATGGCACTAAAAAGCCCTTTTTCGGGTGCTATATGCAAATTTGGGGTGCTATTTTTAACAAAGACTGGACCGTGTCAAACAGTGGCCAAGAATAAGATCCAAAAAGCCTGGCTATGTTTGGGACAGCCGTTTGACGCAAGTTTCCGTTTTCCCCCTATTATGACAAGCATACTACCAAGGTTCGATCCTGCCGCTACCTTTTTAATACATTTCTTTTTTTCCTGAGGCGTGATTTTCATTAATTAAGACATGGAAATGGTAGTTTTCCAAAGTCAAACGGAAAATATTAAATATATTTCGATAGATCAAACCCTCAATATCTCAATTAAATTGTGCTGATTTCATTTTGTTTGCGTTTCAGACCCCTCTTCTATGCGGGTGATTAGAGACGGTTCACCTAGCCATTTCTCTTGCAAATCGGACGGCGGCGATAAACACGGCAGGGAATCTAGTCCCACAGCATCCATCATGACACCCGCCGAAGGATATCAATACCAGCCGGGAACAAGCGCCTTCCGCCACGAGAATTCAACTAGGCCGTCGGGAGCAGGGTTCTCACGGGCCGGGCCGCCTCCTCAAAGAACTTTCGGTCCGTTTTGGCTCGTCTGGTAGAAATGGGCCTTAGAAACCCCAACAGAGGTTTCTGAAATACCTCTCCGACATACTTCACCTCCACAAAATGAGGGTTCTCACGGTCCGGGCCCTTTTCATAGACCCAATGGCACTTCCTTGACTTCCCTACCCCGTCATTCGGGAGTCCCCGAATGTGAGACAGCGGCCGTCGGGCGGGAGCGTCATTAAGTTCTTGTGAGCAGTAGATGGCCGACCCAGGATGAATTATGCGCCGTATGTCCCCGCCTGCTCATTGACTCGATCGCACACACCCAAAAACACTGCCGCCGTCGATCGTCTTGGGAAAGTCGGCGGGAAAACAAAAACAGAGCGGAAAACAACGGTATCAATAGAAGAGGGTGACCACTGATCCAAAAACTTCCTTTTCTGTGGGAGGAATATGTTTTGTTTGGAAATGATTGAAAAATGGTGTTTTCTACATGTCACGAAAAATAACGTCAAAACTAGCAAATTCAATACAATTGGTCCGCCAATGGATCCGCAAACTCCATATAATACTATTAAATTTCAAAACACTTTTTTTGAATCCACACATAATTTAAAGGGAATTGGTCCGTTTCCTTTTTTGTATCACCGATTCGAAATCAGGCAATCCGGAGATGTCACCGGAATTGATCCATCGATGCATCCACATCTTCTGGTATCACAGGAATTGGTCCGTGAATTCATCCGAATTGGTCCGTGAATTCATCCGAATTGGTCCGCACTGTGGTCGGCGAATGAACTGCGAATTCGTCGCACAATTGCAAATGATCCAAAAACCTACTTTTGGCGCCATAAACCAATTTGAAATAAATTGGTCCGTGAATTCATCCGCTCCCTTCTTGAGCCGGAAAGTTCTCGAAATCAGAGAATTAATCCGTAAGTCCCTACAATTAGTCCGCGGATTAATCCTCCTTTGGAAGATAATTCGTCCGTGAATTCATCCGCATCACTCGCCGATTTCGTCCGAAATGCGATATTCAAAGTGCGCGAGACAGCGGCCAGACGGGGTCTAATGAGGCCAGGAATCGGGGGAATTCCCCTTCTCTTCGAAGGAGAAGGCCGTTCGTGACTGCGCACAATGTGTCCCTCCGAATCCGGAAGATTTCACATTTCGCCCAGCCAACAACGCTTTTGCACAGAGCGTCGAACTAAGCAAACACCAGTGTTGACATACGAATACGACGCGCCCTCCTAATTATCCCATGTTATTAAGGGACTCCCCCGCCGACAAAACGAGGGGTTTTGGGACTTCTGATCGCAGAGGACTCGAAAGGGAATCGGCTTCAAGACTGGGTGAAGTCACTACGAAATGAGAGAAATAATAATAAATTCTCATAACCTGCTTTTTGTTTTAAAAAAGCCGCTTTTGGGCAATTAAAATCTACCTTTTCGACTGAGAAAAGCCGCTTTTTTCAATACCACAGGACGGTCGACCCGCTTTTTTTCTTCAATAAAAACCGCTTTTGAAAATGAAAAGCTCTCCGTCTCCTCTGCGTCTACGACTGTCTGCATTCTCATAAAGTCAAATGCTATTTCAATTGTCTCTCGCCTGTTTGTTTTCAAAATCGACACGATGGCATTTGTTAGTGCCAAACTGGTACCGTACTAAAACGTCATAAAACAAATATGACGCATAGTTCCGGCACAAACTGGTTTGATACCTCCAAACAATCAAATAGTTTGATTTTCATAAACGACTTTTGCCTTTAAAAAAGTAATACGCAAGTCTGCGTGTCAAGAACCAATCGCCCTAATGGAAATCTGGCGTTGCCACAAAAATAGTACGCAGAGTTTCGTAAAACAAGGTGTGAACTGCCTCTGTTGATTGAAAATTGCATTCCACTGTCAATTTCAGGTGTTTTAGTTCCCCTTTTCTCAGTCAATTTGAAAATCATCCTTTTTCCTATTTACAAAATTGCCATGCTGGCTACCGTACCTGGCTTTCGACGAGCATGGCCATGTCCATGAACATGTCGTGCAGTTCCCGTATGCTGCTCTCCAACTTCATAATGTCGCTATGTCGCGCCTCGATGTCCGCAAGCGTCTGCTTCGCCTGAAAATCAAGAAAATTAAGAAAAATTCTATTTGTCTGGGATAAAACATAACTTCATTTAATTTTTTTAAAAAAAAATCAATATAATCTGGGAGCAAAATGCATTGTTAAACTTTTTAACAAAAATAAAAAAAACGACTTTAACGCAAATTTTGTTTAAAAAAGTGACCTGTTGCGTGTCGGTGATGATTCCCTGAGTGAAGACGCCCGGGTTGCCGCTCTCGATCATTTCCTCAAGATCCTCGTCTCCCACTTGCTTTCCAGCTGCAAAACTGACTATTTCCGGGGGCGGTAAGAACTTATTTTTTGGGGTTTAGAACCTATTTGGGCTTTAACAGGATCCCAAAATAGGCTTTTCTCAAGATTCGGGTGATTTTCACAAAGAAAGAGATTAGAATTCACCGATATCCAGCTGTCGCTGGATTCTTCCCTTGCACCTCTCTCGGTAGTCCGTCTGCGTCTTGTTGTAGTCCGTCATCACCTCCACAAACCTCCTGAAACCCTCCCTTTCCCCTTTAATTAGGAATTCTGCACCTGGAGAGGGTGCTGTGCTGTGTTTTCCTGATTCTCAGATCCGCGTTAATCTGACCGCCGGATTCGTCGTGTTCGATAGCGTTTTCAATTAACTTCAGTTTCCCTCGGACCTAAACGAGACTAATAACTGCGGGGCAGAAAGAGGCAAACCTTGTTAGCCGTTCGCTTGATGCTCGCCATCAGGTCGTCCAACTCGTCCTTCGTCTCTGGAAATTAGGGTTTAGAGGGGCTCTAGATGAAAAAATGACGAGGGAACTGAGAGAAAAAAGAAAAACGAACTGGGGTCATTGACGGGGTTCGAGAGAATGGCCGAGTGCTTCTTTTTGACTTCCTCCACATTGTTGGCTATCAGATCCACGCTCCCGCGAATCTCCTCCACCTGAAAAGGAGTTTTTAGAAAAATACAATTGAACCAAAGGAGAATTTTCAGTTTTAAACCCCAATAATTTATATTTCCAGGCTTGGGTCGGGCTGCTATTTTGACTGGGTCACCAAGGCGGAGGTGATTAAATTGTCTTGATTTGTCGAGCTTAAAATGACAATAAAATTGAAATTAATTTTTGCTCGATGCAAATGAGAAGTTGCTAAATTCAAATGACACCGGGTCGTGTCAGTGTTTCAGCCTATTTTTAAAGTTTAAAAAATTCAATTAGATTAATTTGATTATGAAATTTGTCGTATTCAGATTTTAGAAAACTTTTCATTTCTGTGTGTGAAGAAACAGTTAAAAAACATTATTGCGAAATTCAACATTTGCGACGATTTTTCTATTTGGAAATCCATTGAAAAGTCATTGAATCGCCTTTGTGAGCGCATTTTGTGTTGGATAATTCTTGTTTGTGCACCTGTTCAAAGACTGCCGGGCTGTTGGCGCCATGTTCCGTGGGAATTCATGCATTTCCAATGAAAGCGGTGGAAACAAGAAACAACGAGTGGAGTAAGATCAGAAAGGAATTTTTAACCGCTTTTTTGAAAGGACGGCTGGTTTGAAGAGAGTTGTCCCATGCGATGTTCAGATTTTTGTGCTTTGAACAACTTTTGTTATCAGAATTCCTCTGGCGATATTTACACCTTGGGGTGTATTTCAAGCCGCCGCTTCGATTGCTCATCGTAGGAAATCTAAATTTCCCCCTCTTCGCAGGAATCTCCCCCCTGTTTTCGCTTATAACCGGATCTCTAAGATTTGCTGTCGAAAAAGTCTCCATGGAGACTGGGTCTTCGAAAGAATCCAATCACACCCCCTCCCTCTCTTTTGTTGTCCCTCTCTTTTCTTTTGTTGTCCCTCTCTTTTCCTTTGATTTGACAGCCAGCCAGTTGGCAGCAGGCCATTTCGGGTGTGTCCGGCCAGCCAGCTGTCACCAAACCCAACCCGAAATCATGGAGAAAAGCGAAAAATCGATGCGTAACCGCCGGGCAAACGTGGTCTAGCAATGCCGGAAACCTGCATAGAGCATTGCGGGTGCGGCGGCCGCCAATTCCCGCCGGCCGAGCCCCGAAAATGGACACGCACAAAGGGAGGAGGGGAGAAGGAAGGAATAGGCTGCAATATGCAAAATGTGGATAGACAAAAGGAAGACAAAAGAAATCGAAGTGAGGAAGCATCTCATTTGCATATTACGATTAAAAAAAGATAATTTGGTATATCTAAATGTTTTAAATATCTATTTTGCATCGAAAGCTGAAGGATTGCTAAACACAGGACAGAATAGGAATATTAGACCTTAAAATGCGATTAATCCTCAATTAAAAATATTGAATACAGCGTTGTCTATTAATTATTTTCAGGCACGCGGCTATTAAACGACGGACAGCTAGTTTTTTTTCTGGCTGTTAAAAACCAGGCAGCTGCTAAACATTGGACATAGTTTTAAGTTGACATCGTATTTTAAGAAGATAAATTAGGTTTTTATATTGAAAGAAACCATTTAAAAAATGTAAAATACGGTATTTTCCTTGCGGGACCCGTACCTGCTCGAAGAACTCCTCCATGTATTGGGCATTGCCCGTGTCCATTTGCATGTCGTCGTCCTGCTCATCTTCAGACTGCGCCGCCTTCAGCGCACTAAGCCTATCTCTTGTCATGATCTGGAAATATCGATTTGTAAGGGTTCAAACTACAGAAAAACTGTAATTTAGCCTGTAAAAACTTTAACTTAAAAAGATTTAAAAAATTGATTTGATGCAAGATTTAAAAAATTAAAATGATTACAAAAAGCTCTACAACCCAATAACATCATTTTCCGGTGTATTGTTTAGCCAGCCGGCTGGTACCACCCAATTATGGAAGCCAACAACCAGTCAGCTGTCACTAACAACACAAAAAATGGAGGTTTTTGGGGTTAATATTGATATTTCGCAGAAAAAAAAGAGAAAAAACAGAAAAAAAATAACAGAAAAAAAAGAGAAAAACTTACTAGAGCCTAAATTCGGATGGATGAAGGGCGGATGGAGGTGTTCCCTATTAGCACGGCATCACACCTGAAACGCCTGGAATTAGACGGAAATCGATAGATGACGCACACGGGGAGAATAGCAAATGGGACCAAAAACGGCAGATGACACACGGGACATCGATTGGCGGAAAATATGAGAAGTAGCAACAGAAATGGCGAAATACAGGGGAGGGACGGGCTGGCCCGAGGTATTTTGATGGGGAAATGACAGAAAAACAGAATTAGAAGGGCTGTAGATTGTAGTTTGATATCATCAAAGCTATTTTGCACAAAAAGAACATTAAAGAAATCACGAAAAAACTGATTTCAATATTTAGAACCTAAAATTTAGGATTTTTAGGCTAAAAATCAAATTTAGAACCAGCCGTCTGTCCGGAATCACCAATAATTCAGTGTTTTGGGGTTCAATTTCTCACTCTATTTTTATTCTGTCTACCGAAAACAAGCCTATCGATCCGGATTCCGGAAAAAGCGCTTGTTTTCCAGAATATTGGGGAAAGAGAGGATGGATGTGGGAAAATGGTTTTTGAAATAAAAAAACAAACTGAATTTCAGTAAACATTGTCATCTCAAAAACATTTCTTTTGAAAAAAGATGGATAAAGAAAAAAATTTCTCCGAAATTAAAAAAAATGCAAATAAAACACCGCGTAAAAATGATGTAGTTCGAGATTTAATTGTTAGGGCGTACTGAGGTTGTTTAAAGGACCGCAAAGCGGCATTTACCAAAGGGAGTCTCAGAAAATTACCTAAAGACATATTAAAGTTGTAATTTTTGTGTAATTTATATGAAGATGGAAAACTAACAAGTGTGATTGTACTCGAAAGCGGCTGGAAATTGCAAAACGGTTAAAAGCGGCTGACAAACTTTTTTTGTAATTTAAAAAAATTGTGTTTTGTTAGTTTTTAAATTAGCATGAATAAAATTATATAAAAGTAAATTATTGGCTTTGAGCGGCCTGAGGCTACAAGTGTACCAAAAATCGGCATTTCCTTGCCACAAAAAACAGCTGAAAGAGTGTTCAAAAGAGGATTCCGCTGCGAATGGCCGTATTTCCATTGTCGTGGGATTAGTCTGCCGGAGTGGGGATGCCGAAAAAGGCCAAAAATCACCTCCAACGGCTGATTTTGGGTAATTCGGCGGTTAAAAGTGGGTTTATTGGGTGAAACAATCGGTTTGGATGCGATGAAAACGGACGTTGTTGGTCGGTCGTGCACAATGGCCACGGCTCCGCCCCATAACCACGCCCCCCGGGGGACGAGCTCACGCCAACACGGGCAATAAGCAACACAACACACGGCTGGCAGGAATAACCACAGCAGCCGAAGGGAGGTATTCCAGGAGAAGAATGGAATATTCATATTTCGGGAGAACAAAGGGCTCCGATGAGGGGATTCAAGGCGTGGGAGGCCGCGATTAGCGCAGAGAGACAATATTGTCATCGAAAGCAATTCTGAAGGTCTAAATAGGCCCGAATTTTGATTTAAAATCGGCAATATCAATCAATCGTCGAGGAATTGTGCAGTTCGAACTTCGAAGACTTTGGTAGGTCATCCTCAACATATTCCACAGCTGGCTTCTCAAGGACCGTGTAGGTCCAAACAATATTTGGAAACGTATACTCAGTTGAGCTCATCCTTAACTCTTAGAAGATTGGTTAAATAGGTCGTAATTTGGATTGAAAATAGGCACTTTGGTTGCCAACTTTTAATTGTCAAAAAGCGGCTATTAATTGCCGAAAAGTAGGTCAAGCGGCCTTTCCTAGCCCTAAAGGGTACCCGGAAGCAAACAAACAAAGGTACCGCAAGTACTGGTGTCCTAGTAGTGGGGCCTAACACCTTTTTGATTTCACTCCGAAAATCGCAGTTATTAGTTTCAACAGTCAAATGGACCCCTATTCTGCTGTTGTATTGAGAAATCGAGGCAAGCATTTCCACTGCGAAGTGTTATCAGAGCGGTGGATTTCGCCTTTTTTGTCTTCCTTGCGTTAATCCAGTGACCCTCAATTTTGGTATTCTAATTACGAATGAAAATAGTAAAACGACCGAATCCAGGCCTTCGGTCGAAAGAAATGACATTTCCAATTGGAGGAAAGGGCGGAAGGGTCGGAATAGGTTGAGGGATAGAATTATTCTGTCATCAAAGGGAAAGTAAAGGTTCGTAAGAAATTCTGAGAACGCGGGGATGCACCCCCATACTTTTTGGACATTTTTCTGGAATAACTTCCAATTCTTCCAAATGTATGAATCGAAATATGTTCGCAGTTGCATTCAAATGAGGTAAAGTCAATCAATCAAGAATGTCGCCTTGGGAAGTACCATATTCAACATCCAGACAGCTAGCTTTCTGAAGGTCACTATGAGCAATCTTGATTTCCATTTTGAAGGGATTGTCTATGGAAGAAATGAGTTACACCAGTTTGAATGTGTTTTCTATTGCATATTTGTAGTAATTGCAATTATTGTCCAGCCAGATCGAATACAACAAACGCGAATCGACCACGGTTGTCTGCACGCGAAAAAGCGTCGTCAGTTGCTACCATTCATTTTGAGAAAGTGCAGCTTTCCTTGGAACCTCTGCCATTGCTCAATGCCCTCCTTCCACGGTTGAAACAAAACAAGAGCTTAGTCGCAATCGCCGATTCAAACTGATACAGGAGCGATTTGAAGACCTAAATTGAAAAAACTGCCGTGGTTATAAAATGCTCTTCTGGCGTCTGAAGTGTTCCAAGGGGCGTTGCTAATTGCTGTTAGTGCAACTGATCAACCTCGCTGCTTTTGAAGCGGAAAGGGCAGCTAAATCTGGAAATCTCATCCTTCCGGATAGACGGATTCTCGGCTTCGTGAAGAGCTGTCGGAAAAACCACCCGGGTTCGATTCCACCCAGACTTGTTTTTGAGGAAATTGATTGGCTCACTAGTAGAGGGGTTTTTACAAAGTTTGTTGCTTTCCGTGGAACGGTTGCTCGGGCTGGCCCTTGTTTTCTTATATTAGTTTTTCGGGACAGCCCGTGTGGGGAATCAAGGATGCTTCTGGAAGGCGAGAGGATATCGAGTGGGGGCTAATCGGCGAAGGGCAACCGCATCAAAATGTGGGCGATATGTGGTCCCCGAGGACAAGTTGTCAATGCGGGAATTCCGCCCCTCGGCCAATGAGGAATCGACGAGAAAACTCAATTTAGAAGCTGAAAGACGTGGATGTTGAGTTCGTTGCGGACAGAAAACAATCCGGGGTGTCTCGTTAGGCGAAAATTGTCATTCATACAAACGGGAGCCGTCAACAGAGAAAGAGAGGGAAATATCACTCTTCGATCAGGCACCAGTTTCTAATGAAACACTCCGAAAATAGCACGAATGAATAGAGCTTTCAGGGCTAAACAGCTTTCTCCACGGCTCTGGTGACGCCTCTGAGCATACCTGCCTGACAGGGAGGAGGTGACAAAAAGAAAGGACCTACAGGGGGTACAACCCCAAATAAGCAAGGCCTCACAGAGGTTCAAGCGGCCTTTGGCTGCCAAAAAGCGGCCGTGTGTCCTGGTATGGCTATGAGAATCCGGACTGGCCCGAAACACCAGCATAGCTTCTACAAGCTGTCCCTGTAGAAATCCTAGCTTTTTCTAAGGCTTCAAGGTAATATCAGCGATTGGATGTTGTTGTCGGAGCAGAAATTCCGTGATTCTTGGCTTCTCAAGGCGATAAATCACGAGAGTGCTTGCTCAGCCCAGTGATTCATCCTCTCGCGGAAGTAACACGCTGTGTCCACAGGGAGGAAGTGCAGCCGTTACAAAATGCGGACACATCTTGATGGTGATTAAAGGAATATGGGTATTGGATCCCGCAACGATTGTAGAGGGTTCTTAGGTGTCTTTGGCACGATCGATCCAAAAGCCTCTCGAGAACCCAGCCAAAAATTTAGTTAGAAGCGCAGTTTCTCCAATAACGGTAACCTAATTCAATCTCTTTTGCAACTTCGTTGTCTGCACGCATAGTTTAGGTCCCAACACGAGAGGCACGGTCCTTTAGATGAAACAGTCTTGCATACCATGAAGGCAACTACCTGGTTGGCTCAATATAGTTTTCCGGACTAATTATGATACATACACAGTTTATTTCATTCGCAATTGTCGGAAATAAAAAAAAACTATCAGGCGGTGTTGTGAGCTTAAAAAGCGGCTGCTCGAGCGCGCTCCACATAGGTACAGACGCTACATTTCTTACGTTGGCTTTTCTGATCATGGAGCTGGTGCCAAATAAGACCATTTTTCCTGATTATTACGGAACATAGACATACTAATAATAAAATAAACATTTTAAAATATCTAAAATCCGATTCTTGTTCAACTAGATGTCACCAATCGCAATGTCCTTTACACAAGGGCCCCTTCCGTCAGCCTAATTTCTAAATTAAAATTTGCTATTTAAAGGTCTGTCTACAAAATTAGCATAAGCGTGAATAAAATTAGAATAGAACTAGCCGGAAATCTGAAAATCGAAGACGGCCGAAATTTATCCTGGCAATGTTCCAATTCCGCCTTCTCGCCGATCCGCACGGGACCCAGCTATGGCAGTCCTTTGATCTTAAAATTTCAAAAATCTCCGACCGACGGAATCCAGCATTTTCCTCGTCCTTTAACTGCGCAAACAAGGGCGATTCTTTAATTTTTACATTAAAATAATTAAAATAGGGTTTGATTGGTTTTAGGCGTTGGAATATTGCTTACTCGTCTAGGGAAAGTGCTGTTAAGGTGAGATTTAAATTAGAGACCCCATGGGAGTTGAAATCATCACCAAAGTGTTTTAGGCGGTTTGAAAACTATCTTCGTGTGATTATACCATAGGGTTGATTTTGAATTGTAGGACTGCCGTGTAGTTTTTAGTTTTTAAGTTGTACAAGCACGAGATTGCTTGTTTTGACGTTTTCTGGCTGTTGAACGAGTTTTATATAGTTTTGGTACATTATGCGACGTAAAATAATTTTTGATGTATTTTGCTGTTTATACTCGTTAGATCACATGCTCATAAATATCAAATTGCGTTATTGGCAAAGTTAAAAAACGTGTGCCAACAGTTTCTGACTCTTATTGGTCCTAGCACGAAATGAAGTAATTGCATGTTTTGCCGACGATTTAGGGGCATTTTTATTGTTGAATTTGGGTTCTTCAAAGTAGAGTCTTCCTTGCGCGTCGCGAATCATTTCGTAATTCGGCGGCAAACTGTAGACGACTGGCAAAGCGATGGCTTTGGGTGCACATTCCTTCATTGTCGTCAAAATTTCTCGTGCAAAGAGTGTACACATTTGGGGTTTATCCAGTATTTTGTATTGAGACTTTTTATTTAATTAGCTGATTTCTGTGTGCGATATGACATAAGTGTGAGTGTGACTTTCCCTTGCGAGAACCATAAACTGAAATATTCGTTTCTGGAAACCTTAGGTCGTTTGCTACCGCCCTGTGCCTTTTGTGAGATACCTTCTGACACACTAAAAGTGCTGTGTTTTTGATAAGGCTGTAGCCCGGCCTTTCCATTTTATAATTTGCCTATCGTCGCTATTGTCCAACTTCTCTGAATTAGCATTCCGATTCATTTTTTATTTATGCTAATCGTAGTCTAATCTCATTTCTTCTATAAAACCCCCTTCCGTCATCATTTCCTCATTCCAGCGCTTTGATGAGCGACCAGGCCTCCCTGCTGCTGAAGAAACAGTTGGCGGAGCTGCGCAGGGTCCCCGTCGATGGCTTCTCTGCCGGTCTCGCCGACGACGACAACATCTTCAAGTGGGAGGTCCTCGTCATCGGACCCCCGGAGACTCTCTAGTGAGTTTATATTATTAATGCTTCCTCTGACTTCCACATATCAACCCATTGAACTTCCTAATATCCACATTTTCAGTGAGGGTGGGTTCTTCAAAGCCCTTCTTGAGTTCCCCAAGGATTACCCGCAGAAGCCGCCCAAGATGAAATTCACTTCGGAGATCTGGCATCCCAACAGTGAGATCCCCTTATTTTTGTCTTTTAATCTTCTCATTTTAGTCGACAAGGAGGGTAACGTGTGCATATCCATCCTCCACGACCCCGGAGATGACAAGTGGGGATACGAGAGGCCCGAGGAGCGCTGGTTGCCAGTTCACACCGTGGAAACCATCCTCCTGTCCGTCATCTCCATGCTCGCCGATCCCAACTTTGAATCTCCCGCCAATGTCGACGCAGCCGTAAGTTTTTGACCGTTTATTGAGCTTTGAATTGTTGACAAATTGAAATCGGCCGATATGAAGTGACCCACGTGAAAAAGTATGATTCATCGGCGCGGATAGTGACACACACTGATATTGCATTCATCTGTCATCTGTTTTTTAAGAACAATTTCGGTTTATATTGTGTAAATATTTCAATTATACTCTCCTGGATGTATTTTTACTAATCTTCTTATTTTCAGAAGATGCAGCGCGAAAACCTGTCCGAGTTCAAGAAGAAAGTGGCGAACTGCGTGCGCAAGAGCCAGGAGGAGTAAAGCACCCCACCGATTTCTTGATTTCTTTCACGATGACTACATAGTGTTGGGTGTACTGGTAACCACCCCCTCCTCGCCCTCCGTAACAAATTCACGAGTCTTTTTCTACCTGGGTAGCAGACCCTCCCCCTTTTATGTAGCCTGCATATCTTAGTCTCCCTCTGCTCCCGATGCCTTCCGGTTTAGCCCTCGTGTAATCCGTGTTGCTGAATAAATCTTGTCCCCCCGTTATTTTCTTTCTTCCCCAGGTTCCCACCTGTTGTTTACCTGAATGTTTATATTTGTCACCGCGCGTCCCCGGATGAAATCAGATGCCTAAACAGTTTATGGAGAGTCCTGTATAAAACAAGGGCTCTCTGTTCATTGCGCAGTTTCCTAAGCGAGCGTTGCGTGAGTTCATTTCGGGGACGCTATCGGGGAAAGCGGTCGCCGAGCTGCCCCTGAATGCACTCACGATCTCACTTACAGGAGACCACCACGACATGGCCAGCAAACCCAAGGTTGAAATTGTGAGTTTCATTCAACAATTCTTTCTTTTAGCAGTATAAAACAATAATTTTGGCGTGATTAACTTCAAATGCATCGGGAAAAGCAGAGCGAAGCGTTGCGTTTTTTCTTGAAACTAATTTGTTCAAAAAGTATGGGTCAAACGCCCGTGTTGTCTAAATTTGTGAAGAACCTTTCCTTTCCATTTACTGGCAGAAATATTCTACCCTCGACCTATTCTGACCCTCCCTCCCTTTCCTCCAATTGGAAATATCATTTCATTCGACCAAAGGCCTGGATCCGGTCGTTTTTGCCATTTACACTCGGATTTAGAATAACGAAATTGGAGGTGGCCGAAATAACACAGGAAAGGCCAAATCCACACTGAGAGAAAACATCGCGATAGAAATGATTGCCTGAATTTCCCATTTCAACAGCGATTCTTGGTACATGTATAATGCATTCGTAGTGATTTTAGGAGTGGAATTCCTTCCGCTTTTTATGCACAACATCTCGTAACGTAGTTTTGAACTGATTAGACTTTTCAAAGGAACAGATGGAACGATACGGTGTTTTATATATTTGAGTGCCCGCCACACTGAGAATACGAAAATATTGAAGTAAATGAATTAATGGAGAAGCAGAAGTTGGTCAATTTATCGCACAAATCATGTTACTTTTAACAGAAATCGCCCGAGTTGTACGCAGCGGACCCGTCGCTCCTGACGGTAATCCTGCACGAGGAAGACCACACGATCGGCAACTCACTGAAGCACATGCTCTGCGCACGGTACGTCTCTCTCTTTCCCTCTTCTCTCTCTCTCTCTCTCTCTCTCTCTCTCTCTCTCGCTCTCTCTCTCTCGCTCTCTCTCTCGCTCTCTCTCTCTCTCTTACTCTCTCTCTTACTCTCTCTCTTACTCTCTCTCTCTCTCTCTCTCTCTCTCTCTCTCTCTCTCTCTCACAAACTCCCTCTTTCAGGAAAGACGTGGAATTCTGTGGCTACAACGTGCCCCATCCGCTGGAGGACAAGATCCTGATCCGTCTGCAGACGAAGGAGGGCGTCCCTGCCGGCCCCATCCTCCTCCAGGCCCTCGAGGACTTGACTAAAGTAAGCCACGCCCCCTTTCTCCTTCCAAACAGTGATTTAGGTCTACTCGACTGTCAGGGAGAAATTCACCGACAAGTACGCCTCGTTCAAGGAGAAACAGTCCCGCTAATCTCAGTTTTTATTGTTATTGTTGATTTTGTTGTTGTCAATGAACGTCTCCCACTCATTTTTATTATTTGTATTATTTAAATGCTGTAATTTTCAGTGATTATTTGAAAATCGAGGTAAAAATCCAAAATGAGTGGGTTCAGAATGGCTGGGCAGATGCTCAGTGTGCACGTCGGGCAATGCGGCAACCAGCTCGGACAAAGCTTCTGGAAACAGCTCTGCGAAGAGCACGGAATCGACGGGTTCGTAAAGGAGAAGGGGCTTATTTGGGTTGTTTTAGAGATGGACACTTGACTTGTAAGGAGAAGCCGGGAGAGGACTACAAGGAGGCCTTCTTCTACCAGGTTTGTCTAGAAAATCCGAAAACTTATTTGTATTTTGAATTTAAAAAAACCTTTTATTGTTGACCTGTGGTCTACGTAACAGGTCTCTTGTGATTGTTTATTTACTTTGTGGTATCCGTTTCATCAACATTCCGATTGTCGAGAATTGATGAAGTACGAACACAATGATTCCATTCTTAGTAGCTTTTGCCAAATCTTAAACTTAAATGTAAAATGGTGATGAAATTGAAAAAGCTCTGTTGGATTTCGAGTGCCAACCAGTCCATTCAAGCCAGTAATAACAGAGTCAACTGGTTTCTTCAAAACCTCAGAAAAAATGTCAGTTTTGATCATTCGAGAATTGAAACAAGCAAGCATAGCATCCAACTTTTTAAGCTGATGAGCATGATCCCACAGGGCAATCCAACCCCAAATAAACATGACCTCGCAGAAGTTCCAGCGGAAAAAGGCAGGTCAAGCGGGTTATGGTGGCTAAAAAAGAGTACTCGTAATAAAAAACAATGGTCTCGTAAGCACATGGTGTCCCATGACGGAATCTTTAATGAAAGTTTGAATTTCACATTTTCAAGTGTAGAAGTCGGTTGAATTTAATAGTACACTGATGTGCACAAGATGACACAAATGGTGTTTCAAATCAATGAGTTGGCTCTTCAGTTCTCACCCTTGTCATTTTCAGGCCGATGACTCTCACTACATCCCCCGTGCCGTGTTGGTGGACCTGGAGCCCCGCGTGATCCAGGGAATGATGCAGAACCCGGACTTTGGGAACCTCTTCAACGAGGAGAACATCTACCTCTCCAACCACGGAGGAGGCGCCGGAAACAACTGGGCCAGCGGATACTGCCAGGGAAAGTAGGTTTCTAGCTCAATTCACCCAACAATTCTCCCATTTCAGTCAGGTGTTCAACGACATTATGGACAAAATCGAGAGGGAGGCGGAGAATTGCGACCGTTTGGATGGATTCCACTTCACCCACTCTGTCTCTGGAGGAACTGGCTCCGGGCTAGGATCCGTCATCCTCGAAAAACTGAGAGACAGGTTATTTTTATTCTGTTTTTGATTGATTTTTCCTTTTTCTTCTAATTTCTCCGCTAAAAAGAAGTTTAGGTACCCCCGTAAGCTGATCCAGACGTATTCCGTCTTTGCCAATCAGCAGGGAGATGGAGAGTCCAGCGACGTAGTTGTGGCTCCCTACAACTCGGTCCTTTCACTCGAGAGACTCATCGACTTTGCCGGTTTGAAACGCTTGAATGAAGGGAAATGGAGAGGTTTCAGACGATGTGATCGTGTTGGACAACGCGGCCCTGAACCGCCTCGCCGCCGGAAAGTTCAAGACGCAGAAACCCACCTTCGAGCACATCAACTCATTGGTAAGTTAAAGAAAAACCAGGAAGATGCGTATTTCCTTACACCAACCGTTTGTACAGATACATTAGAATCCCTAGATAGAAACATTACTACCCATCTACCGTAATCCACTCTTAGCCGCCCTTTCAAGATGAGGACGTTTCTAGAAACCATAACAATTGGAACATCCAAATGGAAACATTGCAACTAATATCCCATGATAAACCAATGAAACAATACAAGAATTCACTAAATCGTTTATTGTCCCCTAGGGGTTGTACTCGATGGGGAGGTTCTTCCTGCGGACCATGCCGTCGCCCTGGAACCACTCGCGGCGGAACTGCTTGGCGGCTCCATCGGGCGTGTTGGTCCACTCGATGGTGATGCGGTCGTTGTTGGTGTCCTCCTGTCCGTAGGCGAAGGCATCGCAGCTGACAGCCATCAGAATGGCCTCCTTGGGGTCCAGCACTCCGCAGCCGGGGTCCACCCCGAGCCTCTTCATGTTGGTCGTCTTGATGGCCCAGCCGATGCGACGGGCCGAGGCATTGATGATCTTGATGTGGTAGGTGTGCTTGTCGTCGTAGGGCGCGTTGAAAACGATCTTCGAGCCGGGCTGCGTGGTGATGTCACCGGGAGGGACGGACTGGGCCATGGCGATGAATGAGGGAAAGGCAGGCAGGCAGGCTTATAAGGGCACGGCAGGCAGGCTAATCGAGGCACGTGGAGGAGGGAGAGGCCACGGGGCTCATTGGAATGGCCTGGGGAAGGTTCCAGAAATATTCCTAGCCCTCATTAACACACAAAATCTGAGGGCACAAGAAAAAAAACTGAAAACCCGTAGCGGTCCTATATGCAAATTGATTTCAAACAAGCCTGCTCTGGCATGTATATTTCTTATATTTGTTACCAAATAAACCAAATCGTTTCAGGTAACGCGAATCATGTCCACCTCCACAGCTCCGATCCGCTTCCACTCTCCCTTGTTCTCCTCCCTCGGATCTCTCAATCTGACCACCTACCCGCCCATGCGCTTCATCCAAGCAGGCCAGTCTCTTCTTTCTTTCTCTAAATCCTCTCTTTCCAGGCTTCTCGCCCGTTGTGGACCCCAACCAGACCTTCACCAGAAAGACTACCGTAACCGACGTCATACGCTACCTCCTCAAGCCCACCTCCATGATGGTTTCCTTTCTCAAATTTGGTTTATTTAAATATCTCTAGGTTTCTACGGCTTCCTCGAAGGGAAACCACTGCATGTTGGGAGGAGTGCTCCTCCTCCAAGGAACCTTCGACCACGCCGATGTGGAGAACATGTACCTCACGCCTGATGTGAGTTTTTGGATTACGGTAGTCCCTGTTGAGGCTACTGTAGCTTACATTTCTAAAGAAGCTTCAAATGCTTCTGCAGAGGTCAGATTGTGTTGTGGTGGTAACTACCCCATTCTTGGAAAACTAAGTGCTTTAGACGATGAAAGGGAGAAAAAGGCAGAAACAGTCCAATAAAACACGATTCGATCGATTAAAACCTTCACTTGCAAGCGTATATTCTTTTTATTTTGCTTGCTCAGTAGGTCAGGAATCGGTTGGGATCGGCCGGGGTCGCCTTCTTCTTATCGGCTCCGAAGCAGTCGGCGTTGATGGCGGCCAAAGTCTGAAACAGTGGAGTCTCTCTCGCATTTTCTCTCTCCAACCTGATAGTTCGGATCATTCGTCGCCACAACCTTGTGGTCGTTCGGTTTCTGCGCCCCCATTCCTCCTCCCTGGGGAGCCTTTGGCTTGAAAACGTCGTCATTCACCAGTCCGGCCAGTGTCTGGTAATTAGGGTCGTGCGTTCCAACCATCTTCTTCTGTCCGGGAGAGTAGGCCGGAGCCCTCGGGGCAGCCCCACCGTCGAAGCCTCCGCCGGAACCAAAGTTCCCTCTAGCTCCTCCGGCAGGCTAAAAGAGGTGATTCTCTCTCTCTCTCTCTCTTTCTCTGTATCTCCCTCACCTTTGCTTTGAAAACATCCTCATTCGCCAGTCCAGCCAACGTCATGTAATTCGGATCGTGGGTTCCCACAAACTTGTGCTGCGCGGGAGGCATCGGAGCAGCCGGCGCCGGAGCCCCTCCAGGAGAGCCTCCCTTGTTCTTGAAGATGTCATCATTCACCAGTCCAGCCAACGTCTAAACTACCGTAACCCAAAGCTACCGTATGCACCTGGTAGTTGGGGTTATTCGTCTCGGCCATCTTGTGTTCCCTGGGGGCCTTGATGGGCGAGGCGGGGGAGATGGCAGGGGTGCTCTTGGGCTTCGAATTGGTCTTCGATTGAGGTTTCAAGTTTGGCTTCGACTTCAGTCGGACGTCTTCGTCCGTGTTGATTATTTCCACTGCCTTTGCTTTGGGCTTCGGTTTCGAGGGCTTCTTCTTCTCCCTCTTGGACTGTTTCGACTTCTTGGAATTCTTAGAAGACATGTCTTCGTCATCTTCATCATCGTCGTCTTTCTTCTTGCCACCGCAGTTGGGGAGGACTATGAAGAGGAGCCAGAGACTCAGAAGGGCCTGGAGAGCAGATGGTAGAGAGAGAGAGAGAGAGAGAGAGAATAACTCACATAATTCAATAGGAGGATCATGACGAACCGCCGCCGGCTCAGTGCCGAAGGAAATGACCCAACTCTCGAAGAATACGCAAACTGGACGTAGCTTTGTAATTAGACTAATTCAGTCATTAATGCCAATTTAAAAAAAGGGAAAACATTTAACTTTTTATAACGATTCTCTGTATTTCCCCCTCAAACCCTATTTTCAGTCCCAATATCACCAAGTGCAGCGTGCTCCCTGGGAGCCGATGAATCCTCTGAGGATCCTGGAATCGCCCGTTTCTCCCTACGTCAAGCCACAATACAAGGTAGCCATTATTATTTTTAACGTGCCTTTGCTAAGTTTAAATTTAAATAAAGTGTATTTCTAGGTTTCTGGTCTGTTGCTGAACAACAATACGAGCATCTCTCCGCTGTTGATGAAGATTCTCAACCAGTTCAAGAAACTCCGCAGCAGAAACGCCTTCGTCGACAAGTTCGAGCGCGAGGTGGTTTTTTCGCTTTTGCTTTCATTTCTTCTGAAAAAGCAGGAGCCAGAGGGGAAGCAGGCAACCGGCTGGTTGAATGGGTTCCGCGTTTCCGTCGATCTTGCCCAAAATCGTAGAATTTGCTGGTTTTATAAGATTTTTAACTTGAAATTTCGAAAAGTTTAACCAGCCGACTGCCATCCCGAACTTTGGATTTCTTCTACCGTAACCAATCCCTCCGTTTGCAGGACGGATTCTCCCTGGACATGATGGACCAGGCGGCGGAGCGAGTGCAGGACGTCGTGGACATGTACAAGGAGGCCGAGGGCGGCGACTTCCTCGAATAATCCCTTCCCCTCCCTGTATTCTAATCTGGTATTTTTCTATTCTGGTATTTATTGTATATTCCCGTTGGCTCAAACGGGTGTCCCCCGTCCGATCCTCACTTAGCCTTGTGACTACTGGTGCGATCTCCCCTTGTTTCGTTCTCTTTCGATAAATATGTCTTCGAAAATGGATTTTATTGGTTTTGTGTGGATTTTCCACGATTAATCCTGTGGACACGTGCTCACAGGCACACACTCACACGGATCTATGGTTTTCAAGGAGATGCACGAGAAGGGAATGGACGCCCAGCTGATTCCGAAGAACCTCGACGTGGCTGGCCTAGCCGGCACCTACGAAATTACGGTATGTACAAGCCAAGGGTGCACTGCGGGCGGCCGGTTGGTTCAGAAAAAGTAGAAAGCGGCCTGAGGTTGCCAGAAAAAGCAGACAGCGGCCGACACTTCACTTTGCAACAAATCACTTTTTCGCACATAAAATACTTAGAAGTGTTCTTAAGGAAAGCAAAAAGGTTGTTCCTGGGCAGATCCGAACCCTCGATGTTTGTCTGGTAATTGGCTTTCTTCAGGCGCTGTCAGCCCACGTTTCTTCTATCCTTAAACCAAACTGTCATTTTATCTTTGTTCTTTAATTTAACCCCTAGTATTTCAGACCAAGTCCAAGGGAGAGAAGAAGAAGACGCAGCTCCCCAACGACATGGACGCTTTCGAGCATCCCGTCGACCCGTCGAATTCTGCCTACGCCTGCCGTCGCTGTGGTCGGGAGATCCAGAACCTCTTCCAGTTCTTCCTCTGCGTCTTCAGTCTCTGTCGGAAGAGACGTGGATGCCACAAATAGGCCTATCCTCCACATCCTCTGTAGATACTGTCCTTTGGTAGCTTTAATACCCCCGAATTCCTGCATTTTAAACCCTGTGATATTCCCATTTACGTGTATTTCAAAGCAGAGTGAATCTGTACATTTCAGTTTGTCTGTTTCGTCTGGCGGGGGCTGGTGTTCCTCTCTTTGAATCTCGAATTTCTCACAAAGGTGGTAGGAAGCTAGATTTTCACCAAGGGTTCCGGCCCATTTGACGAAAAAAAACTTCGCTCTTGCCGTCCGCTTAAAACGACCAAGGCTGGCTCGACCTCCAAACCTGGCAGAAAATGAGGGCCAGCCGTGTCGGGCCAAGGATTCTCAGCAACGGGTCGGACCTCTTACTAGAAAAACATCGAGGGTTCGAATCCACTCCGGCGCAATCTCTTTGTTTTCCGCATTAACAATTTTCATGGAATAGAAAGTTAATCCCAATAATATTCAAGTATTTCCAATATTCAATCGATTGGTCTCTCATATACTTTAGGGGAAAGTTGAAAAATTACCGTACCCAAATGGACACGATGCCGTAACCCGGTTCTTGGCCTTTTTGGGTAGTCCAAGAGACCCCCTTTTATATAAAATGTTGCCTGACGAGACCCCCTGTAAGTTGCGGGGTGCTGTTCATGTAAGATGGGTACCCACCGTAACCCGGCACCCAAAAATGACTGGCCCAAAAGTTTCAGGATAACAGGACATCATCTAATACACAAAGTTTCAGCAAATTCTAGGACATCAAGTTTTTTTCCCTAAGACTGTGCCCGCTCGAGTTTTACAGAGACAGACTCTTAATTAAAAAATAGGGGTATATAAAGAGAAGAAAGGTGCTTATAAGATATGCTTTGTGGGTAGATTAGGCCACTCCTCTTTAGAAACTATCACGTTATTTCTGCCAAATGATATGGAAGAGCAGAGATAAAGAATCGGAGAGAGTGTGGTCGAACAGAGTTCTCAAGGACACATCAGAATCACCTATTCTTCCTTTCATCTGTCATGAAAGTCATCCTGGTTCGACCATTTCAAGGGACCTTCCATGCCTATTTTATGAAACACTTTGATTTAACACTTAATTTTTACAATTTTTGAGTAATCTCTCTCGCTGGCCATAACCGATATTCTCTCTTTTCCCCGGGTCGGCCCGTACTATTCTAATACATTAATAGTAATATTACTGCGGAAAGTGCGCGCTGCCACCAGCCAGCTGGCTGGCATCGCTCTGCGCCCTCCTCTTTTGCTGCGCTCTCTCGGTCCTTTGGCGGAACCACGTCACTGCCGCATTTTACTTTCCTGTTTCGTCTCCTTTTGTGTGCTTCTTTTGTGTAATGCCCGAGGGGAATCACGGAAATCGATTTCAGCCAACGATGCTCCTCTGAATCGACAAGATCCACGCGAAACCAACAAGAACTGGGTGGGTTTTTGGAGAAAATTGACTTTTTTATTTTTAAATTCACATTAAACCGCATATTCTTCTGAATAAAAAGAGGATGAGTAAAATGTACATGTGGATATATAAAACAGGTCCAAATTATGCATTCTCAACTGGTAAGTCAGCCGTTAAACTCAAAACTTGAAGGAAAAATCAATTTAATTGGCTGAACGTTATTTTTCTATTATTTCTTTTACTAAACAAACCCTAAATTAGATTTCTAGTTTAAAAATGGATTGTGGCAGGTAAGCTACGGAAAACTACAAAATTTCATTTTTCATTGGTTTCAGATGGCACGAACGTGCAGAAATTGTACCTAAGAACAATAAATTAATTGAATAGAATTTTTATGTAGAAAAACCATAAAAGTCAGTGAATTTTATAATTTCATTTTAAATTAGTGTAAAATCTAAAATTTAACCGAAGATCCATCACTTTCACAGATTAAGTTGAGTCCCACGTGGATTCTGTCAGGACCATTTGGAGGGAATGGCCAAATTTTTAAAAACGGGCTTTCGTTGTGAGACCGTATTGAACAAAAAGAAATCAGCCACATATTTGTCAATTTAAATAAATTGTTTTAAAATTTATTTTACGCATTAAATGTGCTCTCTTGGCTAAAATAGATTAAACCTTTGATTTCCAACAGGTGAAACTGAAATAATAATCAAAATGGCTGCGGTTTCGGCCCGAAAACCACTCAAATCGGAAAATTACTTATTAGACTTAACATAACATTCACATATTTTGCCAACAAATCTTTAAATTTGCACGTTTAAAAGTACGTTAGCATATCGATTTTCTAAAAACTTTGTCTAATGACAGAACCAACCTTCTTTAAGAGATTAACCCCCCCCCCCCCCCTTTGAAATATCGGACTTTGACCAATTTAGATGAACCACGCCGTTTTGGATAGTTTTTCTTTCTCAAATAAACAATAAAATTGATTTCTGGCCGTGGTATACGGCTCGCTCTCACCCCTGTTAGTCACAAACACTGATAAATGTTGCTTCTTTCCTTTGACCTCAATTTTTTGTGGATTTGCCACGTTTTAGGTTCAAATAAGATGAATTTCTGAGGTTTTCACGGTTTTTGGCAGCAGGGTGTCAATTATTTTCAAATTTTCTAGTTTGTTTGTTAGTTTTGCACTTCAATTTTTCAAACAAACAAAAAACATTTTTAAAAAACTAATTATTCGGTTTCAGGATCGAGTAGATGTCATCATTTGGGGAATACTACGGCCAAAACATGTACCGACAGGTCGTCACGCAGGAATCGAGGTTCGTCTCTCTCTCTCTCTCTCTCTCTCTCTCTTTCTCTCTCTCTCTCTCTCTCTCTCTCTCCCTCCTCTCTCTCTCTCTCTCTCTCTCTCTCTATTTGTTCCTTTACTCTCACGTGTCTCTGAACTCTGTCCTCCCAATGACTCACTCGTCTGTAGCGCCGTCCTATTTGCTTTTCCGCCGTGTCACTCCGCCTCACATTTCCCATACTCTCAAAAAACAAGGCATTTCCCGCTCTAATGCGGAAAATCACATTTCAACAAAGATATTCCTCGATATTTCGTTATTTTCCTTCTTTTTTTCCCAACTTTGTAGCCAATTTTGCAAGTAAATCGTGTTATTTCATCTGGAATACGCCTATTCTCACAAAATGATACAATTTTCTCCCTTTTAATTTCCCTCAATTCTGATTGTAAAGGAAAATGTGAGAATTCCTTGTTGACAGCCAGCTGACTGTTTTCTAAGACTCCCGCCGAGGGGGAATACAAATAATCGTACCCTACGATATTTGGCCTTCTCTTTATTTGATTCTCAATCCAAAATTGTAAAGTTTCACGGGCTGGCCCGTTTTCCTCTTAATTTTGACTTTAAACCGTCAAGAATTCCATGGTCCCCATTCGGAAACCTCCCTTTTCAATCAGAAAACACCGTTGCACAATACAATTGTCCGTTGTTTTGTAAGCATTCCCTTAATTAACTCGCGATTACAGATTGTGGCACAATCCATGTTTTGTTCTCTTCTGTCTCTCTCAGTTGTTTCTGATCTTTTGGCAGAACTTCGAACGTTCGAACATCGGAGCCAAAGAGGCTTTCCTTCGATTTCGTCACAAAAACTCTCGTGGCTAATTTATCCTGGGATGTCGTTTCCCTGATGGCGTTTTCTCATCTGATGATCGTGTGTATTTCTGGATTTTGGAGGATTTCCCGACTGCGACGGGGCGACAGCTGCTCATTTATCTTTATCCGAGCTATATCGCCCTGGGTCTTCCCTCCCGACTGGTTCAGTGGAGCCTTTCTCGATTTCTTCAAATTACAAAATTTGCTTGAAAGTACCCAAATTCACGAAAATTCCTCTAGAGGATTCGATCCAGCGACTTTTATGTGGAAGTGTGAATAGCCTGTCAATAGAATCTTTGAAGCCCCTATCTTTTCAAACATGTTTTCGGAGTTTAACGGCGCCAATTCTCAAGTGGGCAAGGGTATGGCTTACAGATCACTAGAGTTCTGCTTATTTTAATCTGTCCAAATGCTCCCTCCATATAAAACAGGAAAACGAGAGAAAGAATCACATCCAAGCAATAAACACAGGAATCTCTGGAGTGAACGCTTTATTTCTTGTCCCCTAGTTGGGTCCGAGGTAGCAGGACTGGTCGGTGCGTGGCTTGAAGACTCCAGGAGTGGAGGATCCTCCGGAGGGCTGGCTTCCAGCAGAGGCTCCGGTGTTGCTGCTTCCACCGTAGGCGTAGTCCTCGCGAGAGTAGCCGGTGTTCGAAGCTCCGTTGATGTAGCCGCTTCCGTAGCCTCCGGCACCCATGTAGCAAGACTTGTCGGCCATCGGAGACGAGAGAGAATGAGGGAAAGGGCCAGGCAGGGGCTTTTATACAACAAATGACGCAGCGTCACGGGCACACGCACGGGAATTCCGAGGAGGAAGGGAAGGTTCTGGAAGCGGGAGAAATGCTAATGAGGGGGGGGGGGTAGATTGTAATCCCCCTCCTTATTACCAGCCTCCTCACGATGAGTTCACCATCCTGGGAAAAGCGGGCCGAGTTCACGAGAAAAAGCAGAAAGGTTACCTCTAAAAGATCAGCCGATCCCACCAGTCACAAGCCACTCTTCGATCTCCCTCCCAAGAGTAAATTTGCTCCGTGAGAGGTTGCCCCTCCCTCGAAAAAGAGGAGGAAACTCCCTCTGTTACCAGTCGCTGTTTATCCGTGGCTGATTATCTCCGTCGGTGTGATAACCGGCCGTCTTGTTTGCCCCAATGGCGGCCACATCTCACCTCATTTCTGTTTGCTCTCCAATCCTTTCCGCATTCAAAGTGGATTAATTTTTTCATTGGATACCCGATCTCATTGAAATCAGACACTTGGTCTACCCAGGTTGCACCAGAAAATCACTCAAAAGGCCACTTTTTCCGAGTCATATGGCTGAAAATGGTGGGAAAGGTCAGTGCAAGACCAAAGAATGGTAGAAAATCAAAAGGAAAAATGAAGTTTCCCCCCTACTTTCTTGGTTGATTTGCCGCTGTTTCCACGAGAACAATTGAATTACCTACCACCTTCCTGATGGAAATTCCCGATTGAAATTGAGGAAATCGAGGGAATAATCGGTCTTCTAGAGTTACCATCCACTTTTGTGGTCCCGCCCCTCTGTTTGCTCGCCCTCTCGTGCTTGCCTGCGGGTGTTTGAGCATCCAGACGCCGTTCGGGGCAAGTTCGCCACAGACGACTTCTTTACACAAGACCCCACCTACGACCTTTGCTCCGAGTTTTGACTCACATTTCGAGAGAGAAGAGAGGTTTTTTAAAGGAAATCTCTGTTCCGCCCATACCAGGTCATCAGGTTTTTTATGCGGATACCTTCTTTTGGCAACCAAAGGCCGCTTGACTTGGATCTCTTTAAGAGACTGAGAGACCTCTCCTTTCCCTTCCTTCTGAAACCAAACTCCAACAACAAAACGTGGCTTCCCACACAAAGAGGACGGCATCTCCATGGTAGCCCCGCGAAACATCCGCCTTCCGCAGATGGTGGCCAGGCTTTTGTAATCCTCCGCAACGAATTGGACATTTTCCTACTGAATTTCCTCTTCTGAATTGGAATTTCAGATTTGAAGTTTCCACAGAATGTTATCCTGTACATGATTTTAATTGAACTCTTCCTCATGACGTCTGTTGAAAAAGTTTCCCATGGTTTCACGGTGAAAATATCACCTTATATAGACTGATGACGTCTTGGAGTTTAGAAAATACACAAGCGAACTTTTTGAATTCCTTAGTGACAAAAACCATCGTTTCCATAATATGATTCATCTATTCAAGCCGTCATAGGCCCTGGTGCTGTGGAATTCTTGAAATTGTTGTTTTCTAGCCACAGCAGGGTTAGAATCCTGGCCACTGTTGATCGCTTATCGAAAAGTTCAACTTTCACACATGTTTGACTGAAATATTTGCCCGAAATTGAAAAATTTCGATTGAATTTATTTAATTCCTTTGGTATCGAATGTGAACTTATTAAAAATTCCATGGTGACAAAAGCGCTGATCTCTATCGTGATTCACCAGAAATGTATTCAAGCCATGTGATACACCACACAGACCTTCAGCTGAATCTTTTGTTCTATTCACCTCCCAGCTCGTAACAGAGAAATCTTTCGATTCTCCTCGTTAAATACTTTATTTTCCACCAGAAAAATCGAATTACCACCTTCTTGATTGCGAATTTTCCGTTGAAATTGAGGCAATTATTAGCATCCACTTTGTTCACCCTTTCCCTCCATTAGAATTCTGTAGAATGATTACCCAACCTCAGAAATCCCATTAAAAAAACAAGAAAAGTACAGTTCCTGTAAACTTTTCGCCTGAATTATTCTCAAAATCGCAAAAACAGTTCTTTCTGGAAATCAAAGCCTGAAATCAGCCAAATGAACTGAATTCTCCACCTTTCTCAGAACCACGCTCTTCATGTGAAATAACAATTACATATATTGTATTGTATATCAGAACGTGTTTTATTACCTGTTTCCGGCTTTTTGAAAGTATTGAAATGGGTTTTCGGTTTTTGAATTAGGATTTTCAATGAGGATCAAAAGTTACCATTGAACACACGTCCTAGTCAGGTTTCCAAAAAGCGAAAAAAAAATGGCAAAAAGCCGGTCAAGCGGCCTATCGTTGCCAGAAAGCGGTACCCGCGAGCAAAAACCCATGTTATGGTACTTTTTCAGTCAGGAATTTCAATGAAAAGGTACCATTGACATACCAGGACACTGGGTGCTTGCGGGACCTTGGTTTTTGGGTACTGTGGTTGGGAATGGGTGGTTCAAGGCCTCGTTTTTAAGGTTGAGCCCACTAACGGGGCCTTCCTTTTTGATACCACCTCCCTATCATGTACAGGTATGACCATTGAACACCCAGTCTCCCCGTGGAACCGGATGGATCCTATTTCCTTGGAAAAACAGAGAAGCCCATGCGGAAACCACAAAAGTCTAGGCGAAAAGAGAGATAACAGATCGCTTCCGTCAATATTTGCAGACGGAACGGGGTTTTTCCTTGATTTTTGTGTGGTTTTTGAAAGTTTTCTTGGTTATTCTAGTTCTCGAAAGAAATTTCTCACGAACGCATTAATCGGTTTGTCGAACGGCCACGGAAGAAATTTGCTTGATTTTCTCAGTTCTCACTTGGATCAAAGATTCTGAAAATCAAGAAGAACTGGGCAATTTCATTCGAGACCAATTTTGATGACTGAACAACATCGCGTGTTCCTATATTTACGAGGCACATTTCCGTGTTTGTAGCAGAGGGAAATAATCGTGGCAACTGGGCGTCGAGGGTGGTCTTCGCACCTCCGGTGTCCCATTGATCAGATTGTACTGATGATGGTTACACTCCAGTCCAGTCTTTAATACTTGTTTTCCAGCTGATGGAAACTACTTCTTTGTGCTAATTATTTTATTTAGGAAGCCTTCAAAAGTTGCTCAAAAGAACCGACATACCTGGATCTAGGGATGAGGTGCCAAAAAGAACGTTTCCTACCCAAAGAACCAAGGCTCGCAGAAGTTCAAGCGGCCTCTGGTTGCCAAAAAGCCGCCTTTAATTGAAAGAAGGACTGCCTAACTGGCCTTTGGTTTTCGAAAGCGACTTTTATTTGCCAAAAGCAGGTCAAGGGGCCATTGATTGTCAAAAAGCGGTATCCATAATCAAACATCAGGGGCCCTTCCTGGTATGAGAACGGAGATCTCTCACATTTGACACTTGAATGTACTCCATTTGTTGTGCTCGTCAGAAAGAACTCTGAACTTTTTATGCTCGATTGAACGGTGTCTCTTAAGTTTGATTCATTTGAAATTGGACTTCAAAACAGTTTCTACAAATACACAAAAGAGAGAGGGGCCGAATCGCCAAAAAATTTAAGGCCGTTTGAAATCTTCGGCTTAAAAGTTCCCTTTGGGAGTTTTTTCTTCAGAAAACAGCTTTGTTCAATGAACCTCGTGTCCTTTGACATTCATCGCTGCTTTTTCCCAGTCCAATCTCAAGAAAACGAAGGAAATCAAGGAGATTGCTGTAATCAGCGGACACATGCCCTCATTGCGTTCTTTCTCTCGCAAGAACGGCTTTCCCCTTAAGTATACAGTCATTTTCATTTTCTTTCTCAAATCACAGTCACGAGAAAGTGCACAAAATTGACCTCCTTTGCACTTTGCGGACTCCCTCCTTCGACTAATCTAAATAGAAGCAGAGTCTGGCTTCTGTCGCACTAATCTCAACCAGTTGAATCGTGCAATTAGCCGTTCCCTCGTGGAAGTTTGCAATTTGTAACGGGCGGAGGGCAATATCCGCCCGGCAGGTGTTCGGCCAATCAGACCGCCGTTTCGCAATCTCTCGCCTGACTCAGTCTGTTTTCCTTCCACTTTCCTCAATTGACGTCAGTTTCCACTTATTTCGTGTTTCCAGGAGTTGCCACTTTCAGATAACAACATCTCAAGCGAAAGTCAACAAAGAAAGTCTTTCTTTTCTTAGAAGGGCAACTGGAATTGGCCTATTCGTTAATGGTTTCTGAAGGAAACCGCTGATTCGCACTGTTTCCCACAGTCAACATACTCGTTTTATCGAATCGATTTTCGGGAGAGAGGGCAGAAATAACTCGAATTTTACTGTTTGGCCAATATTGAACAGGTCTGCTGTGACTTTGGAGTGGATGTTCCTTTTTGACAGGTCAACTTCGGTCTTTTGGCCGTGTTTTTGTAGGCTTTTGAGTCGATGATTCGAAAGTTTTCTTAAGTCATAAGCCGTTGCTTCCAGTTGGAATCTTTGGTTTTTGTATATCGGCTGGTGTGCGAGGAAGAATCCATTACAATCCTCATTTAGTTTGGAAACTACTGGTGTTTTTCTCGAAATAAAATAGCTAAGCAATCTTCCCCGGAACTTCCTGTTCATTGCATAAGACCACAACAATGATGCCAAATCCTCATATTTCCAACAACTGACGCCCAACCAAATTACGGTGAATTAAAATCGACCATTGCTCCTTCTGCACCCCATATTCCTGGTCGGTGTTTGGTGGTCTCCGTGCCGAACTTTGTGTCCAACACGGCCCAAACCACGATTTGCATTGGATTTGGGCGTAATCGCTGCGCAGTGGCGTCGTGTTCTCACGGTCTCCTTTTTATGGATTCTATTCCCCGACACACGTGATTTCTTTTAAAGAAATTCCTGATTCTCTTGAACCCAGAAGTCTTTTTTTGTATTTTGCCTTTAAAAACTAAAATACAAAAGAAGTTCATTGCTACATTGTTTTGATTCTTTTCGAGATGTCTGAACTTTGTTTTTTGGACTTTTCCCTATAATTTCGAGAAATCGACGTAAGAATCCAGGAAAAACAAGACTGTTGTTTGATTCCTCCGCTGTTTTGGACTGAGAATCGGAGACTATTTTATAATGAGGCGCCCTGCCTTCGCCCCCTCGAACAGCTGGATTCTGGCGTTGCTCGGCAGCCGCGGTTTTTAAACGTCATCCCCTTCATTCCGAAGAATACTGACAGCTGGAACGCTCCTGCCAGCCGCTTGGCAGATAAATCTGAATCTTCGGCGGTCACCGAGCTTTTTCAACCATCCGGCTGGTTCCATCCTCTTTTAGACCCAGCTGGTAGGTCTTCCGGCCATCCGGCTGTCTGATCATTTAGTGACACCCGTCTGGCCCAGCCCTGTTATTTTGGAATTCTTATCCCACTCCATATTCGTTACAGACAGCCTATCACCCAGCTGTCTGTCTCGAGCCAACCGCAGACAATTGCCAGCCGGCTGCACTTTCCCGCACTTCCAGCTGTCTCCAAGGATGTCTCACCTGAATGAAATCACTTTGCTTCTTGTTGCCAGCCGCTTGCACTTTTCCTGCCAACTGTCTGGAAATTGAGCTACCCGGCTGACCCTATCGTTCATGCCAGCCGCATAATACCAGGCTTGTAAAATCACTCCTGCCACCTGGCTGGTTGTTTCACCGTGCCAGCCGGCTGTCACAAGTCATAAGCCGTTGCAGCCAGTTGTTGGCACTTTTGTTTTGGTGTCTCGCTTTGGATGAGGCTGGAACAAGTGCCAGACGGCTGGCACAATGGAGTTGCAAGCCGCTGTCTGGTCCTTGGTACCACCCGACTGCCTAAACCCACTCCTCTGCAATTGTCTCCTGCCACCAATCTATCGCATCCTTAGTACCACCCAGCTGTCACAATGCCCTAAACTCCAACCCGGCTGGCAGAGCTTAGTGCCACCTGTCTGCCTAAGAATTAGAGCCACCCGATTGTCTGCTTCCTGCTGTCTCCTTCCGTCCACAGTTTCAATTGAACAATGAGACTCCGTCGGTGTGCTCCCCGTCTTATCAGCCCTATCGCTTTTTCGATTGATCGCGCTCTTCGTTCCTCTCCTTCCCTTATCTAAACTCCAACGACCTCTCCTTTCTTTAGAACTAATCGACCCCTTTGATATCCAATTGCTCCCATTCTCACTCTCTGTTTTTCACACGCCCTCCTTGATTTCCTCCCATTTATCAAAGATTTTCCCTCTGACGTCTTGTTTTTTCTGAGTTGACGGAAGAATACGTGCCTTCATTATCTCTCTTCCATACAAATCACACTTTTTCGGCTGAAAGAACTAAAAGAACGCAGAGAACTCTTCTTTATCTCCTTGCTCTCCTATCTTTGACTTTTCCGCCTGATTGGATGAATTAAAGGACATCTGAAATCGAAAAGAAACGGAAAAAAGGTGTTCCCAGAAAAATGGAATTCTTTTGTTCTACATGTTCAACTTCAACCCAAAAAGTAAAATAGCGCATCAAACTTCTAATATTTAGGCTTCTTTTATACTTTATGTATTTGTGACTTTCTCACATTCCATCACAAACCACATCAATTCATTTTCAGAAGCAATTAAGCTGAATGATAGATTTCAGTGTGTTGATTGTAGTTTCAGAGTTTCACAATCGGAAAATGTGTTCATTAAAGTCAGTCTTTTCTAAGTTTTTTTAGTTGTTTTAATTATTGTGACAACAGTAATAACTTACCCCCCTCTCCTTCCTAGATCAATAGCGGCCTACGGTTAACAAAGAGAGGCATTTGGATGCCAAAAAAACGGCCTTTAATTTTTCAGGGGTTTTACGGTCTTCGACACCTTTTCCTGAAAGTTTTACTGTTTCCTGAACCACCCCATTTGGCTTGTTTTGTGGTCCCATGGCTTCAACTTTTCTCGAGAGTGTGCTTCTGTTGACGCATCCATCTTCATACTCTAACATTGATGTCACCTCTATTTGTAGACTCTAACTGTGATTTCACGGGATGACTGTTCCTTTTAGCGGAACTTTTGCATACAACAGCCATATCAGCAAATGTTACCAGAGGAGATAAGGACTTTTCAAGCTTCAACCCCCAAAAAACGCCGATACTTCATTTTCCCTCAAAATATATCCTCCGGCTTTGAATCTCCTAATTAAGGGGATTAATCCCCATTTCCCTCTGTTGACATATCCGTGGGTGTGTTTTCGAGGCCTTTGGTTTCCGTCTATATCCCTTAATTTCCCTTTTTCCCTCATTTCTCCTGCAAATCAGCCAATCTGTTCGCTGAACCTCGTTTTTTTCTTTCTTTCAAAAATCAACCTTGCGAAAGTCTGATTTGTGTTGGCTGTGCTTTGTAGAGGAGAGGGCAATTATGGCGTCAGCTGTCTCGTTGCTCATTTCACTTGATCCCATTGCTCTCTCCCCTCCCCTCTGTCTCTCTCTCTGTCTCTCTGTCTCTCTCTCTCTCTCTCTCTCTCTCTCAATCCCTCCTTTTCAGTAAAATGGCAGAGGCATCGAACGCTTCGATGGAAACAACGTCAGCGGTGGTGGACACTCTCAGTCAGTCGCAGACCCTCCAGGAATTCTACATCGGACTGGGCCTCGCCGTGTCCTCCTCTCTCTTCATTGGAACCTCCTTTATCATAAAGAAGAAGGCTCTCATTAAGGTACGAACATGCCCTTAAGATCATCAGGGACCAGTCTAGACATTTCCCCCAAAAATTGGCCCGGAAACATCTGGACGCGGTAGAGAAGAGGTGCCAAAAACCTCTCAATCTTAAAGAAACGGCTAGAAGCGGTTAAAGCGGCCTGTAATTGCCAAAAAGCGACTTTTATTGGCGAAAAGCGGACCAAGTGGCCTTTGGTTGCCAAAAGCGGCTTTTAACGAAAGTCCCCCAAGTCACTGATGTGGTATATCGGAAAGTTAAAATTTTACAACAGCAAATGTTGCGTTGGCACTGTTTTTTCAATTTCTAACGCTCTCACTTTCAGTTGGCCAATGGAGACTCTTCACAACGTGCCAGTGAAGGCGGCTACGGGTATCTCAGGGAGTGGATGTGGTGGATGGGCGTCATTACCAGTCAGTCTCTCTCTTTTCTCTATTTCTCCTTTTCTTGCTATTTCATTCTGCAAAACCAAATTTCAGTGGGAATCGGCGAGGCCTGCAATTTCGCGGCTTACGCGTTCGCTCCGGCCAGTCTGGTCACGCCACTCGGAGCCCTTTCTGTATTAGTCACGTATGTTTTTTGTCGCTTAAAACTATTTTTTAATTAAAATTAAATTTAAGTTTACTGAAATCACCTTTTCAGGGCGGTGCTGTCGTCGCGAATGTTGAAGGAGCGGCTGAATTTGCTAGGTAAAATTGGCTGTGCGGTGTGTTTGCTGGGATCGACGGTGATTGTGATCCATTCTCCGAAAGAGGAGGAGGTCTCCAACATGGCCGAACTCGCCCTCAAAATGAAGGACGCAGGTGACTTTTAAGGATTACGGTAGTTAAATTGAGATTTCAGTGTTTATTCTGTACGTGGTCATGGTTTTCGTGGTGACGGTGTTCATTGTGATGTACGTGGCGCCGAGGTACGGTAGATCCAACATCCTCGTCTACATCAGCGTCTGTTCCCTCATCGGATCGCTTTCCGTCCTCTCCGTTAAGGTACGGTGGGCCTGAATTCAGCTGTGGATGGGCTACGGTATTGAAAGGCCGTCATTTCTAGAACCGCAGCAGGTCTTTCGGGTCGGAACAAATAGAAACGCATTCCCATACGAGAATAGGAAGTAGCTGGAAACACCTCGTGGAAATAGTACAAGGAATATCACATGATAAAGCAATGAAACAAGACAATTCACTAAATCGTTTATTGTCCCCTAGGGGTTGTACTCGATGGGGAGGTTCTTCCTGCGGACCATGCCGTCGCCCTGGAACCACTCGCGGCGGAACTGCTTGGCGGCTCCATCGGGCGTGTTGGTCCACTCGATAGTGATGCGGTCGTTGTTGGTGTCCTCCTGTCCGTAGGCGAAGGCATCGCAGCTGACAGCCATCAGAATGGCCTCCTTGGGGTCCAGCACTCCGCAGCCGGGGTCCACTCCGAGCCTCTTCATGTTGGTCGTCTTGATGGCCCAGCCGATGCGACGGGCCGAGGCATTGATGATCTTGATGTGGTAGGTGTGCTTGTCGTCGTAGGGCGCGTTGAAGACGATCTTCGAGCCGGGCTGCGTGGTGATGTCACCGGGAGGGACGGACTGGGCCATGGCGATGAATGAGGGAAAGGCAGGCAGGCAGGCTTATAAGGGCACGGCAGGCAGGCTAATCGAGGCACGTGGAGGAGGGAGAGGCCACGGGGCTCATTGGAATGGCCTGGGGAAGGTTCTGGAAATATTCCTAGCCCTCATTAACACACAAAACCCTGGGGTTACCAGAAAGAGCAGAAAGCGGCCTAAGGTCATCAGAATCTGCAACTGATTTTTGACCACGACAGGCTCGTGTCTGCCACAACTCTTCTTGGCTAAAGCACCTTTTCTGGAAGTTGTCAGATGAATAGGTCTCGTTGGCCTATCTATCACATGTCAAAAGACCTGGGTGTAGTTTAGCGATAACCAGCTGATATGACTTGATTTGTAGCAGTCAGCTGGTGGCCCGAACTGCGTCATTTCCATTTTAAAGAGAGGGGCTGAGATTTATTGATTTAAAATGATTTATTGATTTAAAATATTGATTTGAATTCGTAAGAAATATTGATTTAAAAACGTGGAAACTTGACTATGAGAGGGAAGAAGGGAAAGGAATACATTCAGAACATTAGGCGTTTAGTTCTGAAATCTGCATTTTCGATTCTAACATTCCTGATTTCAGGGCCTGGGCCTGGCGATCAAGCAGACGATCAACGGAGAACAGCAGTTCACGAACGTGCTGACCTACTTCTGGCTGGCCTGCGTGGCCGGCTGTGTCTCAGTCCAGTTGGTCTATTTGAATAAGGCACTGGACATGTTCAATACCTCCATGGTCACCCCCATCTACTACGTCTTTTTCACCACTTTTGTTATTCTCGCCTCCTCGATTCTCTTCAAGGTCAGTTGCTTAGCTCTTCTCCTTAAAACCCTAATTTCAGGAGTGGTCTTGTCTGGGAGCCTCCGATGTGCTGGGTAATATCATCGGCTTCCTCACAACCGTCATAGGAATCTTCCAGGTTTGTAATCATTCTAAATATTTTACTGTATCCCTTTCTTTTTCTGTCACAATTGGAATGTTCTTTGTGACGCATTGATAAGAAAAGAGGTGTGGTCATAACAATGCGGAACAGAAGCCGTGACTTAGTCAATAAGTTTTGGAGATGAATCAGAATTGAAAACGCAGGCTGGGAATTCCAGCTGACGCCGAGATTGTTCTTTCGTGTGTGATTCACAAGCACTATCACTGATGGAGAGTGACGTGGCCACTCGTAAAATTGACGTTCTGCCTGAACAAGCAGGCGTAAATGCGCTTTACGGCCACACCAGGGGTCCGTAGGGGTGGAAATGGCAAAGTTCCAAATCGTATTCACTCTTTGGTATAAGACTTAAAGGAACCGTCGGGACCTCTTCTCGACTTGTATTTTCCGAAAGTGTTCATTACTGTTTGCGACTGGACTAAATTTACCGCGGCCGCCGTCTCCTAGGGGTGTGAAACTCGCTGTGCTACATTGCCAGACAACCAGAGTTTTCTGCGTCTTTTCAGGCGGGAACATTGAAAATTCGAAAGTGATCAGGGTGGGGGGACTCATTCTTACATCTAAAAATCAAACATTTACAATCCCTCCCTAATTCTTTTGCTTTCAGATGCAGTTGTTCCGAGACGTGAACATCTCCCTGCGCCAGGTGCGGGTGCTCTTGCACCGGCCGTCGTCCTCTGTCATGTCCTTGGACGTGTCCAACTCCTCCACCAACCTCGTCGACGACTTCTGCATCGCCGAGTCGCAGACGGCCCGACGGCCGAACTACTCCAAGTAGTCGCCTTGGAACCACTCTTGCCTTTCCCTCGCATCTCTCCCTCCATCAGTTTCTCTGTGATATCTTCCCTCCCCAGCTCAATGGCCTCTCTTCCCTTTCCGCCAATGGGGCGATTGGCAGAAGAGGAGGAGGGCCGTCTAGAATCTCCGCCCCTTTCGGTGATCATCAGATCCAACCCCACACAGCCCCCAACACGGTGACCGGTGTTTTGCTTTATTCGTTCGCCCCTTCTGACTACTAACACTGGTAGCGCTCTCATGGGTTCGCTGGTACACAACTGTCCTTTTGTTATTGTGTGTAGAGAATGTTGCCATCCATAGTGGTTTCGGTTTATGCGTGTTGTACATATCAGAAGAGGACACAGATGAACTTTACTCTATACCCATACTTTGTTCAGTTTTCGCCGAGAATTTTGTTGATATTGTCCCAAAATTCTCAGTCAGTTTCAAACCTCGGCCAAATGTGTTAAAGGAGGGAACTTGAGGAATATGAAAACTCCCAATGAAAGAAATATTGGGCCAATTGACACCAAGTGAAACGTGTAAATCTGAAGTCCCACTAAGCATGGCCAAAATGCGGGCCGCCCCGCTTACCAGGCAAACAGCGAGGGTTCGGATCCACCCCGGGACAAACTTTTTTGTTTTCTTTTTTTAATAATTGCACCCAATCGAAAAAGTATTTATACCATTGTAAAACATTTAGTGTTTATATTTCCGCGCAAAATTTTTGACAAATTTTTTTTGGGGTGGATCCGAACACTGGACGCTTGTTTGGTAGGTCCGTGCCAGGCTAAGGATTTCGGAGCATGCCTTGCTTGTTTTCCTCCATCTGAAAGAAGAAACACATAGGATGGAACAAAAATACATTTATTGGAGTATTTACAACGTATTGAGGGTGAACATGACAACCTGGCAATGAGGAAAACCCGAGTACCCATTCGGAAGAAGGAACATCTAATGGTTACTGTTGTAGGTGATACCAACCGAGCTCTCCAATTGGGCAAAACGGTTCTCGAGTGTCTTGCAGGTCTTCTGCGTAAAACACAGCTCATCGGCCAGATTCCAATACTCCTTTCTCTCCTTCTCCAGCAACGAGTCGTAGTGTTCCTTGGCCTTCGAGAGAATCAGCTTCACTTTGTTCCTGTCCTATTGAACGTCCTCGTCGGTGATAGAATCCAAGAAACTGCTGATGGCCGGGAGATCGACAGCGCCCAGCATCTCCGTCTAAACATCGAAAGTTTCTTGTTAAAAGCCAAAAACAAACATTGATATCGTGGAGGCCAAGACGAGCAGTCACTCTGAGGGACTCCAGACACGGCTGGGCGGCCAACTCACTCTTGCACATCTGTCTGATCACCGGAAAATCGCGTTTGTCGGCGAAAGTGTACAGTTCGTAGAGTTCATCCGGAGATTTGACTAAAGCAGAGATGCCCGAATTGGCTCAGGGAACACTTACAAGTACGTCCCATGCAGTAAAGGATGCGCAGAACCTCCTTCACCACCTCGTAGTCATCGTCCAGGTCCAGGAAATCAGCGTTCTTCTGATAATACAACACTCATTTGTGATATTTATGAAGATATGGTACCTCCTTCCACTCAGCTTCGAAAAACAAGGCTCTGAAGGCAGAGGAATGGGCTGCCAGGGCCTGAGAGAAACCAATTCTTCAACGAAGATCATCTGAAACTCACAAATTTCGACACATGAAGCTCCTTTCCAATTGCGTTGAGCGTCTTCAGAACGAGGTCCGACAAGGCCCACTTCGAGCCAAAGTCCTCAGGGATCTGACTAGACCTGGAAGAAATACAAATAACAAAAACACAGTGGAAACTGACATTTTGTAGTCTATTACAGGCGTAATTACCGTTTCCCGAATGGCGGACCTGAAAGACAGCTCTCTGGAAACCTGTGCACGTCGGATCTGGGTCATTCGCGGCGGGACCCAACGCCATTTGCATATTTGTAACTTAATACTCGTTGACTCCGCGCCCTAGTTGGCCCCTACCGCCTGTTGTTGTGCACTTTGATTGACCCAGATTTGGACTGTAACGACCATACCGACAACACTTGGTCAATATCCATCGCTTTGAGGAATACGAAAACACTTCCGCGGAAAGCAAAATTCATAACAACATGTCAAAATACAAATGCAAAGTGAGAAAATGGAGGCACCCTATAGGAACAGAAGTATATATTAGGGCAAATAACAGCGAATTAGGAGTGAGCAACATGTCAACATACAAGTGAAAAGTGAGAAGATTAACATCCGTGGAGAAGAGTGGGAGAGGACTAGGCCTCGGGCTCGTAGCGCTGCCTGAGTTCCTTGATGGTCTCCTTGGCCTCCTCCAATTCGTCGGCGAGTTTCTTGCTTTCCTGAGTTTTGAGCAGCAGCTGGTGAGAAGCCTCCCTTCGGCTCGTCTGGGCGTAGTAGATCTGCTTCATAGCGCTGTTGTACTTGATCTTCTCCTCCAGAAGCAATCCATCGCCGTGCTGTTTTGCCTTCCTGAGCATGGCCTTCACTTCTCCTCCGTCAAACATCTCTCCCTGGCTGGTGATGGAATCCACGTATTTGTGGACGGTCTCAAGGCTGACGGCACTGAGAATCATGGCCTAAATAGGGAATTATCAGGTTAAAGGTTAAACAAACCGTGGCATCGCGAAGGCCAAGGCGAGTCGTCGCCTTCAGCGTCTCCAGACTCGGCTGGGCGATCAGCTCCGCCTTGCACATCTGTCTGATCATCGGAAAATCTCGCTTATCGGCGAAAGAGTAGAGATTGAAGAGCTCTTCCGCAGTGTTGACTTAAACAGACAAGTTCAAATTGGCTTCAAAGGGCGCTTACAAGTGCGTCCCATCCAGTAGATAAGGCGCAGGACCTCCTTCACCACCTCGTAGTCATCGTCCAGCTCCAAGGAACCGGCGTTCTTCTGAAAGTGACACTTCGTTAAAATAAGAATAAAAGGCGCAGTACCTCCTTCCACTCGGCTCCGAAAAACATGGCTTGGAAGAAGGGAGAGTGAGCGGCCAGGGCCTGAAAATTGACATTTGAATACGAGTACATGAAAGTGCCAGCAGGTACCAGCGATTTTAAGGTCAAATCGGCAAAGAATATGATCTTACTGAAACTCACGTGCTTCGACACATGGAGTTCCTTTCCATCTGCGTTGAGCGTCTTCAGGACGATGTCCGACATGGCCCATTCCGAGCCAAAGTCCTCCGGAATGAGAGACATTTTATAGTTTATTTGCAGGTAAAAATATCGTTTCAGTAAGACGTTAATTTATCCCTGCAATTGAACAAATTAAAATGGACCCGAGACAGCTATCTGGTCGACTTTGGGGTGGAATCACTGTGGACGCGGCAAATAGCAAACCCATCACGGGAAGGTCATAATGAAGAGTAGTAAAAATAGAAACTGACGAATTTACCTCCAGTTTAAACAAATACAACAATTCAAAGATGCTTTTATTGGAGTAAATAACAGCGGATTGGGGGTGATCATACAACATGTCAACAAGAAAATTGGGAAAAGGGAGGTACCCTATGAGAAGAGGAATCAGTTAAGGTTGAGGGGAATAGGAGAGGGCAACATGGTGAGGGCCATCAACAACTGGTAGCACTTTTATTATGGCAAAAAGGACATCCCTTGAATTTTTTGTTAACGAACTTCTGATCACATTCGTTGCACTTGTACAAGACGCCAGCCGCGGAAGCGTAGGGCTCCATATAGGAACAACGCCTCTCAATAGTCTCCTTGGCCGAAAGCATCGAGTAGAAGTTATTCCAGAGTTCCGCATTCTTATCTACCTCCTTCTTCAGCAACGACTCGTAGTGCGTCTTCGACTTCGCCAGAATGATCTTCACCTCCTCTCCGTCACAGAACACTCCCTGACCGACGATGGAATCCACGAAGCTGCTGACGGTAGTCAGATCGACGGCGTCGAGGATCTTGGCCTAATCAAAGATAAAGTCGCGATAAATGTCCAAAACTAACAGTAATATCGTGAAATCCAAGACGGGCAGTCACTCCCAACGACTCCACACTCGGCTGGGCGGCCAACTCCTCCTTGCACATATCCCTGATCATCGGAATGTCACGCTTGTCGGCGAAGGTGTAGAGATTGAACAACTGCTCCGGGGACTTGACTAAAGAAGAAGGTTCATCTGGTCATTGGAAGCACTCACAGGTAAGCCCCATGTGGTAGAGAATGCGCAGTACCTCCTTCACAGCCTCGTATTCGTCATCCAGGTCCACGCAATCGGAGGATTTCTGAAAACAGCTAGTCTTCGTAGAAAACTAGCGAAATATACCTCCTTCCATTCAGCACCGAAGAACATGGCTTCAAAGAAAGCAGAATGGGTGGCCAGGACCTAAAAAGTTAAGTTATTTTGTTGGCAGAAGTGATTTCAGCAGTTGAGTTGGGCGAAAAACGGAAAAATACAACTACCAACAGGGAAATCTGCTATGAATTGATAACTCACGTGCTTCGAAGCATGAAGCTTCTTTTCATCGGAGTTCAGGGTGTTCAGGACGATGTCCGACATGGTCCACTTGGCTCCAAAGTCCTCGGGGATCTGACTAGCCCTAAATCAACGAAAATAAATAGAAAGGTGGTTTAAAACCAACATTTTGTAGTCAATTATCGACGTAATTACCGTTTCAGTAGACGTTGATTTAACCCTGAAAATTAGGACAGATTAGGTGGAAAGCGACGAAACAATTTGTGGGAAAATGGTAAAGCAGGAGGGAGAGGCTGAAAAAGGCTTTCCACCAAGGGCCTGATACAGTGCAGCCAGAGCACTTACGTGAGAAAAGGTAACGCTTACGCAAGTTTTCCATCGAACAAATACAGTAATTCTGCATTATTCCAAACATACATCGAAGACTCTATACTGGCTAACAGCCAGCAGTAAGTAAAAAGAGGAATTTACCTCACCTGAAGTTTTTGTTTGTGTGAAAACTTTACAAAGATACATTTATTAGTCTGAACAACATGAGAGTGAGCATAACAACATATCAAAATACAAAGGCAAAGTGAGAAAATGGCTACCTTTGGGGCAAAATGGTCAGTTTCGGTTGAGGAAAATGGAAGTGGGTTGGGAAGTGAGTAATCTGATGTGAGGTGAGTATTTCACTTCTTCGACTTCTTGGTCTTCGTGAGGGCCAGGTTCTGTCTCTCAGTGGAGAGGATCCAATTCAGGCGCTCCTTCGCCTTGGCCAACATAGTCTTCACCTCCTTAGCATCGAAATGCACGTCCTCCTCATCGGAGACAGAAGCCATGAAGGCATCGATGGCTGGGAAATCGACAGCACCGAGGATTTTCGCCTAAAACATAAATAATTACTTTGTAAATAAATATATTCTACCGTAACATCGTGGAGACCAAGACGAGAGGACACTCCGAGAGCCTCGGGTCCCGGCTGTGCGGTCAGCTCCGCCTTGCACATCTCCCTAATCAGAGGAATGTCGTATTTGTCGGCGAGAGTGTAGAGATGGAAGAGGTCATTCGAGGAATGGAAGGTGACGGAGACATCTGAAAATATGTTCTTTATTTAAATACTTAAAAATAAAGAAAAAACTTACAGCTACGTTTCACTTGGTACAGAATGCGGAGGACCTCCTTCACCAATTCGTAGTCATCTTCCAGCTCCAACGAATCCGCGTTCTTCTGAAAAATACCTCGGTTTCTTGGAAGAGGAACGAATCCAACCTCTTTCCACTCGGCTCCCAAGAACATAGCTTGGAAAAAGGGAGAGTGAGTGGCGAGGGTCTGAAAAAAAGGCCATTTATTGACATCGAGAGAATTTCAGCCGCTATATGCGGTTTTTGGAAAGTTTTACAGGATTTCAGCTATAACAAACCAAAGACAGCTTTTATCGATAAAAAGAGTTAGAACCGACGTGTTTAGATGCATGGAGCTCCTTTCCATCGGCGTTGGGCGTCTTCAGAACAATGTCCGACATGGCCCACTTGGACCCAAAGTCTTCCGGAATGAGACCAGCCATAAAACAACAAAATATATATATATATGAAAAATAGGAAAACTCACATTTTAGGTCAATTCCCGATGTAGTTTCTGTAGAAGTTTATTTATTCCTGAAAATAGAACATTTATTTAAACAGGCTATATAAACATAAATTGTAACAATAAAACAAAGTAAATGTGAGTAATAAACTCTAAATTAAAAAAAATAAGCAGTAAAGTAATATTTATTCTGAGTATTAACAAGAGAACAAATAACAACAAAAAAGGGCCAAACATCAAAAGAAGGGAATTCGCTACGCCTTGAACATAACGAGAACACGTTGACACTTGGGACAGAAATGAGGAGACCTGGAGCGGAATGTGTGGCCACAGGGAGTACACTCGTACAAAAGAATACGCGCATCTGAAGACTCCAACTGGACACAACGCTCCTTCAACTCAGTCAAAGCATTCTCCGCCTTGGCCTTCTCCTTCGAAAGCAACGATTCGTGGTGCTCCTTCGCCTTCTTTAGAATTAGCTTCACTTCCTCCCCATCGCAGATCACTCCCTCGCCGACGATCGAATCAAAAAAGGTGGTGATTGTGGCGAAATCGACGGAACCGAGGATCTTCCGCTACAACATAACTTTATATAGTAAAAAAAACAATAAAATACCGAAGTTTCGTGAAGACCAAGACGGACAGACGATCCCAGAGACGCCAATCCCGGCTGAGTGACCAACTCCGCCTTGCACATGTCCCTGATCAGCGGGACGTCGTACTTGTCAGCGAAGATGTAGAGTTGGAAGAGGTCATCAGGGGAACGGACGATCATGTCTGAACGGCCAAGGTCTATGGTCAATTCTAAAAGAACGTACATGTGCGATCCAACTGGTAGAGGATACGGAGCACTTCCTTCACGACCTCGTAGTCGTCATCCAGTTTCAAGGAATCGGATGACTTCTGAAAAAAGATTCTGAATTACAGAAAATTATATCACAATACCTCTTTCCAATCGGCTCCGAAGAACATAGCTTGGAAGAAGGGCGAGTGAGTGGCCAGGGTCTGAAAAATATGCATTAATTGACATCGAGAGAATTTCAGCCGCTTTTGACAAGTTTTACGGGGTTTCAGGCACAAAACACCAAAAAGAGCGTTCTCTTTTTTTTAATAGGTCAGAAAATAAAACACCCACGTGCTTCGAAGCATGGAGCTCCTTTCCATCGGCGTTGAGAGTCTTCAGAACAATGTCCGACATGGCCCACTTCGATCCAAAGTCTTCCGGAATGAGACCAGCCCTAAAACAACAAAATATACAAAAAAATAGGACAACTCACATTTTAGGTCAATTCCCTATGTAATTACCGTTTCCCTAGAAATGATTTACTCCTGAGTGACGGAGGGTGGGCTGTTAAAAAAGAATTTCAGGGTACATCCATCCCAACAAAGAATTAAGAACCCGGCTGATTTTTGAAATTTCAAAAAGGGTATCCAATTAAAACTCTGGTTCACTGCAAGACTGGCACTAATGCAGCCAGGTGTTGCAATTTGCCATACACAGAAGTGATAAGATAATTATCGAGAGAACATCACTCAATTCCATGAAAACAAGTAAAATAAGAGTAAAACATTCATTCAGTACATTGACAGACGCATATCACAATCAAAAGATACATTTATGAGATAATTGGGCAGTGGGGAAGGGGATTACCCAATGAGAACAAGATACACATCACTTTTAACATAATCAAAACAACATGGCAATTAGGGGTTGCAATTAGGGCAATTGCCATGAGACCTAGAGTAGAAGCGGTGGCTACACTTTTTGCAAGTGTAAGAGCGAAGGTCTTCCGACGACGAATCCAACTGGTGACATTTCTGCTTCAGCGTGGCCATGGACTTTTTCAGATCATCGATGGACTTCTTCGCCGCGTTCAGTTCACAATTGACTGTCAAATTTCTGCTACTCAGCTGTCTGTACTTCTCCTCTGCACTGTTCACGGCCTCCGTTCGACTGGTACGAGAGAGGGCCAACTCCTTCAGGGCGTCGGTGGTCTTAGTCTTTTCCGCGAGGAGCAACGACTCGTAGTGATCCTTAGACTTCCTCAGAATGACCCTCATCTCCTCTCCATCACAAAGCACTCCCTCGCCGATGGAATCCACGAAATCGGTGATGGTCGTGAGATCGACGGCTCCGAGGATCTCGGTCTAAATAAACTAATTAAGTTGTCAATATTCAAATCACCGTGGTATCGTGAAGAGCGAGACGAGCAGACGCTCCCAGAGACGCCACTCCCGGCTGTGCGACCAACTCCGCCTTGCACATGTCCCTGATCATTGGAATGTCGTATTTGTCAGCGAAGGCGTAGAGATGGAAGAGGTCCTCCGGGGAATGGAAGTTTACGGAAACGTCTGAAAAGCCAACATTTTGGGCGAATTCTAAAATAACTTACACGTACGATCCAACTGGTGCAGAATACGGAGCACTTCCTCCACGACCTCGTAGTCGTCATCCAGTTTCAAGGAATCGGATGACTTCTGAAGAAAGATAAGTTCCCTAGACACCAGAGGCGGTACCTCCTTCCAATCAGCTCCGAAGAACATTGCTTCGAAGTAGGAAGAGTGGGTGGCCAGGACCTAAAATTACAATTTCCTTCAAATTAGAAAATTTAGCTGCTAAAAGCGGTTTTTTGCCAAATTATAAGCAAAAGTGGCTTTTGTCCAAGTCGCCATCGAAAAGAAGTCACTCACGTGCTTCGACGCATGGAGCTCTTTCCCATCGGCGTTGAGGGTGTTCAGGACGAGATCAGACATGGCCCATTTGGCTCCAAAGTCTCCAGGGATCCGACTAGCCCTAAATGAGCAAACATATTCGAAAACTGGAATAAACTCACATTTTGAGATTGATGTTCGGTGGAAATACAACGAGGACTGGTTCTACCCTGAAAATAACGCTTTAAATTTTCCCCATCTCCGTGTTATTCTGAGAGAACAATGGAAGAAACTGACTAGATAGAGGGGTTTAGACAAATCGATTGATTAAAAAACGGGAAAACAGTGACAGTCAGCTGGTTACAGCATCTTCTGTTTTTTTAGGGGTGGAAATGCGATTTCTTGGCATAAATTAGGTATTTTCTAATTACAAGTCAGGTAGATTTAACAACAATAACGCATATTAACTGAATTTGCAAGCTATACATCTAAACGTTCAGTGGTCCCGAGACGATTACAACAGCAGTATCAAAATATAGTTCGAAATATTTGAATTGAGGGAAGGTGAATTGAATGATAGCCAAATTTGTCAAATCAAAAAAGAAAGTCATACCGACAATATCTTAAAGGAATTTTGTATTTTGCGGGCGCTCTCAAAGGTCCTCAGCGGTTGCGTACTTTTCAAAATACATTGGGGGAGACAGCGCCTGCAAGTGCGGTCCAGTAGAATACAGACATGTCATATGTGTTAATTCCAAGTTCGAGATTGATACAGAAAAAAGGTAGATCATCGAAGGACAAAAGGATTGAACCTCTCATTTGAGGAGTTTAAAAACAGGCATGGATTAATTTATCGAGGAAATAAGGATAACAGGCGGACATGAGAAACTGGGAATTGTATAGTACATGATGAAATGAAGAAAAAGAGGGCGATATATCACATTTCACTTCTCGCCCTGGCGCTCTGTTCGTCCCGTGCCCTCTTCTTCCTCTGGCCTTCAACACGCTGCTTTTGTTCCTGAATCTTCTGCTGTTCCCATTTCTGCCTCTCAGCAGCAACACGCTTCTTGTCCAGCTGCTTCTTACGGGCTTCAGCGCGCTGTTGCACCTCGACCGTCTTCTTTCCCTGCGGTTTCTTCTGGGCTTCAAGGCGACGCTTCTCCTCCAACAACTTCTTCTCTTCTCGCTTCTTCTTGTTGGCTTCGGCGCGCTGTTGCTCCAGGATCTTATTCTGTTCGCGCTTTTTCCTGTTGGCTTCTGCACGCTTTTCCTGCTTGATCTTATTCTCCTCACGCTGTTTTCTCTGAGCTTCCTTAAGCTTGTCTTCCTGGATCTTCTTCCTCACTTCAGCCAGCTTCATCCCGTTCACGATATGCTGCAGTTCCTGGTTCTCGTGGATCAACGCCTCCGCCCTGAACCGCTGCTTCTCCTGGTTCAGCATCCTTTCACGTTCCCTTTCCTCGTTCTCAGCCTTGTCTTCCATGAGCATAGCCAGTTTAGCCTAAACATAACATTATATATCACTTCGCTGTTAAAGCTCACAGCGACATCACCGAGTTTCAGCAGAAGAGCCACATCCAGGGAATCTCTACTCGGCTGGGCCAGGAGCTCCTCCTCACACAACTGCCTGATCATCGGAATATCGCGTTTGTCAGAGAATTTGTGCAGCTTCAATAGTTCATCCGGGGAGTGAAGTTTCAGAGTTCCATCTAAAACCGTCTGTCCAAGGAATTCTTTCCTCCGACTTACAGCTACGTCCCACGTGGTACAGAATACGGAGAACCTCCTTCACAACCTCGTAGTCGTCATCTAACTCCAAGCAATCCGGACTTCTGAAAATAGCTTAGCTTTTCTCGCAGCTGAAGATATACCTCTTTCCATTCGGCTCCGAAGAACATAGCATGGAATAATGGGGAATGGGTGGCGAGGGTCTAAAAAATAATCTTGCTTTACTTCGCATATTGATTGATTTTCAGTCGCTGAAAGCGCTTTTTGACAAAATTTGACAGTCTAATTTAAGTTCAGCCATCTAAAACAAATCTAAATAGAACAATATTTAAACAAAGGCAGAAAAAACTCACATGCTTCGACGCGTGGAGCTCTTTCCCATCGGCATTGAGGGTGTTCAGGACGAGATCCGACATGGACCACTTGGGTCCAAGGTCCTCAGGGATCTTATTAGTCCTAAAAGAGAAGCGTCATTTTAAAGATAAAGTAAACTTACATTTTTAAATACGAATACGACACCGATGTAGTTAGGACTACTGTAGCTGGTTCTACCCTGCAAGTAGAAAGGTTCGATACCGATGCAGAAAACACAATGAATAAAAATAAGGCAGGAGTGAACCTCTCACTGGAGAAAAAAAGAAATGAAATGCGGTATTTATCGAACTTTATGGATAACTATAACAACAATTCGAAGAGACAAAAGTATACAAACTCCAGAAGCACGGGTGAATCAGACTCTTCTGTTCAGAATCACTCTCCTTCGATTTTCTTCTTCGCCGCCTCGAGGTACTTCCTGGCTCCTTCGATTTGGTAGCTGGCGTCGATCAGACGACGTCCAACAGCCTGCAGATTGTGTTTTGCGGCCTTTATCTTCAATCTCTCGGTGGCGAATTCCTTCGCCTGTCGTAGCCTCTTCCTCCCCTCGTCCTCCTCCTCATCTTCGCCCAATGGCCTCGGCTTGAATAAATCCTCCACCTGCAGCATAATCTCCTCCAGGTTCTCTGTGGCCTTCTCCGCCTTTTTCTTCTTCCTCTCGGCCACCTCGGCGAAACGGTCCAGCTGTCTGTGCGATACGTCCATCGCATTCTCAATTTGCAGCACGACCGGCTCGATTTCATGAGGCTCCGCCGTCTCCACTCTTCTCTTCACATCCGTCTCCCGTAGTTTCCATCTGATCTCGGCGCCCTGAGTCAGCTCCTCCCGAAGCTGTCTCAGCTCATTCTCCAAGGAGGTGTGCAGATTGCTATTCGTCTCCGCCATGGCGACGGTTTTCTCTTTTTCGATCAGAAAGAGCTTCTCCTAAACGAAAGAATTTCATAACAACATGGGCACAATTCATACCGCGACGTGGCGAAGGTCCAAATAATCGCTGACTCGAAGGGAGGCGTCACACGGCTGGGCGAGCAATTCCTCCTCACACATCTTCCTTATCATCGGAATGTCGTATTTGTCGGCGAATATGTAGAGATGGTACAGGTCGTGGGGAGAGTGGAGCTTCAGAGAACCGTCTGAAACAGTCTTCCGTAAAATTCCACGTGGTTACTTACAGCTACGTCCCACTTGGTATATAACACGGAGGGCCTTCTGCACAACCTCGTAATCGTCATCCAGGTTCAAGGAATCGGAGGACTTCTGAAATTGCCTATGGTTCCATAGAATTAGGGCAAACACACCTCTTTCCAATCGGATCCAAAGAACATGGCTTGAAATACGGGAGAATACGTGGCGAGGACCTGAAAATTACCCTTTAATTGGTAGATCGATGAAGATCCAGCCGCTACAAGCGGTTTTTGTCTTAATTTCACAATTAACTTCAATTTCAATCATCTAAGTGCCTTTAACGGCCAATTCGTGAAACTCACATGTTTGGAAGCATGAAGCTCCCTTCCGTCCGCGTTGAGGGTCTTCAGAACCAGATCCGACATGGACCACTTGGACCCAAAATCTTCGGGAATCAGGTTATCCCTAAAATAGGCTAGAATATCCGAAATATTACGGGGGAAACCCACATTTTAACCCAACTGTCGGTGTAATTACTGCTACTTCAGCTTATAGTTTACCCTAAAAAGGAAGTTTTCAGATTCACATACAATCACAACACATGTGAGGGTACAAAACGGTAGTGAACAGATTAGAATATACCCGGGGGAGCAGTCATATCCCAAATTGATAGAATTTTCACTTTAAATCGCGCCTGTTCAAAATGGCGACTGAAATGGGCCATTCCTATTCCTTACAACTGGTATTTTAGTTTTAAAATGATATTTTACAGAAAGTACAAATTTAAAGACGCTTTTCTCAAAACCCATCTCTAATGCAACGCAACTGTCAATAAATCACTTTGTTGCGCCTAAAATACTCCAACTGTGACACCTGGCTGACGTGAAGGGGGAGTTGGAGGGGAAAGCACTCCAGGAGAACTTGAAATTGAGACGCAATGAAGAAGGTATAAAATGAGTAATACCACTTATTTATAGCAAAAAAAAGTAACGAAGGTGTGACCTTCATTTTTATCCCCACTCTCGTCCTGACTGCTTAATTTTCAATTCTATTAACTCCCCAGACCGCTTTTTGCGGATCCTGGCAACCTCAGGCCGCTATCTCCATTTTTTGGTGATCTCAGGGTTTTGTGTGTTAATGAGGGCTAGGAATATTTCGAGAACCTTCCCCAGGCCATTCCAATGAGCCCCGTGGCCTCTCCCTCCTCCACGTGCCTCGATTAGCCTGCCTGCCGTGCCCTTATAAGCCTGCCTACCTGCCTTTCCCTCATTCATCGCCATGGCCCAGTCCGTCCCTCCCGGTGACATCACCACGCAGCCCGGCTCGAAGATCGTCTTCAACGCGCCCTACGACGACAAGCACACCTACCACATCAAGATCATCAATGCCTCGGCCCGTCGCATCGGCTGGGCCATCAAGACGACCAACATGAAGAGGCTCGGAGTGGACCCCGGCTGCGGAGTGCTGGACCCCAAGGAGGCCATTCTGATGGCTGTCAGCTGCGATGCCTTCGCCTACGGACAGGAGGACACCAACAACGACCGCATCACCATCGAGTGGACCAACACGCCCGATGGAGCCGCCAAGCAGTTCCGCCGCGAGTGGTTCCAGGGCGACGGCATGGTCCGCAGGAAGAACCTCCCCATCGAGTACAACCCCTAGGGGCAATAAACGATTTAGTGAAGTATTGCCTCCCTTCATTGATTTCTCGTGTTATATTTGTACTTGTTTCGACCCGAAAGATGTGTCAAAAATGGTGGACATTGCAGCCACCGAGGCTTCTTTCTGTGAATTCTTGGTAGTGACCACAAAAGCAGTATTTAAGCTGGGGCACACAGTAAGCACCTTCACAAAATCACAAAGTTAGTAGCCACGGGAGATTGCAGGGTGGCTTTTCAATAAGATTAGTTTTACATCGCACCCAAATTGCCAAATTTCGGGCTTCTTCGATTAAATACATATCTGGCGTACTGTATTTCGTAATTTGGGCCATTTGGTGTATGCAGTCCTTCAAAGTTCTACATATTTCTGACGCCATGTACTCGTTCTTTCGTGTTTCTTTCGTCGAAGCATGTGAGTGGCAGGCAGACGGACTAACATAGGCAGTTCTTTCCAAGCCATGCTGGCCACCAAATGTGGCGGTTGCGTTTTCCTAATATCTATTGAAACGCGCAAAGAAAAAGATGAATTAGAGATAGAAATGAGAAAATAACCTCAGAAATACAAATAAAAACAAAAGTTTTATGTTTATACAAAGAATCAAGGCAACAATGTGAACAAAATAAATGTACAACCGTTAGTTATTAGCATGTAAGAATTGAAAATCCATCCTCAGTCGCTGGCGTCGGAGTCCTCCGCGGCCCTCTTCCTCTTCCTCTGCTCCTCGAGGGCATCCGCTCGGTCCTGAGTCTTCTTCATCATGATCTGCACTTCCTTTCCGTTGAAGCTCACTTCTCTGTCTCTGATGAACTTATCCACGAAACTGAAGATGGTCACGTGGGACAAATTCTTCAGGAATCTGATCTAAATCTATGAATTGAAACATGGAACAAGAGAAACTGACCGTGACGTCGTGAAGTTCCAGGCGAACGGAGACCTCCAGAGTCTCCCACGACGACGGCTGGGAGGCCAACTCCTCCTTGCACAAGCTCCTGATCATCGGGAAGTCGTATTTGTCCGCGAAGGTGTAGAGATGGAGGAGTTCCCTCGGCGAATGGCGCTCCAAGTCGACTGCTTAAATACCTTTAAGTTCTATTATGGAGGACAACTCACAGCTACGGCCGATTTGGTAGAGAATGCGGAGGGCCTCCCTCACCACGTGGTAGTCGTCGTCTATTTTCAGTTCGCCTGAAGACTTCTGAAACAAAGAGTAGGCAATATATAAAGAAAGACGAACCTCGATCCATTCGGCTCCGAAAAACATGGCCTGGAAGTAGGAGGAGTGGGTGGCCAGAACCTGGAAATCCCGAATGATTCAGTTTTTGAGTAGTTGCAACGTTCTTCTTCAGGGAGATACAAGAAATCGACCCACGTGCTTGGAAACGTGGAGTTCCCTGTCATTCGAGTGGCTGGTTCTCAGAACGAGGTCGGACATCAGCCAGGCGGAGCCAAAGTCCTTCGGGATGGGACTGAAATCACGAATTAGGCTAGAAGACGGCATGAAAACTGACGACTGCGGGTCGGCTACTGGTCTCTTCGACTTCTGGCGACATTCCGAGTTCAAACTGAAATCAGAATGATGTTTCTCAGCCTAGGGGTCTCTTGAGATCGGAAGGGCATCCAATTTTGAAATTCCTACCTCTTGGTTTTCATCGTCGGATGCAGATTTCTCATGATAATCTTGACTTCCTCCGCGTTGAATCGCACGTTGTTTTCGCCGACCATGGCATCCACGACGTTTTTGATGTCAGAGTTGCACACGTAGTAAGAACCCAGCTGTTTCGCCTGAATTTGGCAGTTTCACTTTAGAAAAAGGAGGCTAACCGTGATTTCGTGGAATCCGCAACGGAGGGAGACCTTCAGCGACTCCACGGACGGTCGGATCGAGGCCAATTCCGCGCGGCACGTGGCCCTGATCTTCGGAAAATCGCACTTGTGAGCGAAGACGAACAGCTGGTAGATCTCCTCCGGGGAATGGGCCACCTTAGAGCCAGCCGACTGGTAGAGGATACGGAGGGCCTGCTTCACCACTTCGTAGTCAAACCCCAGGTTCAAAACGGACTTCTGAAAGTCAGGAATTTGAGAATGTAGGGAATATCCTACCTCATTCCACTCGGCTCCGGAGAAGAGATTGTGGAAGTACGGGGAGAGCCAGGCGAGGAACTGAAACCGAGAAAATTAGTTTTATTCGGCAATTAGCAAATGCCAGTCGATGCAAGCGCTTTTTTGTGGAATTACATCAATTCGCACCATAATCGCACAATCGAAAATTGAAACTCACGTGTTTCGAAGTGTGGAGCTCCCTCCCATTGGCTCCCTGGGTATTCAGGATGAGGTCCGACATGTCCCACTTGGATCCAAAGTCCTGGGGAATGTGGCTGGACCTGGAAGAGAAAACACGGTGAATCCCGGCCCCTTGCCGCGAGCACTAGACCCGTTCTGGCATCTTGCCAAGAAATTTGAAAAAATACGGTAATCGCGTCTTCCCTAAAATGTGACAATTTGAAAATTGAGCCCTGTCCAGAATCGAAAACCATTAAAATTGGAAAATATTGATTTTTTTCCACCTAAAACACATGTTGCACCATATACTCTTATTTACAATGTTAAATCTCAATGTTAATATAAAATTAATGACCTAGTAACATCTCGAAATTGAAAGCCCAAATCAGATACGTGATATTTTCGCTTGCACGGTATCTTTTCTGGCAGAGTTCCAGGAACGGGTCTAGTGCGCTTGGGACACACCGTGAAAATAATGACGTAATATTAATAAAACCCACATTTTGGTATCGATTACTCTGCAGTTAACGTCGATGTAGACTGATTTCACCCTGAAAATGGATTTTAAAAGAAAACAATAAGAGGGAAAGGAAAGTAACAGCAAATGAGAAAAAAACATCTCTCCAAGATTTATCCGATTTGAACTGAATGATAATACTAAGGATCCCGCCACGAACGTTTCCCCCTTTGGGGCATCATTGATGTTATTTCAAATTCGCAAAAAACCAAAACCTCTGTGTCCCCCATGAAACTAATAACCCACACAAGAAAACAATAAGAGAACACAATAATACACTAAAATCGTTTATTGCTTGCTGGCCTAGGGGTTGTACTCGATGGGGAGGTTCTTCCTGCGGACCATGCCGTCGCCCTGGAACCACTCGCGGCGGAACTGCTTGGCGGCTCCATCGGGCGTGTTGGTCCACTCGATGGTGATGCGGTCGTTGTTGGTGTCCTCCTGTCCGTAGGCGAAGGCATCGCAGCTGACACCCATCAGAATGGCCTCCTTGGGGTCCAGCACTCCGCAGCCGGGGTCCACTCCGAGCCTCTTCATGTTGGTCGTCTTGATGGCCCAGCCGATGCGACGGGCCGAGGCATTGATGATCTTGATGTGGTAGGTGTGCTTGTCGTCGTAGGGCGCGTTGAAGACGATCTTCGAGCCGGGCTGCGTGGTGATGTCACCGGGAGGGACGGACTGGGCCATGGCGATGAATGAGGGAAAGGCAGGCAGGCAGGCTTATAAGGCCACGGCAGGCAGGCTAATCGAAGCACGTGGAGGAGGGAGAGGCCACGGGGCTCATTGGAATGGCCTGGGGAAGGTTCCAGAAGTATTCCTAGCCCTCATTAACACCTGAATATCAGCCTGGGTCACCAAAAAAGCCGAAAGCGGCTGTGATGATTTGATAATGACCAAGAGGAGCTATCGTTAGGAAGAAAATACATACTGTCCTCCAGAGATAACTGGATCCTTTGTCCTGATGTCATTCTGATGTCAGAGAGAGAGAGAGAGAGAGAGAGAGAGAGAGAGAGAGAGAGAGAGAGAGAGAGAGAGAGAGTGCTCACGTCATATGAATTCTTATGTGTTTGATAGCGACTTACAATGATGTAAACCCCTCTTATTGTCCGCAGCTTCTTTTGTGGATCTAACCAATCTTTAGAACCAAACTGAGCCTGCTGATATTGGAGTAAGCTATCAGAAGGGCACGGTTTCAAGAATAGGCATCTCATGCATGTGTCTTTGACCAAGTGACAACATAAAGGACTTCAAGCCGAAAAGGGAAGTATAAGTGAAAGAATTTACTTTTTTTAACAAACGGTGGAATTAAATATGAAAATTACTACAGCAGACGATGGTTATTTACCGATTTGGCCACGGGCGCCACAGTTGTTGTGTTAATGCTCCGGTGCTCCGAAAACAAGTGAAGATGACCGAATTTCGAAATATGTTTATAGAGATAACTAAACTTCAAGTGTACCATCTTTGTTTCTTGTCTTATAATTGGGTCCGAGCTAGCAGCAGGAGCATCGAGAGGGTTCTCTTTTCTCATTTGCTTACAACTTCAATCAAAAAATCAATAGTTTTCGGTTGATCCAGTTGGGTGTGGCCCGTATAGGTGATTGTGCCTGGATTCGCCGACCGCGAGGGCTCCTACACGTCCATCCGTCTGCTGTCGCAGAGACTGCAGCAGTTCATTCAGAACAAGAGGGAGTACTGGAAGAGATACGACATTGCCGTCCTCGAAATCGACAGTTTGTTCTTTTTTGGACCCAGATTTGAAGATATTTGCTAGGACTTGTGACAAATACAAAGAAAAGAACACAAAAACACAAGACAATGGAACTCCAAATGGACATTTTATGTGTCTGGCCATCTTTATGCCGTCTAGTTGGGTCCGAGGTAGCAGGACTGGTCGGTGCGTGGCTTGAAGACTCCAGGAATGGAGGATCCTCGGGAGGGCTGGCTTCCAGCAGAGGCTCCGGTGTTGCTGCTTCCTCCGCTGCTGCTTCCACCGTAGGCGTAGTCCTCGCGAGCGTAGCCGGTGTTCGAAGCTCCGTTGATGTAGCCGCTTCCGTAGCCTCCGGCACCCATGTAGCAAGACTTGTCGGCCATCGGAGACGAGAGAGAAGAAGGGAAATGGCCAGGCAGGGGCTTTTATACTACAAATGACGCAGCGTCAACTCACCATTCTGAGGACCAAGGTTCTCAAAACTGTCGGAATGCAAATGAGGGAGGGAGAGAAGCAAACTTCACTATTAGGCAATGGTGAGTTTCACGTCACTTTGATTTGTTTTAAAAGGGCGCGACCGCCTCATTTCCACTTTATTTCTCTCGTGTATCGGTCCCTTCTCGCTCCAATGGCGGGAAAAAAAGAAGTCGAAAGAAAAGGAGCCGACAAGCAGGGAAACGAACAAGGACAAGAAGGACAAAAATCCGGAGAAGAGGTCGCTTGTGAGAAGAGCCGGAGCTCAAATCGTCAGAGTGGTCAACTTTGTCAAAGGGAAGCCAAGGAATAACCCGGCGGCCATCGAAGCAACGGCGGTGAGTTTCTCTTCTAACCTTCTAAATGAGACTTCAATAAAAAAGACACTCTATCTCACTTATATTCATCTATCTTTTGCTTCAAAATAAATCCATTTCAGGTCGAACCGTCTCCTGTGCCGAAATCGACCCCAAGGACCGCTGGTCCTGCGACTACTCCCACTCCTCGTACAACTGCTGCTCCGGATTCGTCTACCGCGACACCGTTCCCAACAGCTGCGGCCCCCTCTCCTCCTCCACTCGTCCTGGACCCTGAAGTCGGCTACCTCTCCATGTCGGAGATGGCAGAGGAGATGGATGAGGCTGCCAATTCTGGCGGCTACAAGATTGACAAGATCACCCCACAGCACAGGTCAGGGTGATTTGTAAACAAGACAAAACTTTTAAATTCAGCATCCTTCTGGAGATCCACCAACACAACATCCAGCAGCTGCGCCATGAGGAAATCGCTCTGAAGCACCTGGAAGAATCGATCCACCTGAAGAAGAAATCCCTCGCGACTACCACATCTCTGCTGGCACCGACTGTGGGTGCCGAATATGCTTCCAGAAAAACGTGTTTTAGGCTCGGGCCAATGCTTCGAAGGCGACCTTCTTCTTTTCTGCAATCGGACAGTGCTGCTGCTGCTGCGGAGCTTTCATCATCAGGTACTTCGGGATCATTGTAAATAACAAGGGGATATTTACAGCAAGCACTGGGGGGAGCATTTGAATAAGTGCTATCCCAACTGGAAGAAACACGACAAGCCCGAGAAGTAGAAGATAGAGATGGTTGCGATGGTGATATAAATGCCAATAAAAGTGCAACTTTGTTCTTGTTTTATCCATTGTGTATGTTTATATATGACCGTTATTTTTTGATTGGTCGATTAGAAATGGAATTGAAATTCTCCTGAAAGGTTAGGGTTAGCCTAAACTATCGCAGATTTTGCTTCTAGCTCGGTCCATTTTAAGCCCATTTCCGGGAATACAAAATCCATTTGATCCAAACTTAAATAAACAGTATATACATTTATTAAATTATTAGGCACAAACGCATACCATACGCCAATCTACATAATCTACATTAAAACTAAATTTCTATAAATACCCCTACCATGTCAGTTTAACAGTGCGGATCTGCTGTGGCTCTGTGCTGATATCGGAGAGATTCTTGCCATCTTCGTAGAGGAGGGTGAGTGATCCGGAGTGGGCGCTTCTCACTCCCGGCAGAATACCCTCGATTAAGACCTAAATGACTCAATTTCAGCTGTTTTTGATAGGAAACCAACCGATTGGGGTACGGTAGTGCAATCATTGACTAGGTCTAGCTGGCTTCTGCAATCCGGAAGGGCCCTGTGCAGAATGAGGGCGGCTTCATTCGACGCAGAAGTGACGGACGGGGAACTACCGTAATCTGTAGGTTTGGCTGAGGTCCTGCAACGAAAAAGATTACTGTAACATAGCGAGAGACATACCTTAAGGTGACCACATGGAGATCACAGGGCAGTGGGCGGCGCAGGCCCTTGAACGGCTTCCCAGGGATGACTTCTGAAAACAAGAAATGGATATGGGGTACTGCAGACGCATACTGTCGGTTCCCATTCGAATCCAGGGGTAGTGGATTTCGAGAGAGGAGGAATGGGCGAGAGTGGAGAGGAAGCCGACGCGGGCTTCTGAAACATCGAGGGGGCCGGAGAGGGGCTCCAGAAGGAGGCGGAAACGGGAGAGGGTGCGTTTGTTGTCGAGAACTCCCTGAAATGAAGAGGTTAGAGAGAGAGAGAGAGGGAGAGAGAGAGAGGGAGAGAGAGAGAGGGAGAGAGAGAGAGAGAGAGAGAGAGAGAGAGAGGGAGAGAGAGAGAGAGAGGGAGTGAGACCAACCTGGAAGAGACCTCTCCCATCGTCCTGATCCAGCCGTCTGTCCAACATCACCTCCATTTGACCTCAAACAGCCACAATTACCGTACCCCTTATGTGACCTACCTTCCTTCATACTAGCCACTCCCAAAGCCTGTGCTCCTAGCAAATTCAGCCTGAAGCGGTTGTCCTAAACTGTTAGTTTTTATCCAAAGTTACAGTATCCCACCTCAATGTAGGCACTTCCAGGCATTGGGTAGAAATGGGCCTGCAGTGGCAGTTTTCCAAGCATCCGAACCCTTCGAATCATCTGCATTCCGTTCAAATCCGTGAATAGGTCCTCCCCGCTCTTCACAATCGAATCGAGCCTCATCGCAAGCTCGAAGTTTGTCTTTGCACTGAAATGAATTTCGAATGAAGCTTCATTTTGAAGGATTTCCCGGGCCATATAGGCCAGCTTTCCTGATAAAAGTACTTACCGTATATCGACTTCAGTCTCGATTTCCACGTCGTACTGGTCCTTGAAGAGGGAGTACTTCTGCAGGAGATGGACGTCCTTGTGACCAGCCACGTAGACCCTCTTCACCAGGGGACCATCCACTACCTAAAGATAGAAGGTCGAGAAATAGATGGAAAGGAATTACCACGACGTGGTGACCTTCGATGGGCAGGGGAGTGGCTTCACCATCTGGTAGGAAGAGATAGGCGCCGGACAAGTCATCGCCGCCTCCGTTTTTCACTGAAAATTTAGAAATATTAAGCAAATAATAAAGCCTTTGATAGTGTTTAGGAAGGGGCCTTTTTCTTCTTTCACTGAACCAAAACTCACTCGGATTGTGTCCTCGGGCGCCGTACTTGACGAACTTCAGATTGAGCTCCACATTCTCCGATTTGGCCGATGCGACCGTCTTCAGAAAGCCAGAAGTGACGTCAGACACGGCCCGAGTGAGGCCATTGTCGACTACAAAGTCCTTGTCCACAACGGAGACGTTGAAATCACTGAAACAGGACATGCTCCTATGAAGATCAACGGAAACCTGATGGCGGTGGCCGTATTGGCGAGCAGGGTGGCCTTCGAAGTGGAACTTCCTTCTTTGAGGAGGAAAGTCTTGCCGGCAAAGGGAAAAACGGAGGATTGGAAGCATAGCTAAATGGGGAATTATAGAAGACATCGGGGATTCCGACCTCGTATTGGTCTTTTGCCTGAGTCAGGGCGCCGTTGTTCAGAATAAACACTGGAGAGATTTGCTGGGGAACCTGGAAATTAGTAATTTATGCAGGAGGCGGGGCCAAATGGGCGGAGCCCCTGCTCTGACTGGCCTCCATTTCTACCAGCCGGCTGCCTCAATTTCAGCCATATTACCTCTCCATCGATCTGGGTCCTCGCAGAAGATACGGTAATGCAGATGGGCTCGGTCCTCGTGCGACTCAGCGGATTGAAGACGACGACAGTCCTTTAAATCCAACTATAATCCTTTTTCTATTGAAAACTGACTGTCCCGGCTTGAAAACAGTCCTCTGCGGCAGTACGTCCTGTCCAGAACGTCTCTCGTGCATGAAGAATTCTGCATCTTTGACGCCGAGCAACGACTGCAAAGAGGCGGAGAGGACGTGTTCGGAGGAGGAGAGGGCGGACAACATCCTGCAACAGAGAAACATTTGAATATAATGCAAAGAACCCACTTTTGACCGTAATCTTCAACTACGTGGTCCTTGGCCGTTCCGGTGACTCCGTCGTGGTGCTGGAAGAGGGACAGTGCGCGACGGGCGGAGACCAGACGGGAGAATACCTGAGATTTCTGGTTTTAAAAGAAATGGTTTATTCTGGCGGTATACCCGCAGTGACTGACACAAGGACCAAATCGAAAGAGCGCAGAAACTTTGGAAACGGGAAGAGAAATCGGAAGATAGCTGGCATTTCAATGTGGCGATTGTGGCTTAATTAGGAGTAAAGTATTTGCTAATTAATTCTAGATTACGGTAATCGATTCCCCATCGATTATTGGGTCGACGAAAACTACGGTAATGAAAAAAAGACTGCTGTTTTAAGGGGTTCCTGCACGGAAAACTCGTACCAGTCTAATTGAAAACACGCGTGCGCATACTTTTCTGCGGCGAACACGCCGACTTCATAATTGGGGCGTCAAAATTCAAAACTTTCGAAGACTATAGCCTAGCTCAATCATTTCCACTGACATCATCATTCCTGAATCCCCTCATCGAAGCCAAAGAGAAGGCAATCTCCGCGGATCGAAGGTAGTGCTGGAGCACACGGTCCATCTGCTTGTAGAAGGGACGCGACGTGAAGTAACCTAAAACAATCTAGTATCCTTCTTCTTTCAATATGCAATGGGCCGGACCCCTGTTCTCACTTCCACCCCTAAATGCCACAAAACGAACCACTCCAGTAATGATCATCGCGATCCGCATAAGTGAAGAAATCCCCCGTCAGAACCGGCAATTTCTCCTCCAACGTCGTCAATTCCTCTCCCAGCGTCTTGAAGTAATCACCCAGGGTGCCGAATCGAGCCTAAAGACCAGCCTAGAGATTAAAATTAAGGTTGATTACCTTAACATTCCACCGTTTCTCCTTATTCATGTGGTCGAAGAGCTTATGGTAGTTCTCGTACTGTGCATTCCACTCGGAATCCCCGTCGTAGCGAAAATCATCCCCCAGGGGGACCAGAAGGACATTCGTACTGTAGAGTTGGCTCTTCTTACGGTACTGGTCGTAGAGGGTTAAGGCCCTAAAAGAATAGATGCGTTAAAGATTAAAGGAAAACTACCTTTCAGCCACGTTAGAGGCGGAAATCGGCTGCGGGTCGATGTTCCAGTCGCAGCGGTGGCCCGCACCGGGCAAGCGGCTGAAAATGGAGTATTTTATTTAGTCAATTATTACTCTGTAGTCTAAAAGAGATAAAAATACAAACTAAAAGTCGAATTGGCAGCAGACGGCGGGCTTTGGTCCGCAGGTGTGGGGAATGTCGTAGGAGTAGAAGGGGAAGACGTGGGTGCGGACGTCCGGCTGACCGTGGGAACCCCACATCTGTCGCCACATGAATTCCAGCTGTTTGTTCTTCGCCAGGTGCTTCTTCACGGAGTAATGGACCCTGAAATGGGAGATTTTCTTCTGTTCAACTATCCTCCAACCTCTGCAAAACGGCGTTGGTGACATTGGCCGCCGAGAGGAGAAGAGGAAGAGACGGAGAGAGGCCGAATGGATCGATGGACCAGTGAGAAGTGGGGCGGTAATCTAGAAAAAAAACTATATTTTTATTTCAAATAAAATATATTTAGGAAAACCCTAAAATAGTACCTAGAGTATTCCTGAGCCATTCGTGGCCTTCGAAGAGTTCGGTGATTATGGAAAAGTAGTGGGCGTTGGCTTCGTCCGTCATCACCCACCCGCCGGTGACTATCTCCAATTGACCCGATTTTAGGTACCTGCAATCGATAATTGATTAATTTTGTTATTATTTTAAGTAAAGTAGCCTGATGACTTACTTTTTGACCTTCTCCCTCGTCTCCTTCGTCTGATCTCTCCACCACATCTCGAAAAATGAGATTTCAGCGAAAATGAACTTCATATCCTCCTAAACCACGTGTTTTGAACATAAAATCGGTATTGCAACCTTCTCCCCGAGGTGTTTCGCCATTCCGTCCAAGATATTCTTCGTCTGTTCAGAGTAGTACTTCTCGAAGGTTTTGATCCAAACTGAAAGTGGAGTTAGACCTTTAAAAATAGAAAACGAACCGGGATCGCAGTGAGAATGCGGCACTACGATGACCTGGAGCGGCCTCTCCTTGGTGACAGCCGTCTGGTCGTAGGTGATGTCCCAGCCCTGCTTCCACACGCCGCCGTCTGGATTGTCGAAGGACATCGTCTTGTAGACGTCTACCATCTGAAACAATACCAATTTGTTAATTCAGAGCTCTCCTTGCCTGAATGTCACTCTCCGTTCTGCTGTAGTTCTGTCTCATGGAACAAATCGAATCGTCCTTTATGGCAATCCTGTTCCTCCGCGCCCTCTCCACAACAGCCACTTTGTTTCCCCTTCCTAAACTGATTTTGCATGAGACGATAAAACAAATTACCTATGAATTTCTGATATTCTCGAGACACCAGCTGCTCCTTCACTTTGCTAATCTCCTCATGATTCCGCTTCAATTGAGTCGACAAATCGGCGACTTCACGTCTCAAATCATCGACATTCTCCTGAAACGGGAAACGTTTAGAAAATTGTGAAAGCTGGCTCAAGATTTACTGTTGACTATTTTGACCGGACTAGCCCGGAAATACCTACAAAATTGAATAAAACACTAACCACGGCTTGTACTTCAGGAGACTCCAGGTTGGAGTACAGGATGAGGCTTATGAAAGCGAAGGTCAGAAGGACGAGGAGGGCCACGAAGGGCCGACGGGACCGAGCCATGTGAAGGAAGAGCCTCTATTTCCCACTTGATCCAGGCTCAAAACAGGAGAAATGACAGCTCTCCACAGATTTAACCACCTGAAACGGAAATGTTTAAAAATAGAATTGAGAAGCAAAAGTTGAGAAAAGTAATACAGCGACTTCTATTTCTCAATATCAGTCTACAAAAGAAAGAGAGTGCGATTAAAATGCAGTTAAATATTTAAATAAAACAAGAGAATTCACAAATACCAGCAAGAATAACCACATCGCGGGCATAAATCGACCATCTTTGAAATTGGGAATCGCAGCGTAGAAAATCGATTACGAGCCGATTTCAGGACAGACCGATATATAAGATAGTTTTGCATCGGAAAGGCTTAATAAATAAAAACGTGGCAGCTGAGCTTTGATTATTCGCCAAGGAGGAAGACCGTAATTGGGCCATATTGTACGTAATTTCCAATCGTTGGGAAAATAGGCAGTAAAACATGGGCCACGGCAGACGGCTGTTATCCCCGAGCGGGCCACAGTGGACGACTGCTATTTGCAGATTAGGAAACGGGCGCCACGGCTGTTGTTTATGAACTTTGGACCACAAACATGAGTGAAGATGGCCGAATTTCGAAAAGCTTTAAAATGATACTACCCCTAAAATTTTACGGGGAATGCAGTGATATTTTTTTGTTGGAAATAAGCATGTTTCATACTAAAAAGACTGGTTCATCCCTTCAACGTGACAATGTTAAAAACTGCTCTATTGGAATCAACATCCACAATTAGCTCGAGTTATGTATTACACCTTTTTCTCATTAAAAAAAAACAAGCAGGAGATGAATTGGAAAATTACAAGGGCCACAGCGGACGACTGCGTTTTCCGATTGGGCCACCGCTATTGTTGATGCATGCACTGTGGATCCTTTGCTTGTCATTCAATTTGGGAACCCACAATTTCGCTTGTAAATGCATTATTTTTATCTCTGCAGCTGGCACCAGCTGATTCAGTACCAGCCGGCTGGTCCGAATTTCCGACTACGGTAGGCGCGTTATCGGTTTCGAAAAACTGCGTATGACTTCGAAGTCATCTGAAACTACCGCTCTTTTTGCTCATCTTTTGGGATTCACTCGTCTCGCTTTTCACTAATTTTGAATTATAAATAATTAAAATAGTATTTTAAAATACAAACATTCAGTTTATTGCGAAAGTGCAGCCTCAGCTACAGTTTCTATTCGGGTTTAAACCGAAACGTTTCTTTTCTGTGGATACATTTCTTTTAAATTCTTTAATTTCAAGCTATAATATATTTTTCAGATATGAACAATGACAATTTGCTGAGTACGGCGATCGCCATCCTCACAGAAGCCACCGCCCTGGACAAGGCCGATAAGAAAAACGACGCCCTTCTGAAGTACACCGAAGGAGTGGGAAGACTGGTGGAATTCCGCAGGTAGTACGCCCTTCTTGATGGGAATTTAAATAAGCTTTTAGATTCCAGAAATCTCCCGGCGGATGACGCGCGTCGAGGGCCGTTCAACGAGAAAATCATACAGTACCTCAACCGGGCCGAGGAACTTAAGTCCGACGTCAGATTTGAGGTTGGTTGTTTTAAAACTCAACGCGGTCTACCAACAAAAACATGTGCAAACCTAAAAATTGAAGGTAGTTTTGTTGTTTCGTGACATCAGGTTGGCTTATCCATAAAATATCTGATTGCAGGTCGATGTGCTGGAGCAACGGAGGATAGCCGCCGACTCCACTGGCCACAGCTACGAATCCGTCTTCAGCAAATGCACCGACGACCGGCTGACGGCCGTGCGCATCCAGGACGCCTACATAATAGCCCACCACCAGGTAATTTCGCTTTTAAGCATTTTAAAAGTGAATTTCTGTTGCTAAATGATCAATTTTCGGTCCTAAACTTTGTCCGTTTCTGCGAGATGCTGGTGCGACTGGCGAAGAACATCAAACTGATCACCCTCGTCACCAGCAACGACGCCCGGTCGAATGAAACGGGATTCGGGGAACTGACGGCCAGTCTGGCCACGAGGAACATCAAACTGGTCGTGAAATACGAACCCAATCTACACGACAGAGAAGTCAAGTAAGAGTTTTGAACACATTTCAGATTCCTTTATAATAAGGTCCCGTCTTGCCTTTTGAAATCCTTTTTTTCAGATTCAACAACGGCTGGATAGTGAAGATCGGACGCGGCCTGGACTACTTCAAGAACCCCGGAAAGTACGCAATCGGCGCCTGCGACATGAACTTCCGGAAGTGCCACGAGACTACAGTAGACATCTTCAAAGTCAAAATGTGATACCAGATTGTAATATTTTTGTGTTTGTATAAACCGGGTACATTCATTGATCTTCGTGTTCATTTATGTTTCGTCAATATTTACCTCTTGAATTATAGTTGTAATTTGGCTAATTTTCATTCAGGATGACGAAAATTGAGGAACCGGTGAAGCAGCTCAACAAGTACAAGCAGGACCTCTACAAGGAGGCCGAGCTCCTGGTCTCCGACGCCTTCCCCAGGAGAGTCCTTCAGTTCGACGAAATGCTGAAGGTTGGATTTCTTTTAAAATTCGAAACAAACGTGTAGGTTGTATAAATCCTGTCGAAAAACGTTGTTTTTGAAATTGTAAAGAAAAACTACCGATTTCTTCGAAAAGCGTGTTGAAAGTTCGGTTGTTGCATCGTTCATTTCGTTATTGGTGACTAATTCTACATTTCCAGAGCAGCCGTTTCTCCTACGACAGAATCCCTGAGCTGATGCCCCAGGACGACTTGAACATCCCCATTCCTGTAGTAGAGGTTGGCTTTCAGTATGCAAATTCTATTTATTTATTATTCAGAACGGAGACGATCAGCCGGTGGCTAAGAAGAGGAAGATGGAGAAGGCCGTCGAGGAGAAGAAGAACGGTCAGTTTGGTGGTTAAAATAGTAAAAGAGGCTAAAATCAGCCGGACACTCGAATTTTTGACGAGAAATATGGCGTCTCGGAGCGGAAATGACCGATTTTTGTGCACCTTCCGACAATTTCAAGAAAATAGTCAGCTTCTCAGTAAAAGTTTATTTTAATGTTAATTTAAACATTTCCCTCTTCAGGCGGATCCCTGGTCTATGGTTTCCTCCGCGGAACCGTCCCCTGCAACGAGAAGCTGGCTGAGTTGATGGACGAGGTCCGGCCGCTGCTCCGCGAGGCTGTCGAGAGCGTCAACAAGGTAATATTTCTCCCTTTTTTTACTTTAATCTTTTTTTAATTGTCTACCATAACCCGGTGTGTTACAGTAACTTTTTTTCTACAGTAACCCCCTGATTTCAGGTGAAAATGTGGATCACCTTCCTGATCCCCCGCATCGAGGACGGAAACAACTTCGGAGTCTCCATCCAGGAGGAGGCACTCGGAGAGGTGATTTTTTTTGCGTAGTTTCTGAAATACCGTTGATTGTTTTGATCTACCCACCTTTTATCTAATATTTTCCTTCTGAAGCCCTTACAATTGTTGAATTTTAGGTGAGAAATGTGGAGAGCGAGGCGGCTTCCTTCCTTGACCAGATGAGCAGGTACTTCACCAGCAGGGGAAAGCTCCTCACCAAGGCTAGTTTTCTATTTCTCTATTTTTTTCAGTTTTAAAATTCAAATTTGACGCTTGACGGGCCGCTTTCGGCCAGATTATCGCCACTTTGCAAACTATTTCGGGACATTTTCGCCTTAACGAACGTTGACATTTGCCAATTTTCGGGGTTTCACGTTACTATTTATGTTGGAAATTCTTCCTTTTTTTGTGAAATATGATTTTGTTTAAAAAATATTCTATTTGTACCGTGTTAACATTTAATTTTAAGGTGGCCAAGTACCCTCACGTTGAAGACTTCCGCAGGGCCATCCTCGACATGGACGAGAAGCAGTTCATCAACATCAGGTTGGCTTCCTAGTCTTTCTGTGGGCGGAATTCAAAAGAATAGAAAGTAAGCGTGGCCTAATTGTCCTATTTGCAGACTGGTAATCCTGGAGGTCCGCAACCACTACTCGACCCTGCACGATCTGATCACGAAGAACTTGGAGAAGATCAAGAAGCCGCGCACCTCCAACATGGACCACCTGTACTGATCGCTGCGGGACCCATTCGAATCGATCTTCAACCGGGCACCATCCCCGTCCTTTCCTATCTCCCGGTCTTGTTTTTTCACGTTGTTGACGTTTGGTTGTTGAGATGACTGTAAATGAAACTGCACCACCGCATTGTTTCTATTTGAGTGGGCGGGGCGGTAGAAAGACCGCGAAAGTATCTGAAAAGGGAAAGTGGGGATTTAAAATGATAGAAATCGGCAGATGAAGGAGTTGGACGACTTTGTCTTCAAGAACCTGCAGTGCACGGCAGCAGCACTGGCCAAGGTGAGGGAGGGACAGCCGGCTGGCAGGAATATGGGACACCCGGCTGGCAGTTATAGAACTTGAGACTAACTGGCAAGATTTAGAATTTTGACAGTCATCTGGTTTAAATTGTCCGGATTCTAATGTTCTTGGAACGATTTTAACTGTTTTTCGTGTGACAGCTTGTTGACAGCAAGGGGATTCATGTGACAGCCAGCTGGTTCCAATCAAAGATTTAGAAATGCGTTTTTTATTGCCACAGCTTTTTACTAGACAGCACCGCAAGCCAGTTATGTATCAATAAAATTGTGACAGACAACTGTCAGCACTGCTCAATTGCACGTTTGTAAAGCAAATGCATATAAAGAGGAAACCCAATGAGAGGATCGAACCCTGATCATGCTTTTGGAATTTTGACTGCTTAAGATGTGTGGAAGCTGAGAGGCTAAATGACTTGTTTTTCTAGGTGGAGAAGACCACTTTGGTGGAGGTTCGTCGCTCGTTGCTGGGAGGGCTGCAGGAGGACATCGAAGCACAGCCGTTGAACCACAACCTCCGCTCTTCCCTCATCGCAGTCGCCAATTTCCTCTTCTTCTCCAATGGAAAGGTGCTCTCCCTCTCTCTCCCTCTCTCTCACTCTCTCTCTCTCTCTAACCCCTCTCCTTCAGTTCGCAGAAGACCTGGTGCCAGTGCTGACCAAGACGCTCTCCATCGTCCCGAATATGAAATGGCTCGACGATGGACTCGTCAACAAACACGACAGTTCGTTTCTTCCCATCTTCATTAAATCTCATTTCCCAGGCGTCCCCATCCAGGAGCAGTTCGCCTTCTGTTTCAACACGGCTCTCTCCGACCTGGCCGCCCAGTTGCCAGAACACAGGGATCACATCGTAGAAGCCCAGGTTGGAACACTTTTCTTTTTTGTTCATTTTACTTCTTTTAGACTGACGCCCTCGCCTGTGCAGTGACCTCCCTCCATGAACTTTTTGATGATTCGGAGAATATTCATCACAATAAGGGTGAGTTTTACTTAGAACAGCAGATGTGAGTTGGACAACAAAACAAGTGCACCGATCGGGATCGAACCCTGGTCGTGTGATTGCTACATTTATGGGATCAATATGAACGGACCGACCACAAATTTGACAAAAAAGGGTTCAAGCGGCCTATTGCTGCCAAAAAGCGGCCCGGCCTGTTTCCAATTTTTATCAAATTTCCAAACTCTCTTTTGCAGGCCACATCCTGAAGCTGGTGTGCTACATCCTGGGTTTCCTGCGTTCCCTCGGGCGCCATTCCACCGACCCTCAGTTCCCCCTCATGTCCTACATCTTCCCTCTCTGTTTTCAGTCTCCGAGGTACTTTCATCCATTTTTTCTTCTTCTAAACATCATGATTTTAGTGGAAAAGCGCCGAAAATCAGCACGGAGGACCACATTTTCTCCCCGGAGTCCCGTGACGCTGCCAGCCGGCTGGTACGTATGTACAATATGTAAGTGTTTGTTTTAGAATGAAGAATAATTTGCATTTAGACAAGGAGCGAGCATAATTTCCGAAGACTACCGGTTCCAGTTCAAAGCCTCCGAGATTGATAAAATTTTTGATACGGTAGGCGGCGGAAATTTCAATTTAGGCGTTATTTTAGGTTCAACGACTGCTGATTAGAGATATTCTAGAGCCTTTGGACAACTTTGCCACGGATATTTTTGTGGTGAGTTTAGGGAGTTTGAATTTGGCAAGCCACAACTACGGAAACCTCTGTTTTTGGAATCTCCACTGGATATCATAAAGGAGTCTACCGTAATCCTTAAAGGAATGTAGCTAACGTCTAAACGTTGCCGTGTCTCAAACGCAGATCTCAAAGGCTCCCTTTCAGGACGGAAACGTTAGCGAGAAGTTTCTCTGGAAATGGGTACTTTGCCTAGGTTAACCTAATCCTAGCCTCTGTTTCCTAACACATTTACTCTTTTTTTCAATATCTCCACTTCAATAAAGCTCGTTTGTTTCCAGGCTGCCTCCGTGAAGCGCTATTCCTACAAGACGGTGAGCGAATTGATCAACCTCTGCTGTCTGACTCTCCTGCGAGACGCCCTGCGACCCTTCGACGTCCTCCAGGACAACTGCGAAATCACCGAAAAGTTCGCAAAGGAGGTTGGTTTAGGATAAAAAGAGGGAATAAGAAGGATTTAGTTGAACTCCTTCGTGATCCAATTGCTCTCTTCGATGGATTCAGAAGATGAGAAGAAAGGGAAGGCGGAGCCAACGGCCGTCAGACACGGCGTCACCCAGCAGGGACTATTCGTTGCGTTGGAATTGATCGTTTGGACGGCTGTAGATGACATCGGTAAGGGGAGCACCGATGGTTCTGAGGAAACTTTTCGGGCCAACCCAGGAGAACCATACCCTGGTCATGAGAGGAAGGAGGTGTCCAAGAGAAATCCCAAAGGAACCTGGCCTCGTTAAGGTTCATGCGGCCTTCGGTTGCAAAAAAGCGGATTTTAATTTCCAAAAAATGCCCTCAATATCCTCATTTCAGACTCTGACGCCGTGTGTTCCCGCATGTTCTCCCGTCTCTTCGCCTCCACTCCCTCCCGAGTGCCCCTCTCCCAAATTCACCTGGCCGCCAAGGCCCTCCAATCCCTCGCCGGCCTCGGCCAGAAGTTCCCCTCCGTCGCCAAAGCTACCGTAGTCCCGGTCCTCTCCCGCTTCCTCCTGGAACCAGCCCCTCTCCTCACCAAACTGGCCGCCGAGGTCCGTTTTCCTCCATTTTCTAGCGATTCTGAAGATTTAGAGCTTCGAGAGAAGGGAGAGTGAGAAACGAGATGAGGATACGGTAGCCAGGAGGAAGGCCGCCTTGGACATGCTCAGAAACGTAGCCATTGACTCCCTCTGCAAGTGCGTTTAAACCTTTAACGTTAGTTAAAAATCACTTTTAGGGCCTTAAAGTCATCCCTCCTCGTGGATCCGGACAGTGTACAGGCCTGTTTGGCCAGTCTCTCGTCCAAGCTATTCGTCTGCACTCCCAACCATCCACAGGCACACAAATCCACGTTTGGAATGGACTTAGATGTTACATTCGAATGATTTAGGGTGGTGTCCCTCGTCTGTGAAAACGCAATCATGACACTTGGGGGAATAGGAGTGGCGCTGGCCAAGTCACCAGGAGTTCCGGACTTGGTCTATCAGATTTATACACAGGGGTTGGCTCTCTTTATCCTCTAGACTTCTCTTTCTTTCCAGATTCGCCAGTCCTCCCTCCTCCCTTGACAACGTGATGGTCCGCTGCCTCGCCCAGATGTGGATTGCCGGCGCTGTAAGCATCACTCCATTAATTGGAAATTAGAAGTCTAATTGCAGAAGGAGATCCACGACGGAGTGATGAAGCTCTTCAGTCAGATCTCCATCGAATCCAGCAGTCGAATCTATTCCCAGGACACCGGAGCTTCCACAGATCATCGATTTGCGTGAGTCTCTCTCTCAGATGCTCCAAATCCACCGTTTCAGACACGTCTCCCTCGCGGTGGACCAAGCCCTAGCCATGATGGCCGAAGGAGTGGAGGACGAAGAGGACAAACAGGCCCTGCTCGTCCGTTTCCTCGAACTCTTCGTCCAATTGGGAGTGGAGGGCCGTCGAATCGGAGAGAAAGTGGCCAAGAGTACGGTAAAGGTGAGGCGCCTACCGTAACCCCCATAGCTGTCCTTTGTTTTTTTCAACCGCTTCGCCCACTTTCAGCTGACAATTGTCGCACTGTCCACTTCTATCAATTCGTACAAGGTTGGCTAGCCCCACTCTGTGTGCCTCGTGTGCTTTTTACCTGTGCATCGTCTTTTACTGTTAGCTGCGTGCCTACACCTCGTTTTGTACTTTCTCTGGGATATTTTGAGAGTTTAGATGTCGACGAGTGCGGGGAATCTGGGAGTGCTGATGCCGAAGATCTCGGCGCTCATGAGGAGGATTAAGTCGATTGGACATCCCTCTACGAGGCTCAGGATGTTGTTTAGGTAAGAGAGGGAGAGAGAGAAACAACCATCCATTTCAGAGACTTCTGGTTCTACTGCACCGTCCTCGGCTTCGACGTGGAATTCTCCGGTCTCTGGCCGGACGAATGGTACAAAGCCGTGTGCGAGATAGCCACCAACTCCCCTCTTCTGCTGGCTCAGGAGAACCTCCGCTCAGAGATCATCGACAATGCCGTCATTCGCAGTGACGCCATCTCTCCCGTACGTCTCTCTCTCTCTCTCTCTCTCTCTCTCTCTCTCTCTCTCTCTCTCTCTCTAATTCCTCCCTTTTAGAACGAATTACAAGACTTCCGCAACACAATTTCGGCCGACTTGAACCACCCAGCCGACGTGGTCCCCATCATAAACAGGATGGACTTTGCCCAGTGCACCTACCTCCTCTCCGTGTTGAGACTCGAGAAGATGAGAGTGGTGGGACCATTTCTACAGTATCTTTTGAAAGCTGCTTTCAGAGGTACTCCAGTCATCCGAAGGCCGCCCAGGAGTTTTTCAAATACCTCGAGGACAAGTGAGCTACCACCTACAGGCATAGTAAAGGTGGATGTTTCAGGCCGATTCGCAAGGACAAAAGTGGAATGTGGGCGTGTCTTCTGGCAGGATGTACGGTGGTCTTCGACGCGTTTCTGAAGGCACATAAGAAGCTCCGCGAAGACGAACCCCTCAACGGCGATTTGGAGTCCCTCGCCCAGTTCCTCCTGGTCCAATTCAACCACAACCTCAGAGAGGTTAGTTCTCTCTCTCTCTCTCTCTCTCTCTCTCTCTCTCTCTCTCTCTCTCTCATTCTATTTTTAGGTCCGCCGTTGTGCCGACGCCTGTCTCTCTCGCTTCATCGACGCCTTCCCCTACCTTCTGTGGAACGGGAAAATCCTCACGACCTCCCTCCGTCTCCTCCAGTCACTTCAGAAGAATCTCATCGAGGATCCGGATTGTCAGGAGCCTGGATTCAGAGTGAAGGAGCTGGACCTCACAATTCAGCTACAGGTGCTTCAGAAGATATGATGAATGAAAATTGGCCAATTTAGGACACCCCAGAGGGCAGAAAAGCAGTGGTGAAGGATTTCTCTCAGCGCTGTCAGCAGATCCTCCACGAGGCTATGAAATGGGCTCCTTCCAGCACTCACAGCCATCTTCTGGTGAGTGCGGCTTACGGTAGCCTGCGATTAGGCTGTGTCTTGGGACTGAATGTGACGTTAACTATCAATTTCTTTTCAGGAGTACGTGTCTGCCTTCGGCGCCCCGACAGACTCCTCCCTGAGCCTGGCCCTGGAAGCCATCACGAGTGTGGGTGAACACACCACCAACGCCTACCTCTCTTCTCTCTCGATGAGAAGTCTGTATCTCGGACAGGTTCGAATCTTCTGGAGCTCTTTGACCTCCAAATTCTAGGTGAAAGGTCTCATCGCCTGGAGGAATGGAACCAACGGCGGTGAGGTCGAGGGAGAGCTTCTGAAGCGTCTTCAGGCGGATTTGGAGAGGGCCTGTCGATCGGGCAAAGACGAGGAGATGCAGAACGCCGTGATGCTTCTGACGGCCTTGTTTATCTCACTTAAGAGTGGGTTTTAGTCCTTTCAATCACCTTGAATTTCGAATTTATAATGTAAAAATGGTGACTTTTCAGAGGTGGATACGCGGATTCTGACGATTTTGACGAGGGTGCCGCTGCACAACTTTACGGAATCCACCCTTCATCTCTGCATTATGAGCTGGACTTGGATTCTGGCCGCCAGACCCGATGTTCAGCAGATGGTGAGTGGTCTGCGTCTCTGACTATCTATTGTCTTGGTCTCTGCCTTTGTCTGTGTCTCTAACTGGCTATTTCTCTGACCTGATTGTCTGCGTCTCTATCTTTCTTTCTCTGCCAATCCCTCCATAACGTATTTATTCCAGTTCCTCATCCAAATGTGCCGCGCCTGGGCCGACTCCTGCCGCCTCCGCCTCGGCATCTTCGAAGACATGAAGGACGCCCCATCCCCTCTCTGCATAAAAATCTCCCACCCCGTAATTTCGCCGGAATTCCGTCCCCACGCCGTCTGGGTCAATGTAAGATGTCCCCCTTTCGCTTAAAATAAATCTTTCAGTTCATCGCCGAGCGAGTGGACATAGCCAAGTACTCGAGTCGTGAACAACTCGACGTCCTCGAGATGATCTTCGCCCAGTCGTTGAGTATGCAAGTCGGATCGATGCCATTCATCTCCGGTCCTGGAGGCATCTTTTCAGAGAATGAAGGTAAGGGCTTCCTTTGACGCTTACTGAAGAGTGGAGTTCAGTCCCTCTGGTGAGGTCCATCGAAACGGTAGGAGTGAGAAGTCGTCTGCTGGCCTCGGCTCTTGGAATGCTGCAGGGAGAGGCCTTCACATCGAGGCCGTCGAACCACATCATCAGACAGAGGGTCTACGCAGGGGCACTCCACTATTTCACGTGAGTTTCACACACAAACTCATGCAGGGAGAGAGAGTTGAATGAAACCATATCCTGAATTCCAGTCTCCCTCCCCAAGGAGTCACCCAATCGGCCACTCGTCTCAAAGAAGACATCCGCCAGCTGATCTCTTTCTGGCAGACCCTCTACGCCGACGGAAAGTACATCAAGAAGGAACTCTTCATCTCCAGCGGTATTTATCCTCCTATCCCTCATACTTGTCCATTTTAGACCCCGAAGTGAGTCTGGCCAATACACTGGCCTTTGTGGCTCAGGACATTCAGGAGAGCATGCCGGCCAGATCGAATCAGACTTGGCACGCATCGGCCGGATCGAACTATGTGAATACTCTGACTCTGTCGCAGAAGGCTATGGCTACTTCAGCCTCGCAGAGGAGTGAAACGAGGGGACAGGATGGGAAGATAGGACAGGACATAGAGAGACAGGTCAAGACGCTCCTCAAGAGGAGGAACCTCATTCTGCTCCTCATTGTGGGTTTCCGTCTCTCTTTCCCAGAAACCATACTTTTAGGCCAATGAAATCGAACGACTGGGCGCCTGGCTTCACCCCCTCTGCGATGTAGCCGAAGATGGAACCAACCCGGTGGAGCAGTGGATGAAGAGCACCCTCTCCGGTCAGTCGTCATCTCTCTCTATCTCTCTCACCCTCTCTTCTCAAATTATCCCTTTTCAGACCTGCGCACCGAAGCCCGTGTCTTGAAGGACTCCGCCCGCCTGGCCTGGGAAATCTCCCCCGAACTGGCCGTCCACCTCCCCGGAAGGTCCCTACTCCCTCCATCTTCTCCAACCAGTTCCTTCAGATTCCGAACCTGTTCTCAGCTCCGCTCCACCGTCCAAGAGATGGTCCGTGCGCAGCCAGAAGCCGTGGCCCACATTCCCGAAGCCCTGCCGATGTTCCTCAACGACAGCAACGTCTTCGAGACCTCAGATGTGGGAGGATTACGGTAGCTCGATGTAATCGTGTCGTTCAGATGTCTCACGTACTGACCTGGGCGGCCTGTTCTCCTGTGATGGCTCTGTCCCTCCTCAGTCCCAGGCAGTACCCCCTTCATCCGATTACGGTACAGTACGCGGTGAGGGTCCTGAGAGGATACGAGGCAGATGCCCTTCTGATCTACATTCCGCAGCTAGTGCAGGCTGTGAGATATGACTCGGTAAGGATTTAGACCTTAAGAATCACTAAGAGTAGGTCATAGTTGACCAAAACATATACCGTCAACGACCCAATTTAGATGGGCTACGTGGCTGAGCTAATCGTCTGGCTGGCCGGCCACTCCCAACTCCTGGCCCACCAGTTGATTTGGAATATGGAGACCAATATGTTCACAGACGAAGACAGCAAGGTGAAGGACCCCGTGCTCTTCGACGCCTTGACCAATATCATCAATAAGGTGGGTTACTGTAGCTAACCCACTTTATATTGATTTTCCAGATCAACAGTCAACTGGAAGGAGCCCACCGCCGCTTCCACGTGGCCGAATTCTCCCTCTTCCACAAGTTGACGGCCATTTCGGGCACGATCAAGCCCTATCCGAAGGGAGATTCGCGGAAGAAGGCCTGTCTGAAGGCACTGGCGGAGGTCAAACTGGAGACCATCACCTATCTCCCGTCGAACCCCGAAGCCATCCTTCTGGATATCGATTACAACAGCGGAACGCCGATGCAGAGTGCGGCCAAGGCGCCCTTCTTGGCCAGGTTCAAAGTGAGACGGTGTGGAGTGCAGGAGTTGGAGAATCTGGGATTGGAGGTATGTTCATGGAGAAAGGGAGAAGAAATGAGAGGTTTAGGCGCAGACGACGGATAAGAATGGGAAGATTCCGCCGCATGCAGATTTGAACGAATTGAGGAAGTGCCAGGACAGCAGGGTCTGCTGGCAGGCGGCCATCTTCAAGGTGAGAATTTGTCTGAGTCTCTGGCGGAAGAACATACGCTTTTGGGTCGGAAACCCAACCGATTTCAAAGGGTGACATTTACAAAAACCACCCCTGGAAAACGGGCCTCAGGTCAGCCGCTTGTCACCAGAAAGGGTAGTTTTTTTTCCGACCGAAAATACCTCCTCGCGGGTAGAAATATCGGCCCAGAATATTTCCATAACTTGTATTAGCCATTCAAATTAGTTTATATGTAAAGACCGCCATTTCTACAACCTGAGCAGGTCATTCGGGTCGGAACAAGGAACAACGCCTTCCCAGACGAGAATAGGACATTTTTCTAGTAATCATAAGTAGCTGGAAACACCTCGTGGAAATAGTGCAAGGAATATCACATTATAAAGCAATGAAACAAGAGAATACTTCACTAAATCGTTTATTGTCCCTAGGGGTTGTACTCGATGGGGAGGTTCTTCCTGCGGACCATGCCGTCGCCCTGGAACCACTCGCGGCGGAACTGCTTGGCGGCTCCATCGGGCGTGTTGGTCCACTCGATGGTGATGCGGTCGTTGTTGGTGTCCTCCTGTCCGTAGGCGAAGGCATCGCAGCTGACACCCATCAGAATGGCCTCCTTGGGGTCCAGCACTCCGCAGCCGGGGTCCACTCCGAGCCTCTTCATGTTGGTCGTCTTGATGGCCCAGCCGATGCGACGGGCCGAGGCATTGATGATCTTGATGTGGTAGGTGTGCTTGTCGTCGTAGGGCGCGTTGAAGACGATCTTCGAGCCGGGCTGCGTGGTGATGTCACCGGGAGGGACGGACTGGGCCATGGCGATGAATGAGGGAAAGGCAGGCAGGCAGGCTTATAAGGGCACGGCAGGCAGGCTAATCGAGGCACGTGGAGGAGGGAGAGGCCACGGGGCTCATTGGAATGGCCTGGGGAAGGTTCTGGAAATATTCCTAGCCCTCATTAACATCTGAATATCAGCCTGCGTCACCAAAAAAGCCGAAATTAGGGAGAAAATTAGAGAAATCACATAATTTGTCGTTTGATCATGTTTTTCTCCGTTTGGTTTCTTCACTCTTTCATGTATCCCCCTTTTTGTTAATTTTTAGTCTATCTAATCCTTCTCATTTCAGGTGGGAGACGACGTGCGTCAGGACATGCTGGCCCTGCAGCTGATGCAGTTGATGCAGAACGTGTGGCTGAGCCTCGGCATCCCCGTCAAAGTCTTCCCCTACCGGTAGTTTCCCCTTCCCTGTCCTGATCAATCCAGATTTTCAGTGTGGTGGCCACATCTCCAGGCTGTGGAGTGATCGAATGTGTCCCGAATTCGAAGAGTAGGGACCAACTGGGACGACAGACCGATTTCGGTTTGAATTTCTCAAATTTCAAAGTGAAAATCCAATTTTCAGGGCTTTATGAGTACTTCAAGACGACGTACGGCGATGAGACCAGCGAGAGTTTCCAGGAGGCGAGGAGGAACTTTGTGAGGAGCATGGCGGCCTATTCCGTCTTCAGCTTCCTCCTCCAAATCAAGGATCGCCACAACGGAAACATCATGATCGATCTGGAGGGACACATCATCCACATCGGTAGAAGCCAAGATGACTAGAAATAAGGTAGCTTCAGATTTCGGCTTCATGTTCGAGAGCAGTCCAGGAGGAAATCTCGGGTTTGAGCCGGATTTCAAGCTGAGCGAGGAGATGGTGGCCATCATGGGAGGGAAGGTCGAGGCTCTGCCCTTCAGACACTTCCAGGAGCTCTGTGTACAGGCCTATCTGGCAGTCAGGCCTTATCACAAGGTAATTACATTAATCCAGCAGGAGACCTTGAGGAGAAAGTGTTGGCAAACGATTTCGATTAGTCAAGGATCGATCAATGGTCGGCGATCGGTCGCCTCGCGGGTGTTTCAATCGGCGGCGAGTGGTCATTCACGCGGCTGTCGCCGAGTGTGTCTTTGCGAAGTGCGCACCTGACACTGGTGGCCGAGTGGTCTAGTGGTATGATTCTCGCTTAGGGTGCGAGAGGTCCCGGGATCGATCCCCGGCTCGGCCCAAGTTTTTTGCCCCTAATTAGTTATGTCATTCATCTCTTTCAGGCGATCGTATCGCTGGTTTCGCTTATGCTGGACACGGGACTGCCCTGTTTCCGTGGAAAGACCATCCAACAGCTGAGGGCTCGCTTTGCGCCGGAGATGAGTGAGAAGGACGCAGCCAGGTGAGGCCATCTCTCTCTCTCTCTCTCTCTCTCTCTCTCTTTAATCCCTCCTCTTTCAGGTACATGAACTCTGTGATCACCACCTGTTTCCTGAACATCCGCAGCAAGATGTACGACCAGTTGCAATACGTCCAGAACGACATTCCCTATTAGTTTTAGTATTCGATTTTTAGTATTTAAGCTTAGAAGTTGTGATTTTAGCTGGCTCTAACCGCTTTCCATTCCATGTTGGTGCATATGTGTGTAGGCTTTAACCTCCGGGAGAGAATTTTTATTATTGTACATACATTAATTTATTAAAGTCTTTGGTTTCCATCTTCCTGTGGTTCGTGTGCTTTCAATTCGTTGGTGAGGAATTCCATTCCGGGCGCTGGGGGCTGTTTGGAGATGTGCTCACAGCGGAAGGTTTCGGGGTTGGGGCGGAAGGGGAAGCAACAGCAGCGGCAGACCTTCTCCTTGCGGTAGCGTCTTCTGGTGCCCTTGCCTTTGCGGTAGCGTCTGCAATAGAGGATCTTAATGTTTGATTGGGAGTTCCGCTTTTTGGCAACCATAGGCCGCATGCCCTTTTGGCAATTAAAGGCTGCTTTTGAAAACTGCCTGACCTTTTTGGAATATAAAAGTCGCTTTTAGCCTACCAAGGAATGTTTGACCTGCTTTTTGGCCATTAAAGGTCGCTGTTTTGCAACCTAAGGCCTCTTCGACCGCTTTTGGCAAATAATTGCCACTTTGTGACATACAAGGAGAAGGAAGGATTTTGACAAGGCGGAGAAGTGAGAGAGGGAGAGAGATATCTTACTTCGTCTGGGGAATACAGTTGTACCAAATGAGCGACTCCACGTGGCTTCTGAACATTGGTTCGATAGAGGTCAGATCAACCTTAGATGTAGGCCACAGTTTGCATTCCTCGTCGCCGTCCTGAAAGGGTTTTCTGGTACCTTAGTTCTCATCTATTATTATCACAAAAAGAGGCAATTTCAAATGTGAATTCAGTTGTGAAAGTGAGTAATTGACCATACCTTCGTCAATTGATAGTCGACCACACATGACTCCACTTGGCTGTTCCCTCCCAAATCCTCCGCCGAGCAGACCCTCTCTGCCACGAAAAACGGCATCACCGGTCGCGCCGCCTCCCCCCTGACCTTGCTCCATTAAGAATCTATGCGTAGTATGCAGCTCACGCGAAGGGACTCAAGTGGCAATTGACATCTCCGCCGAATCCGCAACTTTGTTTGTAAGAACAGAGACCACACGGACGGTCTGGGTAGGATTTCAGGATGTAGGACATGTAGCTGTAGAAACTGTCAAGGGCCTGGAGGAGGGAGTTTTGAGGTTTCAAAGAGTTTGAACTACAGGTTTGTATTTTCCGACGAAGGTGTAGAACCAGTGCTTTTGACACAGGGGACTGATTTGTTCCAGGTAGGACTGAAAGGAAATTATGCGCGAGAGATAAAGAAGCAGAGGCAGTGACAGAGACAGATAGATGCACGCGAGTACTGCTTTTTGAAAATAGCCGCTTGACCTGACTTTTGGACAATAAAAGCCGCTTTTTGGCAATCACAGGCCGCTTCACCCGCCTTTGGCAATCGAAGGTCGCTTTTCTGCAATCTAAGGCCTCTTGGACCGCTTTTTGGCACAAAACAAAGGTAAACCGAGTGAGTGTGCTAGTGAGCGATAGAGATAGAGATAGAGAGTGAGAGTGAGAGTGAGAGAGAGAGAGAGAGAGGTCATATAAACCTTTTTATCAGAAGTAGAGGGCCAGACACAACTTCCCCAACTGCTCCAGTGACTGCATGCTGGATTACGAGAGGCGTCTGAGTAAACAGCTGCCAACTGACTTTCCACTGAAATGAAGAGGGTAGTTTTTAATGTAAGACCCAAATGAGACTCCCCGGACCCACCTGTGCCACAGAAAACGAAGATCAGCAAACATTGCACCAGGGTGGTCGCCATGGTCGAAGGCGAATGACTGCGGCGCCCTCTCAGAAACGGCGAAAAGTTCTCCAAAGGGTCAACTACCCGTAAAGGAAGTGGATTGACTACAGGCGACAGCCAGAGGAGCCAAGTGGGACGCTGCAAAAAGAGACAGCGGCGAAGGGGAAACGACTTTCACTTGTAAATGGAACGCCGAAGATCTGCTTTAGATTGTAGCAAAGGAGGAAATTAAAGAAATAAGATGAAGGAGGTAGTGCAAACACAAATCAACCAATCAAACCCTCGTTTATGATCACGATGAAAAAGTATCGAAATGAAAACATAATCTCCTTCTCTTGCGACCCTCCAGCCACAGCCTCTCCCTGTGGCCATATTCCAGCCCAAGCACGCTTTCTTCGGTCAGTTTGGGGAACAACAGGACTTAATTTCAGTGGATCCTTAAAAATCCTTAGTTTTCAGGTCAATTCGTGACGAGTATTCTGGACGAAGCGGCTGGCAGAGGCGAGGACACGGACAAATTGATCAGCCAGGTCATGGGCATCCTGAACAACCGGAAGAAGGCCTAACTATCACGATTATATCCTTACATGTATTGTCTTATACACCATTTTATCGACTGTTCTTTAGTTCCTTTTTTGGCTGGGAAGATAAAATCTGTAATAAAAGGATATTTTATCGTTATTGGTTGCTGTAGTCGCCCGTTTCTGTCAATATGTTTACCTTGAAAATATGATTTTGCTTGAAGATTTTGTTTTATAAAGCCTTGTGACTCTAGTTCTCCGTTGTTTCTGATTCAAATTATGAAAAATAATCTTTGTCATCAGTGTTATGTCCTCAAACGTTCGTGGTGGGACCCAAGGTAGTTCTGAGTTGCATTTGCACGCGAGCGCAATTTCTTTTGTCAAATTGTGGGACTTTGATTCCGGAGAGAAATTCTTTCCTTCGCCGGCCTCTTTAAAAAATAATTTAAAATTGAAACATTTAAGTTTCACTTTCATAAAAATGAATATTTCATTTTATTTAACTAAAGACGTAATTTCAGTCAATGGAAGGGAATGAGTGGGACGTGCGCATCCGGCAGCGCCTTCTGTACTGCGCCCGCCTCCTGGAGCCCCAATTCTTCATAAGAAACTATGTTGATATGTACAGGTTAGTTTCTTAAAAGTTAAAATAAAGCACTGTAAACTTTAGATGCCGATTTAACGAGGATATTCCCTTCCGAGAAATGGGATTTCGAACCATTCACGACCTGATCGGCAACCTCTGTATTGTCGAAAAGCTGGGCGGCGGAATGTTCGGCGTCCGTGAGGTTGTTTTATTTTTCATTTTTAAAGACATTACCATTTAACAGAGATAAATACAATTTCAGCCGCGTGACAGCGGTGGAGCCACCTTCCGCTCGCAGCTGAACGCCCTGGTTATGGGATTGCACCAGCCCTTCGACAGCCAAGACGTCGCCAATCACTTCCTGTAAATTTGTTTTTAAACTTTAATGTATTTAAAGACAAGTAACAAAGTATACACTTCTTTTTTCCAGGAGCCGTTACCCAAACGTCCATCGCGAATTAGGTCTGCCCCACTTCAACTTCTTTCTCCAGTCCTTCCCCGGAATGGAGGGCTTAACCTACATCCCGTAAGCCCTTTTCCCAAGATTTCGCTTAAATTCGTAATTTCAGGGTCCGCGAGATGACAGCTCCTCCCCCGTACGGCTGGGAAGATCCCTCGTTCTTCAAGGAGCAGGTCCTTCGGGTCGCCTCCTACCTGCGACAGCCCTTCACTTCCCGGCATTTGGCCGAGAAATTCCAGTAATTTATTAGCGGAGTCGGAATTTTATCGTGTATTTTACAGGGAGCTCTTCAATTTAACCCAGATTCACGCCTGTTTCGGGTGCCAGTCGCTGGAGGGATTTCTGAAGACGTTCCCTCAGCTGCGACACCTCCACAGCGATGTATTCCAGCTGGAAAGAGGGTTATTTTAATTGTTTTAATTTAAATTTATATTTGTTTCAGAAATAACCTGGTAAGGGTCCCGCCGATCCCTCTTCCATCGACGAATCCTCTTCCACCGCCACCGCCTTTCCTGCCAATGCCTGTCTACAGCAACTTTGTAAGCGGAGGCCCGAAGCTGCCTCATTCGATGGTTGCTCTGAATGCTCTATTTTCAGACGCCTCCCTTCCCCACTGAATCGATTGCTGGAACTTCGTCGAAAAGGAAGCTTCCCGAGAGTGGGTTGGAAGCGACAGAACCGCCGAAGAAGATCAAAACCGGTGAGGTTGTGTGGCTCTAAATGGGGAAATTGTTAGTTTAGAGCCAGAGGAAGTCACGGAATTCGAGGATGAGTCGAAGGAAGATCTCCAGAAGCGTCTGAAGCTGCCCCAGAAGGCCAAGATTGTAGCAAATGTGGCTCCAGAAGCTGTCAGGAAGGAGCCCGTCGTGGCGAAAACTGTGGCAAACGGTGGGTAATTACTGTAATTATCAGGATTCCCAAGTGCCGTGGCCTAAGTCCTTACCAATTTTGCGAAGGACCTGGGTTCAATACCAACCGATGAAGGTTCTAAAATTTACGGTATCCGTCGAAAATAAGCTTATCCATTTCATAAAAAAGAACCTTTGTAGGTAATCCGGAGAAGGCTCCTGAGGAGGTGAGGAAGGATCCCGTCGTGATGGAATCTGTGGTAAACGGTAGGTTCAGGAAGTTATTTTCACAGTTACGCACCAAAATGCTAAAGTTGCGTTATCCCAGTGTTTTCTGACAAAAACACCTTATTGTAGGTAATTCTGAGAACGCGCATCGGAGGGTGGTCAAGAATAGCATCTACGCGGACATTTCTACCAGAAGGACTAGGAAGAATCCAACGACCACGTCCCATCCGCCCCCAACCCCTTCGGAAGGTGAGCTATCCTGAGTGGAGTAGGATTTTCAGGGTTTGGACTCAGAAATTAAAAGCCTTATCTATAGCTGCTGTATTGACCAAATGCGGTATGTTTCAGTTCCTGAAGTTGTCCCCGTGGCCCCTCCTTCCCAGCAGCCGCCCTCCTTCGAAGACTGTCTTCTGAAGATTCTTCGAGAAGACAAAAGTCTGAAACAGCCCTTCACCCGCGAGGAATTGGAGGGTCATCTACGGTATTTCCCTAATTCTTTTGTTATTAATGCGTTTTAGGGACTATTGTCCATTCTACTCCACTCTTCCCGATCTCTTCAACCTCACTGTTCACCCGGAGGTTGTTTACAACCTCAGAACTGGTGACTTCTTGTCCAAATGGTGAGCTTTCGCTACTTTAAGAAGATTTTCCAAATGTTCAGGTACCACACGGATATGGAGAACAGTGGAAAGGAGCAAAGTGGAAACAGCGGTACATCGGTGAGAAGGGTAAATGACGCGTTTACAGTCGCTTTTTTCAGAAATCGACGGAACAGGAGCAGAATGAGGAGTCTACTGAGAAGGAAGACGAGGTAGCTGCCTTTAAGCCATGTGAAGATGTAGTTCATTCAGGAATTGACTGTTCCTGTGGATTTGAATACAGCGCCTCTTGTGGATGCTATTAAGGCTCTTTTGAATTCATCCGAGGCCCCCGAGCGACTGGCTCAGGAATCCGGAAAAGGTGAGACCTTGAATGAGAAGATGAATAGTAGTTTGCTTCAGAATCCGAGGCTGCCCTTTCCCAGGAGCCCTCCCCTTTCGATGTTTTCCTTCTGAAGGTCCTTCGAGAGGACCAACGCCTGAAGCAACCCTTCACTCGCAGGGATCTGGAGAATCACATACGGTACATTTGTCTCTTTATTGACCCTTTATTCCACAGGGAGAATTACCCCCGACTCTGCCCCTCTCCCCGCCTCCCTCTACCTCTCCAATCACCCGGAGATTGTGTTGAAAGGACATATGACATTCTGCACGAAATGGTAGGGTTTTCACTTGTTTTATGTGATTTTCGAGGGATTCAGGTACCAGATATTGGAGACCACTGGGAAGAAGACAACTGGAACCAGCGAGACATCGGTCAGTGTTCAGGTTAAATTAATAGTTTAAAGTCGCTTTTTTCAGAAATCGACGGGTCAGAAACAGAATGAGAAGTCTACCGAGAAGGAAGACGATGTAACCTTTCGCTCTTGTGGAAATTTAGTTTTCTTCAGGAAATCACCGTTATTGCGCATTTTAAGCCTTTGCCTTCTGTGAATGTCAAGAAGGATCTTTCGAGCTCTTCGAAAGCTCAGCTGCCTCAGAAGGGTATGCCCATTTCCTCAAAGATTCCCATTAAATTGGTCTTCTAGACACTCCTGCTGGTACTTCTAGCACGACACGTCTGGTCAGAGATCTTCTGCCACGTGGCGTTTCCGACTTCAAGCAGTGGATGGCGAAGAGATGCATAAAGTCACCGGAAATGGTCAGTTGTCTACTATGTAAATGTCAATCTCATTTTCAGCGCATGACTCTGGACGAGTATCCTCTGGTCTTCTCTGCCATATGCGAAGTGGTCAAGGACCTCCATCATTCCTTCACAGCTGAAGAATTTAAGGAAAAGTTCAGGTTGTTCAACTTCTTGAATTCTTTTTACCATTCTTCCTAGTCGATTCTGCAATGTCAATCGGTTCTACAAACAATTTGGCTTCCGAGATGTGGATCACTTTCTGATGAGATTCTGGGAAGTTTCCAAGACGTCAAGGGGAAAGTATAATGTTGCCACGTAAGCAGTGTCTCTTTGCCGACACTCTTTTTCTTTCAGAATCCCCGTGGGTAAAAGGTCGAAGGAGAGCCCGATCGTCGAAGAAGTGGTGCAGAAAGCCGCGGTTACGAAGAGTCCTCATTTGGGTAACATCTCTGCGGGTGAAGTATCGACGAAGGAAAATGGTATTTCCTGAAAGATTCGCGTAAATTTTGCCATTTAGCTCCTGCTGGATGCAATGACACGGTTCAATTGATTGCACCACAGCTGCCTCCCGGCTTTTCCAGCTACAGGCAGTGGATTGAGGAGAGGTGCAGAAATTCACCCGGAATTGTCAGTTTTCTCATTTTCTACCCCAATCTGACTATTTCCAGCGTCCAAATCCAGAGGAGAAACGCCTGCTCCTCCATATGATTCGGGAAGTGGCCAAGGACCTGGCACAACCCTTCAAGTCCTATCATTTTGTGGAAAAATTCGAGTAATCTCTCCGTTTCTGACCATTTTATTTTCGACTCTTCAGACGTGCATATACTGGTAATATTGTTAAGTTCTCCAGGAGACTCGGCTACCCTGATGAGCCCTGTTTTCTGGCCGACTTTGAAGAAGTTTCCAAGACGAAGAAGGGATATAGGGTGCAACCGTAAGGCTTTATTTGTCTTTCTAAACGTCCTTAACTTTTAGGATTCCTTTGGGTAACATCTATGTAGGTGAAGGATCGCAGAAGGAGAATACCGTCCAAGAGAGACTTCCTGAGAGGCAGAATGGAGTAGGAGTTTTTTCCTTCGCCACGATAGATATCTTCCAGGAAACGGCCTCTCCTGTGGATTTGAGCAAGGGATCTACCGAAGCCCCAAAGAATCCCCTGGATTCATCTGAAACTCCGGCTGAGAAGGAGTTGGAGGAGGGTGAAATTGGTAGGGTTTTAGAGATTTTTGAAAGAGATCCCATTTTCAGGAGACGAGACCCCAGCGGACCCCAATGAGATAGGGAAGGAACCTTCTGTGGAATCAACTGTCCAGCCGGAATCTGTGGAAGTGATTGATTCTTCTGTGGTGGTGCAGCCGCCAAACGCAGTTTTGGGTAATTCATTTAAAATATTTAACAAAAATAGATTTATAATTAGTAAGACAATACCCGCCCAAATACCAAATCTAAATTTTTCTAGAAAACCCGGGCGGGCGTTTAAATTGGAAAACCTGGATTTTGTAGAAAAGCGTACTTTCAGTTCCTTGTGTGCCTCCTGCCACGGTGAAGCTGACCGCCGAAGGGAAGTGCTTCAGAAAGTGGATTCAGAATAGATGCCAAAAGTCGTCGGGACAGGTCTGTCTCTCTCTCTCTCTCTCTCTCTCTCTCTCTCTCTCTCTCTCTCTCTCTCTCTCTCTCTTTTCCTCAAATACCCCTTTGCAGCGTCCGAATGCTCAAGAGTACCATACCCTTCTTACTGCCATTCGTAGAGTGGCCAAGGACCTTCCTCCGAACTTCAAATCTTGTCAATTTAAGAAGAAATTCAAGTAAACATTTTCCCCTTTCCTATATCCACCTGTTTAGTGCTTGGAACGGCGGTGTTAACAGAATCTACAGGAAATTCGGATTCGTCAATTTGAAGCAATTTCTGTTGAGCTTCGAGGGAGTTTCCAAGACGAGGATTGGATTTACGCTACAGCCGCGTGGGGATTCTCACTTTGTCCCGAAGAAGTCTTTTGTCGATAAAGCGGCTCTTCTGAGGGCACGGAATGAGGTATCCACCCCGCCTAGATGATTGACAAAAAGCTCCAGGAAAATAAACTCCTGGATTTCCTGAGGAATTTGCCGAAGGAACCTGAAAAAACGAAAGAAGCTCTCACTCTGGACACTCGGAATGCAGTAAGTATCTTTAAGCGATTAATCCAATGAAATTTGCAGGAAGTCGCTTCTCTGAAGAGTTTGGCCAATGATTCTGCCGCAGTCACGAAGAGCCCCATCGATTCATCTGAGATCGTGGATTTGGAAGAGGATTCAACGGAGAATGGAGAAATTGGTAAGATTTTAGAGAATTGTAAGATTTCAATTAGCATTTTTAGCCTCGGATGGCGAGTCAGAAATTCAAATCCTTGAGGATACGATTGAGAAGTCGACGGAAAGGGGGGAAATTCGTAAGATTTAGGTGATTTCCGCAGATTCAAATGCCCATTTCAGCTCCAGCCCTGACTCCCGTGGAGGCTGCCAATGAGAGTGATAGCTCAGACCAAGAAGACTATCATTCCTGCGACGAAGGGGATTGCGAGATTCTGGAGGAATCGATTGCTGTGGCCTCTACTGCCCTGCCACAGTCTGTGGAAGTCGTGGATTCTCCGGTGGTGGTGCAGCCGCCGAACGCAGTTTTGGGTTAGTTTCCATTAAATACAGTTTTATTTAAAAATCGATATAATAAACTCAAATTCCGGTAAAGTTTCGAAATAACCGCTTCTTTCAGTCTCTGAAGCTGCCCCCAGGCCTCTTCGCCCAGAAGCCATGGATTCCGGCCAAACGAAGCAGTCTCCTCCCCTTCCGACCCTCCAGCCACAGCCTCTCCCTGCGGCCATATTCCAGCCCAAGCACGCTTTCTTCGGTCAGTTTGGGGAACAACAGGACTTAATTTCAGTGGATCCTTAAAAATCCTTAGTTTTCAGGTCAATTCGTGACGAGTATTCTGGACGAAGCGGCTGGCAGAGGCGAGGACACGGACAAATTGATCAGCCAGGTCATGGGCATCCTGAACAATCGGAAGAAGGCCTAACTGCCATGATTTGATATTTCTGTATATTGCCTTACGCACCCTTTTATCGATTGTTCTGTAGTTCATTTTTTGACTGGGAAAACTGTAATAAAGAATATTTTATCGTTTTTGGTTGTCGAGTTGCCCGTTTTGTCCATATTTTTACCGGGAAGATATGACTTTACTGAAACAAATGGGGGCTTCTGTAGAATACCTCCGTCTGGAAGATTCCAATGGAAGATCCGTGGAAGGCGTGGAAGAGACAACGGGAGGCAGCTGTCGCACAGAAGGAAAATTTAAAGGAGAGGGTTAAAATTGGTAAGTTGTCAGATGAATTTCGGACGACGGAAGGAAGTTGCGAAAACTGCTTATTGACTACTGAAAAATAATAGTTAAAGGGACCATCAGCCTCCTTTTCAAAATAAGCATGACTCTAATGCTAATTCACTCATTTCACGGCAAATGAGAAAAAACACGAACATACGAGCGTGCCCATTTCATTTTTTTTGCCCATTTCACTTAGGATAATTTTTCCCAACTTTTTTTCCCCAAGCAACGTTTTTTCACAAAGGGCTGATTAGCATATGATTAGCCTAGATTTTGAAAAGGAGGCTGGTGGTCCCTTTAAGCAAATTTTGTTTTAAAATTTCTAAAATGAATTTGAAAATGATGAGAGTAATAAACAAAATATAATTGCACCGACGTTTCGCAATTTAAAAAAATGTAGATTTGCACGTTTACATTCATAAATCATTCACACAAATCTATGTGTTGTCTGTAAATTTGCCGTGACATTCTTATTTTATGAATTTTTTGGACGCAGTGATTTCAGAAGAGCCCGAAGAAGTCACCGAATTCGTGGAGGAGTCGAAGGAAGATCTCCGAAAAAGGCTCAGATTGGCCGACAACGAAGGGGAAATGGCTCCAATGGGAATCAGGAGGTATCCCATCGCTCCGCAGAATGAAGCAAACCAGGGTTAGACTCAATAAATACTCCGCAGAATGCTTATTTTTAGGAAAGCCCGCGCGAGGTCGTCCGGAAGAGCCGATTGGATCGAAAAACTCGCTTTTGGATGGCGGTATTTCTATTCCGAGGATTTAGTTTTGTTTATTTAGGCGCGTTCAGACAGTGGGTGATGGAAAGGGGCCGAGGAAAGAGAAATGCGAAGGTAGGTCTGTCTCTCTTTCTCTCCCTCTCTCTCTCTCTTTCTCTCTTGCTCTCTCCCTCTAGTTTCCTCTTTTCAGCCATCCCTTTTGGAGCGGAAAACTCTCTTCGACTGCTTCCTCCGCGCGGCCGAATCTTTGACGCCCCCGTTCAACGGAATCCATCTTCTCCTCCAATTCAAGTAATCCCTCTCTTCTTCATTTCTTCACCTCATTTGAATTCAGGCGACTTTACAATATTGAGGAGATCCACAGGCACTTTGGCTATCACAAAGTAGCTGAATTCATCCAGAGTTTCCCCGAGTTTTTCGACCAAGGCGACGGATATTTCAAATTCAGGACGTGAGTCTATTTTCCAGCTGAAAATTATCTCTTCTGCAGCCAAGAGGACGATTCGATCGTGAAGGAGAGGATTCTGAACGTGGCCCATCAGCTGCCTCGTCCTTTCAAGGAATCTCAGTTCTGCGGCCTCTACAAGTTTGTTGGATTATCTTCGCTAAAAGAAGATATTTAGGCAGATTTACGGAGATCGAGACGCCTTCAGGACTCTTGGCTGCAAGTCTCTGGCGAAGGCACTGATGACGTCTAAGTTTTTGGATCGCGTCAGAAGGAGTAAAAATTTCTACTTGAGGAGGCAAGTAGTGCCCCAATCGATTGAGACAGGTCTTTTCAGTGGCTACAACCAGCAGTCGGCAGTGATTTTGAAAGGAGAACGAATGGTGCAGCCGAAAAAGGCGAAGCAGAACAGCAGGATCCCCAAAGTGACCAAATGTCTCCATTGTTTGTGACATCTTTCTTCAGAAAATCGCTGTTCCTCCGATTGTGGCAGATGAATCTTCCTTCGTTGCGACGCTCCCCGCGAAGGCTCCTCTCCATTCTTCTGAAGCCACCGCCGAGCCTGAAAAAGAAACGGAGGGTCGTCCTGCGAATGAGAATCCGCCTGCTGAATGTGAGTTTACTGGGTCATTTCCTCCAAATTCCGCCTTCCAGTGCCTTTTCTGGCTCCCGCCCATCCACCGATTGCCGTCTCCTCCGTGCCGCCAGACAAAGTGACCGCTACCGGAGGAGGCTTCTGGACGCGACCTCCGACCTGCCCTCCGAAGCCAGTGAGAGTGGAACCTCCGCCGACGCTTCAGCTGCCCAAACACTCCTTTTTCATTAGGTTTTTACTTCAAAACTGGATTCCCTTTAGAAGAAGCTGGCAATTACCTCGATTTATAGGTCAGTTCGCCGTTAGCATGTTGGACGAAGCGGCTGGAAGAGGAGAGAACACGGACGATTTGATCCGAGAGATGACGGAGATTCTGCTGAGGAAGAAGGCCTAGCTCTCGATTTCCGTATCTCAGATAGCTCGTTTTATGTGCCTTTTTGTTGTTTTATTCATGTTTCGTTTTGGCAGTTGCGATAAAATCCCGAAGGAGAAGAAGCGTCCAAAGTCTATAATATGGAAGGTAACATGGTCATACAGCCAAAAACTAAAATTAGACGACCAGTTTTTTATAAAGTGGAAATAGGAAACACAATAACAAACAATGATTTCCACTTTATTGCAGGTTTATCACTGAACACTGATTTTTTCAAGGCAGTGAAAATAAAATACATCAAGAAATACAATGAAACTAAAAATAGGACAGAATTGTATTAGTTTTATTGGATATCTACGCGTTGAAGAATCCCATCCTGTCCTTGACCGAAGTCTTGTACCAAACTTCTGTCTCTCGGCGTTTGGCTGCCGTTTCACCGAAACGGTTCTTCTGGAGGATGAAGGCGGCCCTGAAGATTCATTTACTTTACTTTCATGGGACAATTACTTAGAAGTTCGCCAGTCTTCGAACTGTGCCGCCTTCTTCGAGAACCTCATAATGCGGTCAATAGCCTCCAGAGGGTCGGAGGTGAATTCGTCAAACATGGAACTACTGCAATGCATGCTCTCTCTCTCTCTCTCTCTCTCTCTCTCTCTCTCTCTCTCTCTCTCTCTCTCTCTCTCTCTCTCTCTCTCTCTCTCTCTCTCTCTCTCTCTCTCTCTCTCTCTCTCTCTCTCTCTCTCTCTCTCTCTCTCTCTCTCTCTCTCTCTCTCTCTCTCTCTCTCTCTCTCTCTCTCTCTCTCTCTCTCTCTCTCTCTCTCTCTCTCTCTCTCTCTCTCTCTCTCTCTCTCTCTCTCTCAACTTACGGGTCTTCCTGCCTCTCCTCCCTGCTTCCCTCCTCCTGGGAAACGGGGCTCTCCTCCCTCTGGCTCTCCTCACTTCCGTGGCTCTTCTCATCCGTCGTCACCTCACTTCTGAACCCTCATCAGCATGATACATTCCAGTGCCTCACTTGGAGTCACTTTCCTCCTCCCTCTCCCAAATGGTGATGAGCTGCCAGTCCTCCTTGTTGCAGACGTTGTTCTTCATTTCGTCGATGCAGTTCTTGTACGTGGTGGCTACGGAGTGGTCCACAAGGACCGGGTGGTCCTCCTCCTCCTCCAACAGCGGCAGGTACCTCCGCCTGTGCTCCTTCTTGGAGACCATCAGCAATGCCTCCGCCGTCAGACTCTCGACAGCCCCGTCGAAGTTGGGGATGGTCTCCTGAGGATGACGCATCATCAATGCGAAGAGGGGCAGGTGGCTGCCACAACGAAGCTGCTCCACTGAAACTTCCTCTTTAGATCAAATCTTAATGGAACCTTCTACCAAATGAGCAATCCAAGCCAATTGGACAAAATCTCACCGGTCAAGCTGAAGATGGAGGGTCCGATGCAGACGCCCAGATTGCCGACTCCCATCTTTGTTGTCTCCTCATTGCTGGCCACTTCCCTCAACAGGGCGAAGAGGTATCCCAGCAGCTGGACGTAGGAGGTGGGCAGCTCAATGGCAATGGTGCCGTGGATGTTCTCCATCGTCTCCTGGTCTCCTCCCTTGTAACTGCAGAATTCAATCAGACGGCTGGTAAGGCTCCGGTTGATCAATCTGTTCCGGAAGTGGTTCAGTTGCCTCTTGACCATGGCTCCCTTCTCGTGTGGACCGAAATCTTCGTATCGGTGGTAGTCGATCACCATGACGTTTCCGTTCCTTCTGAAGAGTCCTTCCACGTGGACGTCGTTGGCGAAGAGACTGGAAATCCATCTGCGGATTTCCTGGAGATCATGGGAAGAGGCCATAATGATTTGTGGAATTAGTATCTGAACAGAAGTAAGTAAAAGTAGATGAGGAAACCAACTATCGAGTAGAACACGAGTAAGCGACCGTCTCCGGGACCGGGCGCGGTTGAAATGACACGAGACGAGGGAGGGCCTTCAAGGTGACGTGGCGGAACGTGACGCAGCGTTTCACGGTTTTTGGCGTAATATCCCCCTTTCTTTCCTCTTCTATCGTGATTGGCTTTTATCTTTATATCTCTCTTTCTCTCTCTTTCTCTCCCTCTCTCTCTGTCTGCTTCTATCTTCATATTGCAAACTTTATTAATTCGCAACAAACAGCTGGTTTCAACGGATGGAGACTCCAGAGATCTCAAAATCCGATCCAGAATCCTTATAACTGCATATCATAAAGTTGTTTGCTTCCTTGATTGACGTTTGATGAGGGTAGCTCGTGATAAATTTGCTTCCAGAGGACATCTGAAGCATATTGTAAAGGTTGTAAAAGAAGCATACCTCAAAGGAACTTTTCGTGAACTTTATCTCGAGTGCAAATGGAGTGTCCATAAAGAAAAATTCAAAGGGATGACGATGGCCACCACTGAGATTCTTACAAATCTGTCTTTCTTTCTCCTTCTGATTGTAATATGAGCTTGCATAAATTAGGTCGTCTTTCTGAAAGTGACATTAATCAGGAAAAAAGAAGTAAACAAACGAAACAAGGCCAAAAACTCAGTGGGATGTCATTGTTTCTATTCATCAACATCACACCAATTGAGGTAACGTTATGAGCAATTTTTCGTAGACCACCAAACTTTTCCCAACTGATAGATTTGTATTTCTCCCTGCTTTCTGAAAAAAATTATATTTACTCATTCAAGCGCTTGATCTCACCGGCGTGAAGCATTTGTATTCACCGCTATGCATACCTGGAAGTTTCTTGGTTTTTTTCCTTAGATATTTCGACTAGAGCGCTCTGAAAATGAAACAATACTCAAACATGCATTCGGCTAAGGATAAGCGTCTCTTAGAAGTGGTTGGTTTACCTTTGAAAAATACTCTTCATTTTCCCGATGATGGTGGTGGTGTCCCTCATGGCCGTGTTCGTGGTGTACCTGAACCTTCAGTTCTTGGATTTCCTTCCGAAGTCGACTGTTCTCCTAAATGAATGATCAAACGTTGGTTTGGTTTCTCTTTCAAATAAGAATGTCAATTACCTTGCGACGTTCCCGGTTTTCCGCCTTGTAGTCATGTTTCTTCGAGTGATGAGCCTCCACCACAAAAAGGCAGAGAGCGATGGCAAGAGGCCAGATCCACATCCCGTAGACAGAAGACGACGCAGAACTGTAGCTTTATTGCGAGCGCAGTATTCATAAAGAGATTATAACTGATTATGCCCGATGAAATAAACGATGAGAAAACAACGCAGATTGCAGCAATTAAATGGTTGCGCCGATTTTTCGCGGAAAGAAAGGCTTTTGCAGGATGTATCGAACTAATTCTCCATCCAAGTTAATATAAAAGGAAATAGCTGTTATAATGTCTATTGGAACTGTGCACCAAACGCCCTTATTCATTAAGATCACCTTCGGATTGTCATCTACTTTTCAGGGGTGAGGGTAGATCTAACGACCAAGAACGATAAAATATCACTTTATTACAGGTTTTATATTTTCAGTCAAACAATGAACAATCGATAAAAGAGTGTGTAAGGCAATATACAACAGGACCTAATCATGGCAATTAGGTATTTTCCCGACTGGTGAGGACCTCCATGACCTGACTGATCAATTTGTCCGTGTCCTCGCCGCTGCCAGCCGCTTCGTCCAGAATACTCGTCACGAATTGACCTGAAAACTAAGGATTTTTAAGGATCCACTGAAATTAGGTCCTGGTTGACCCAAAACTGACCGAAAAAGGCGTGCTTGGGGTGGAATATGGCCACAGGGAGAGGCTGTGGCTGGAGGGTCGGAAGGGGAGGAGACTGCTTCGTTTGGCCGGAATCCATGGCTTCTGGGCGAAGAGGACCGGGAGCAGCTTCAGAGACTAAAAAACGGTTATTTCGAAACTTTACCGGAACTTGAGTTTACTATATAGATTTTAAAATAAAATAGTTTTTAAAGGAAGTTACCCAAAGCTGCGTTCGGCGGTTGCACCACCACGGGAGAATCCACGACTTCCACAGGCTGTGGCAGGGCAGTGGAGACCACAGCAACCGAAGCCTCCAGAATCTCGCAATCCCCTTCGTTGCACGAATGGTGGCCTTCTTGGTCGGAGCTCTCATTCAAATTGTGAGCCACCGTTGTGGCTGAAATTGATAGTTTAATACATTGAAATCACCAGATCTTACCGATTTCCCCACCCTCCGTCTTCTGAACCGGATCCACGATGACTTGAATTTCAGACTCGCCATCAGAGGCTAAAAATGCAATTGAAATCTTAAACTCCCTAGAAGATTACCAATTTCTCCATTTTCCGTTGAATCCTCTTCCAAATCCACGATCTCAGATGAATCGATGGGTCTATTCGTGACTGCGGCAGAATCATTGGCCAAACTCTTCAGAATAGCGACTTCCTGCAAATTTCATTGGAGTAATCGCTTAAAAAGAGACTTACTGCATTCCGAGTGTCCAGAGTGAGAGCTTCTCCATCGACGACAGGCTCCTTCGGCACAAAGTATTTGAACCTTGAATCGAAGATTGAAGTAAAAGGATAATGACCCACGGTATCACCGAAAGTTTGTTCTTATCATAAGAAACTTCCTTGAAACTCTTCAGAAGAGCCGTCAAAGATCCGAATCCGAATCTCTTGTAGACCTGGCGGAGACCCAGGCACCAGCGGCTGAAAAGAAATGAGGAGGGTTGGAAATGGGAGTTTACCTGAATCTCTGTTGAAATTGCATCGGTTTGAAGGGATTCGGTATGACATTGGCTATTTCGCGAATGGCACGGAGGTAGATTTGATATTCTTCGGGAGAAAATGGCTGAAAAGGGGAATTTGAGAGAATTGGACTTAAAAACGTACCTCAGCCTCCATGATGTACCTCTTCTGAATCCACTTTCCAAAGTAGCACCGGAACTCCTTCAATGGGGCAAAAAGAATCGCATTAGGAACTGAAAGTAGATATTTACTGTGGCACTTTAACTACTCCGACTGAGAGAAACAGGTGATGCTTAAATACTCACGTGGTTCCACAGGGAGGACAGTACCTTCCGTAGAAATCTGCTCTTCTAGTATCTCACTATCTGAAGTAAGACAGTATCTTTACCAAATTCTAAAATCCTACCAATTTCTCCCTCCTCCAACTGGGTCTCCACCGAATCCACAGGAATCCCAGATGACTCGGGGGGAGTCGTCGTAGCTGCGGCAGATTCCTTGGCCAATTTCTTCAGAAGAGCGGCTTCCTGAAAAATTTCCTGAGAAATCGCCGACGAAAGATGGCTACTGCAGTCTGAATCTCCCGGAGAAGCGTTTCTTTATCGAAGACAATCCTCTTAGGCGGCACAAAGTATTGGAACCTTAAATTGAGAATATTAAGTAATGAAATCAGAACTTACGGCTCTACTTCATATCTGTCGCCTCTATTAGAAACTTCCTTAAAGTTTCTCAGAAATTCCGGCAGAGTTGGGAATCCGAATTTCTTGTTGGAACAGCGAAGACCCCGACACCAAGCGCTAAATGCAAATGAAGACGGTTGGGAATGGGAGATTACACAAATCGGTCTCGAAATTCCTTTGGTTTGAAGGGATTCGGGAGGACCTTGGCTATTTCACGAATGACGCGGAGGAGGATTTCATATTCATCGGGGGTTAAGGGCTGGAAATGGAATACAGAAGGAGAGATAGCAGCTGACCTCTTTAGACGTCGTTTGGTACCTCACCCGCATCCACTTTCCAAAGGCGCTTCGGAACACCTTCGTCCGAGTAAAAAGAGGCACATCAGGCACTGAAAATGCATTTTCTGGGTGAAAGAAGCCGAAATCTTACGTGGCTGCTTCACTCCCACATCCACAGAAAGCGGCTCCTCCACATCCTCATCGTCGTCTGAAAACAGATGGTCTGTTTGCTAATCTCTAAATCTTACCAATTTCACCCTCCTCCAACTCCTTCTCAGCCTGATTTGCGAGAGTTTCAGATGAATCCAGGGGATCCTTCGGGGCTACGGTAGATCCCTTGCTCAAATCCACAGGAGAGGCTGTTTCCTGGAACATTTCTATCGTTACGAAGGCAACAGGCGACTTACTCCATTCTGCTTCTGGAGAAGTCTTTCTTGGACTGAATTCTTCTTCTTTTTCTTCGATTTCGCCTTCTTCTTTTTCTTCGATGCTTCATCAACATAGACGCTATCCGAAGAATACCTAAATTAATGAAGTTTCGAGAGACAAACAAAGACTTACAAATCCACTACATATCCCGCCTTCGTCTTGGAGACTTCTCTGAAGCTCACCAGGAAATCGTGAACATGCGAATAGCCGAATTTCCTGTAGAACTCAGGAACATTGCAGGCATATGCTCGGCTGAAGATATCAATGAAATGCTAAGAAACGGAAGAAATACTTGATTCTGTCCATAAAATGATAGAATTTGAAGGGTTGTACCAGATCCTTGGCCAAGTCGCGAACCATATGGCGGAGCAGGCGTTTCTCCTCTGGATTTGGAAGCTGGAAATAGTCAGATTGGGGTAGAAAATGGGAAGACTGACAATTCCGGGTGAATTTCTGCACCTCTCCTCAATCCACTGCCTGTAGCTGGAAAAGCCGGGAGGCAGCTGTGGTGCAATCAATTGAACCGTGTCATTGCATCCAGCAGGAGCTAAATGGCAACGTTTATGCGAATCTTTCAGGAAATGCACTCACCGTTCGGCGGCTGATCCAGTCGCTCGGGAACACCCCAAAAATCGGAACCCCTCGTAGCATCAGGCGCTGGCTTCGGCTGCGCAAGAACGGCGATTTCCTGAAGAAAGGACATTTCCAAAGGGCAAAAATGAGCTACTTCGTTTTCCCGCTTTGTGAAAGAAGCGACTTTCAGCGCCATAATTAACCCAAACTCACCGATGTCTCACCAGTTCTGCTTGGCTCCTTTCCGGTGTTCATCTGGGCTACGCGGTACCTGAAATTCTCCGAATATTGTATCAAACTTCCAGAAACCCACCAGCTAGACCAGAAATATCCCTTTCCCTTGTACACGGCCTCAGGATGAAAAGTGAGATCCAGGTTGGCGGGGAGAGTGGAGTAGAATGGGCAATTCTTCCTATAAATACATTACGAATAACAAAAGAATTGAGGAAATACCGCAGGTGATCCTCCAATTCCTCGCGAGTGAAGGGTTGCTTCAGACTTTTGTCGTCTCGAAGGATCTTCAGAAGACAGTAGTCGAAGGAGGGCGGCTGCTGGGAAGGAGGGGCCACGGGGACAACTTGAGAAATTGCAAACCCTGAAAATTCTACTGTACGCAGGATTGAACCCATGCCCAAAATTTGGTATCAAGCCAGGCCACGGCCCTGGGGAAACCTGCCAATTACAGTGATTACCCACCGTTTGCCACAGTTTTCGCCACGACGGCCTCCTTCCTGACAGCTTCTGGAGTCACATTCGCTACAATCATGGCCTTCTGCGGCAGCTTCAGACGCTTCTGGAGATCCTCCTTCGACTCATCCTCGAATTCTACGACTTCTTCTGGCTCTAAACTCACAATTTAGTCATTTAGAGCCATAAATACGAAATCCCACCGATTTTGATCTTCTTCGTTGATTCTGACGCGTCCAATCCACTCTCGGGAAGTTTCCTCTTCGACGAAGGCTCAGCTCTGGATTCACTGGAGACAGGCGCCGTAGATTTAATAGGTGCAGGGGGTGCCTGGAAATGGTTCAATCCATATGTAATCGATATCCTACCGTGTGCGCCACCGAAGGAGGCGTCTTCCGGGTGGTCTCTGTTAGAAACTCCATGTAGACAGCTGGGATATGCGAAGGTGGCATCGGCGGAAGAGGAATGGAGGAGAGAGGCATCTGAAAATGAATAATTACGAAAAACTGATAAATGCTGGGCGTTACTGTAGACCCGGCTGGCACGAATTAGAATCGCTAATGAGGATTTTCAGTCAAATTTCCAATAAAACCGATATCTTACTATATTCTGAACGGCAGCTGCCGAAGGGAGCGTCGTCTGATTGGTTCCTAATATCAAATCCCTGAAGACAGCCGGCATTGGAGGCGGCGGTGTGGAAGGAGGAGTCGGAGGAAGAGGAATCGGAGAGATATTTCCAATGCGATTCCTAAAAACAACTTTGAATTTAAAAACAATTTAAAGTACCATCTGTCCATAAAGTACCGTCTGTAGAGTTGAAAGACATCGCCTTGGAGATGCCGCAACTCGGGGAACGTCTTCAGAAATTCGTCCAGCGACTGGCAGCCGAAATAGGTGTGAATCTCGGTCAAATTGAAGAGTTCCCTTCAAATATAACTTTTAACATATGCTTTTAAGCCTGACTGGAATTTAGCGTTCAATTCCCCCGCTCCAAACGGCTGCCGCAGATAGGAAGCGACTCGAAGGACCTGCTCCTTGAAGAATGCGGCATCCCCGCAGCCGTACGGAGGAGGCGCTGCCATCTCGCGGACCCTAAACTTAGCGGTTTGGTCTAAATCTTTTAAAAGGACTTACGGAACGTAGGTCAAGCTCTCTATTTCGGGGAAGGACTTGAGGAAGGAGTTGAAATCGGGCAGACCAAACTGCCAGTGGATGTTTGGGTAACGGCGTCTGAAATAAGAACGATTGCGGGCCATTTACCAGGTTCTTTATCTTAAAACTGAATAACAGTTCTAAAAGCCAACTTACATGAAATGATTGGCGATGTCTTGGCTGTCGAAGGGCTTACGCAGCTCCTTAACCACGGCGATCAGCTGCGACTGGATGGTCATTCCACCGATGTCACGCGGCTGACATTACCACTATTGATACAAAGAAATATGCATTTTATCTCGTTTTATATTAAAAATCGATAAGAAATAATTAAGGCTAACCTCACGGATTCCGTATAGTCCACCACCTCGGTCTTCGACAATGCAAATCTGTTCGATCAGGTCCCGAACGCTTTTGAATCCCATCGCCTGGTAGGGAATGTCCTCGTTAAAACGGGATCTAATGGATAGATTGACTTATTTTAGTTTAAACACCAACTTGTATTCATAATTAAAGGTTTGCACGCAGAATTGGGGCACCAGGAGTCGGGCGCAGTAGAGAAGGCGCTGCTGCATGTGCGCTATCCACTCATTCCCGCTCATTGGCTAAAACGGAATATATTCCTTTTTTATAACGAAATATACACAAAAATAAAGGTTGAGTTTAAAATTTGAAAGAAAAAAACACAAATAATAGCATCAACTTCCGGTCTCGCTAGGAAGAACGTCGTGACCCGGGTCCCACCACGACATTTGTGGAGTATTATGTGACCACAGCAAACGACTGTTGTCTTAGATCGGGCCACAGCGTAGCCTGTTATTCGTCGATTGGGCCACAGGAGACGACTGCTGTCTCAGACCGGGCCACAGCTGTCCACCCCGAAAATAAGTGAATATGGCCGAATTCGGAAAAATGCAAAATAAGGCTATCCCTAAAATTTTACGGAGACTCCAGCGGTGTTTTATTTTTTAAGGGTTTTTTTTAAATTTATTAAATGTTTAACGGCAACAACGCTCCTTCGAGCATTCAACATAAGTTTACGTAAAAATTAACTGCATCACCAGAATGAACATCCAAAAAACAGAGAGAGAGAGATATGCGGTATGAGAAAGAAACAACAAATCTATTCATTTTTTATTATACTTCAACCATACGCTAAACATCTTCAGTAGCACTTTGTACCTCTCTGAACCCGTCAAAAACAAACATATCTTCGCTCTTCGGCATTTAAACCAAGAGCCTAAACATTGTCCGATCTTCTTCAAGTCCTGTTCTTGTGTTCCTCGGGGAAGCATATCGACAGCATCTGGTCCAATTTCATCTGCTGTTCAGGGGTACTGAAATTATCAATTTGATGGTCTTGGGGAAAATACCACTTACATAATGTCTCTGAAAGGTACTATCTGCTGATTTGGATGGTAGCGCTCGAAATGGCTCTTGCACAGGTCGGAGCGGTTGAATTCTTTCTCGCACAGTTGGCAGAGGTACCTAAATTTTTATTCGTAGAGAGAGAGAGGGGCAGAGAGAGAAGAAGAAGAAGAAGAAGAAAACCTACGTTTTGTATCCCAAGTGCTTCATGGCGTGGCGTCTCATATGGTGGGTTCTGGTAGAAATGGGAAGTTGACATAGCTGGAAAGGAAACATGTTCCGTGATCTTCTCTCTCTCTCTCTCTCTCTCTCTCTCTCTCTCTCTCTCTCTCTCTAACTTACCCTACACTCTCCACGGAACTCCCTCGCTGCCCTACTGTAGGGGTAGTCTTCATGAGGGCCGTGACTAGAAGAAGGCGACTCTTTGAACAGATCCGACACAATGGCAGCTGCGTTGGCAGGAGAGAGCGGGTGATTCACGCCAAAGCGAGTTTTCTCTTCAACTGCCTCTTCCTCCTCTTTAACCTAAATAAGGTCTTAGTTTCCGTAACCCTAAGGGAAAATACCTTCTTTATGGGAGGCTCTCCGAGATGAACCACTCGCGCGGTTGAGGCTTGGGCCAGTTTGTTAAAGGCGCTCTGGGCTACGGGGTGGTCTTCGTCCATAACCAGAGGGTCGGGTTCACTTGAGAGGCTGAAATAGGGGAGTTTAGATAGATAGATAGAGAGAGAGAGAAAGAGAGAGAGAGAGAGAGAGAGAGAGAGAGAGAGATAGAGAAAGAGAGAGACTTACCTCATCTCTTCCTCGAGTCCTCTCTTCCTAATTTCGATCTTCTTCGTAACCATCTTTGGCATCTGGTGCACAACGGTCCCAGACGGCATCCGGAATTTCAACTGAACTCATTTTATACAAACGTCTCTTTTGAAGACTTACCACTGGGAGGCCTGATGACCCAGCTTGGGGTTCCCTAGCCACTGGGTGGGCGGTGTCTCTGGCCATTGGGGCGTGAGAGTCTGTTTTGTTGTTGGAGACGGGAGGGGATTCCAGCTGGTGGGGGACGGGAAGCGGCTGGCTGGATTTGCCATTGCAGCGGACGCAGATCTTGCTCAAGTCGTCGGTTACTGAGAACGTCAGCGCTCGTTCGGCCTGAAAACAGATAGTAGGCTCTCTCTCTATCTGTCTGTCTCTCTCTCTCTCTCTTTGTCTCTATCCCGCGCTCTATCTCTCTTTCTACCCCTTCCCTGCTTTCTCTCCTCTCCCCTCATTAGCATTCCTCCCCTTCTCCTCTTTAGAATCCCCGTGAGTCTTCGCGTGTGCCCGTGACGCTGCGTCATTTGTAGTATAAGAGCCCTGCCTGGCCATTTCCCTCCTTCTCTCTCGTCTCCGATGGCTGACAAGTCTTGCTACATGGGTGCCGGAGGCTACGGAAGCGGCTACATCAACGGAGCTTCGAACACCGGCTACGCTCGCGAGGACTACGCCTACGGTGGAAGCAGCAGCGGAGGAAGCAGCAACACCGGAGCCTCTGCTGGAAGCCAGCCCTCCGGAGGATCCTCCACTCCTGGAGTCTTCAAGCCACGCACCGACCAGTCCTGCTACCTCGGACCCAACTAGACGGCATAAAGATGGCCAGACACATAAAATGTCGACTTGGAGTCATATGTGTTGTTCTTGGGGGAAGTGTCCTATGTGTTTGTTTCATGGTTTCAAGTACATTTGTAAAACTAAGGCGTTGTATACACTTTGTTAGTCTGGCTGTCCTCTTCCTCTCCCAAACCCCTCCCTCCATTATCTCCGCCCAGGAATCCGGTTGCGTCCTAATCCGGTTCAAATCCGAGCGCCGGGTCGTGTTACCCCCTATCGCCCGCATGAATTATATCGTAAAATATCTCAATTTCACTAGAAAAGCGACTATTTCTCTCCGGGGGCGCAACCCCGATGGCCCGTGAAGTGTTTACTCGCATGACCACAGCACACAAGCAGAGACCCGCGGGCTGTCGTAGACCGTCCTAACCGATTACGGGCGATGTTTACGCAAAGATTACGAGTCCTCCCCTATCTATGATTCAATTCAAATGAGCACTTACCAGGGTGGCCATGACGTAGGACATGTCGGCGCCCGGACTGATGTTCACCACCACGTACATTCTGAAAAGGCACTATTGTACTGTCTATGAAAGAGTTTAAGTGAAGAAAAAAGGAAACAATTTTATTTGGGACAGGCCCATTCAAAGGGGAGATGTTTGTGATGGGTCATCTGAGGACCTTTTGTTGGGGCTAATTGCGGGATGAGAGGGTCACGCACCTTGACCTTCGCCATACAAATACGAGAGCTATGGAACACCCTTTCTCTTTTTTGGAGGGAAAAATAACCTTTTCACTGTCTCCAAAAAAAGAAAAGCATTCATTTGAAAAGTCTGGTTTTGCTGAGAATAAGTTCTTTAAAACATTCAGGAGTCGTTTTTGGGACGGTGAAAAGCCTTGGAATGGTTCAGACAAAGTTTTTAGAGCAAGTCTTTCAGGGTGAGGCAACCCCAAAAAGAACAGTGAGAATTTTAGGGGAGTGCAAAATGCAAATTTGGGTTGCTAGTTTCAAAATAGACAGTACCAAATTATTCCCTCCCCAGGTGATTTCGGTAAATGCAAATGCAATATTTGAGACCAAAGTGCCTCGGGCATGGAGAGAAAGTGAAGAGAGATAGTTGTGAAAGCAAAAGAAAGAGCTGGCCTATTGCCAGAAGAGATAAATTCACAAAAATGGATATGCCACATTCAGAAAGCAATATCGGCTTGTTTGTGTGGGAAAGGGTTAATTAGTTACCCAAAAAGCCGATACCACCCCATTGGGGCGATGGATTAGCATTTTGCGGCATTCTGTTCCCAGGATGCATTTTGGGAACTAATTCTGAGAAGGAGACAGAATACTGGATAGAAAGTGTGAGGTGTCAATGGGAGAGAGATGGTTGTCCCGGAAACCGAAGTACTTGGTGCTCCTCTCTTCAGAAGTTCTATGAAAATTGATGTTATGGGTGGAATTGCCAGGCCACTCCACTGCCTGGCCCTTTTGATTTGAGGAAATGAGGTTCCAGTGGAATGTGTGGTCCAGCCGGCGGCCGTGTGGGAAGGCGGCGGGTCTGTTGGGGCGGCGGAGGGGGTGGCCCCCATATCGATTGGGGCGCCGGTGTGGGGCGACCACCCAACGATGCGCACAATTAGCCTCGCCTCACAATGGGACGGCCGCGGAGGGCGAAAACACCCGGGTTCCCACGGGCCCAACCCTGGCCATCTACTCAAAGAAACTGAAGGAAATGGTTTTATTCTTGAAGGGGCACTTGAAATGAAAACTTGAAATGGTAAAGAAAAATGTTATACAAATTGAGAATACCCGTATCACATAGACATATCTTCTTCCTTGACGGTGGTCTCCGAGAACAGGGGTCGTTCCTCCTCGCTGATCGGCCTGTCTCCGCTGGGAGACTCCTCCGCCGCCTCTTCCTTCACCTGAAGACTTTCGGCGCCCGGCAGTTGGTCGTAGCGCAGCCATTGGAACAGCTTCCTCAGAGTGTTCTCCTCCTCGTTGAAACGAACCACCAACTGAAAGGAAAGGGTCTCTCTCTCTCTCTCTGCGTCAATTAAGTCTATCTCTCCAGCCTCAATTGACTCTCATTGATCTCACCTCAGCCAGGTATCCAGGGAACGTCTCCCCAATCATCTCTCCTATATTCGTCGGCTTCAGGCGGTTGAACAGCTCCGCGACGTGGGTCCTTTCCGCCGCCATTTTCCACAAATTCCCGTTGGCCACTTCGTCCAAACTCGGCAGATTCTCGTACTTCTTGCCGTTGATGGTGCTTCCGGGACGGACCCAGTGGGCCACGGCACAGTAGAGTCCAGGCTTCCTCGCCGTGACTATATGGAGGAAACAGCGACCGGTTGCTGGTTCGATTCCTGAAAGAGTAGGGTAAGAGGAGAGAGAGAGAGGAGAGAGAGAGAGAGAGAGAGAGAGAGAGAGAGAGAGAGAGAGACGAACCGGCGAGTATCTGTCGATTGATGGTTCCTCCTCTCCCCGTGGCAGACAATCTCCTCGTCTCAACCAGCTGCAGTCCCAGCTCCACTTCCACTCCCTCTCCTCCCAACGACTCGTACGAATCGACAATTCTGAAAATCAGGCAATCTTTGGGTCCCGCCTGGAAAACTACCGTATACAAGTCTCTCGGATCTTGTTCTCGATGAGCCAGACGGATTTCAGGGGAATTTGGAGGAGAAGGCGAATTTCGTCGGGAGTCAGCTGTTGTGCCCAGAGAATGATCGTCTTCAGGATCTTCTTCAGAGGGAGGCTGAAGTGGCTGAACCAGGTGTTCTTCAGAAGCATGGAGGAGGAGCCTCGACAGAAGACCTGCATGCATCTCCACTGGAATTCATTTGTACTTTCATATTAGGTTACGGTACCTCCAATCGATTGTTGCGATGGTCCATGGGGTGTCCGCACTTGTGGCAATGATTCTCGGCGGGGATGTAGCCCTCCTTCATCATGATGGAGGCCAGGTCGGCGTCAGTTCGAGCCACCCAGTCCACGGCCTCTGTGATGTGCAGGTTCTTGATCACCTCCTCTGAAATAATGCTGAATGAGGAAACTTCGTCTGGAGCTCAAGCGATGAATCGAACCGATCCGAAGTTCCGGGCTAGCCAAACGGTAATATAAATTCTACCGTAACCCACCCCTATGAATTCCAGACGTCGGAGAGTTCATTAGATCAATCGACGACGGCACAGAAGACCTGACGAGACGGACCACACGGGCTCCTTCTGAATCAGCCACGTTTTGGAGATACAAAGGGATTCTACCTGCGAGAGGTGGCAGGTTGGCGAAGGACGGCTGAGCCACGTCGTCTCCCAACAGATCGGCGGCATTCAGGTTTTGGTCCTAAAGGAAGATGTTGACTTTGCTTTGGTTTATATTGAATGCCACTGGGTAAACTTCAATTGCTTGAAGGAAAACTAACCGCGGACTCTCTCTTTCTTTTCATCGGCGGACGGCCTCTTTTCGGCTTCGGAGGGAACGGATCGGCGAAGGACGAAGTCTCTTGCTGGAAATATACAAATCATTTAAAAAATCGCTACAAAAAATGTCCGCCAACCGGGTGTCACTAAAAACGAACCGTTTCGCTAAACCACGAATCGGCCAAAGAAACCTGGACTATACCTACCGATTCCAAAATCTGGGGCTGTTGTTGTTGCCTTTGCTGTAGTTGTTGTAGCAGCTGTGGTTGTTGTGGCTCCTCCTGTGGCTTCTGCTGTGGCTCTACTACCTTCGCCGGTGGCGTTCCCTAACATTCATTACTTTAAAAAAATCATTTGGAACCCTCACCTGTCCCGAAGGACCGGCCTTCTCGTCCGGGTACCAGCTCTCGGCCTTGGTCACCAGGTGATGTGGATTTGAGGAGATCGTAAATGTGATATTCTTCTCGATCTGAAATTAATGTTTCATTATTTTAAACGTTAGCTGTTATTTAATCATACGGTAAGACATTCTACTACGAAATTGGCCAGTTTCAGGCCCTAAATTCATAAAACGCACCATAATGTTGATTAGGTCCTGGAGAACGGGCTTCTCTTCGATGTGGGCCAGTACAAACGACCCCATTCTGAAAATATTCACTTAAAAATAGCCAAAATATGAAACTAAAAGCAAGGTCGGAATTAGAATGCGGGGCGAGGGAGGACTCAGACTGGGCGGCAGACGACGCAGACAAGGCGAAATAGCATGCGGAGAGAGGAGGGCACAGACGGCGAAGCGGCTGATAGTGACGGGGTGCGAGACGCAGAGGTGTTTTTGTTCTGCATTCTGCCACAAAGCACAGATGGCAAGGGAACGGGGCGGATTTTGCATTTGAAAGCGCGATTTGAAGGGAAATTCGATAATTTGTTTCGGTAATAAAGACAAGTGTAGACCCTCAAAGGCACGTCTAATCGAAAAACCTAGCTACATACGAAACGACCAGGGTTCGATCCCGGTCGCTGCGATTAAATAATGTGTTTAGATTTGCTAGCAAATAAACCACCTAAACCAACGGTTCTTACGGGCCGGCCTTGCTGGGAAATAGGATCGGCCCAAATCCGGCCCGTTTCTGTCCGTCAACCCAAACTGGTCCCATCAATTACCACCCACACGACCAAGTTTCGACCCCGGTCGGTGCACTTCTTTTTTGTCTAGCCCTGATTGACTAATATGATAACTACAAACGTGTTTAAGGCATTTCACACGCTTGAAAATGGTCTGGGACCAATATTTTTTAATTTTCAGAACGCCAATGCGGACGCAATTCGCAACTTTTCCATAAAACAACCAATCCTTCCAAGAGGGTAGATCAAAAGCTTCAACATAAACGCTTGCTTCATCAGGTATTTCCCATCCGCGTCAAAGTTTGATACTCAGCCAAGACCCAAGCCAAATTCTGGTATTCTGTGAAGATATGCAGTTTTCGGTTCAAGGACTCCCCCTTCCCCATAGAACAATAAAAGATGGCAAAACAGTACATTGCGAATATCAGAGACGAAAAGTCACATCCATCCTCGGTCACCATCGAATTGAAACTATCCCGAGTATGTACAGTCGGAAGGAGAAGAGAGAAACAATGCGCAGTGTCGGCAGAGGGGAAAAAGGATAAAATAATAATAATCAGAACAATCGGGACTAGGAACGGGGTTGTCGGAGAGAGAAAGAGAGGGAAAAGAGACAGAGGGACGAGTGCGCTAGCGCGAGACTAGGAGGACACAAGTGAGGGCGACGGTGGTGGCGGCGGTTGAGCAGCGATATCACAACTTGCAAGTCGGAAGGTCGTCGGGCGCCTCACGCGCTGAACTCGGTGGGGGGTCGCTCGTCGTCTGCGGGCAGGGAGGGCGACGGCTGCGGGGTGACGAACTTCTCCTGCTCCACTGAAATACCGTCCAATCCGGTCTCCATGTCCGTCGTTACCTGCAAAAAGCAATTAGATTTCACCCAAAAAAGAATGCTCGGACAGGGATTAAACCCTTGTTGTTAAAGGCTTCAATATACCTCCTCGTCCTTTTTGGGAGCCGCGGTGACAGCAGCCGGCCGCTTCGCCCGGGCAACAGCAGAAGAGTAATCGCCTCCGTGCAGGAAAACTACCAGAACCACCTGAATTCCCCCATTTCTTTGGTTTTCTTCACGGGCTCACGGTCATATTGTCACAGCCGAGTCCTCCCATCTGACAGTCGGGCGCCAAGCAACGCGTCAGCAGCTCCTCGCAGATCTGAAGATTTCGATGATTTTTACAAAATAGAGTTTAAAAAGAGAGAAAGTAAGAAAACGGACCATTTGCGGGTCGTCTCCCTCGGCGATCCTTTCGCGGATAAAGTCGACGACCTCCTCGTTGCTCAGAACGTCCCAGATGCCGTCGCAGGCCAATATCACGAACTCGTGATCGTCGGTGATCTCCTCCTCGATTATGTCGGGGAAAGCTGGAAAAGAGGGAATTAGTAGGGCACATTATGATAGTTGTTGTAATTGACACTTGGGTGGCAATAAGGACCAAAGTCACATTCTGCCACTCGACTGCCTCCAACTAAGTAAGGACATGCAACTTGTTTACGGGCCTCCAATTTTAACATTAAGGCTTTTAAGGTTACCTGTTCCCAAGGAGAAAGCGGCCTTAGGTTGCGACGACAATTGCTTCCCTCTCCCCCCATATTCCACCCCTCTTCTAACGATGAAACTCAATTTGTGAGCCACAATCTGCCAGAGTTATCCATTCGGCATAATGCATGTCACGGGTTCTCCCCCGCCTCTCTCTGGTAAACAATATTCCTCCCTCTTCTGCGTCTTCTGTGCTTGACCCCCCCTCCCCTGCCGTTCGTAAGTGGCGGTTGCACTCGTGTGTTCCCTCCTCTGCAGGCACTGCCATCAAATTGTAATTGGGTGCGAGAGAGGGAGAAAAACGAAACGGCCGCAGAGAAAGAAGCGACGCCAATTATGCCACAGGACCGCACATTGCGCAGACTTCGGGTAATGAGCAATCTTACGAGGAGAAACCAAGGCTTCCGGTTGCAGGAGAATCAAAGGCAAGGAAACCAACGGGATCAAACCACGATTCTGGAGAAAGGGCAGATTTTTCTACTCAAAAACATCTCCATCGTAGCCTGCCCTCGACATGTAGCTTCTCAGAAAAAGAGAATTTACGGTATTTTGTAACGTTCTCAAGAGTTCTAGCGAAAAAAGAAAGAAAAAAAAACGCACCGGTGACAATCTGCTGTTCAGCGGGCATGCTCTCATTGCGCTTGAAGACGAAATCTCCCAGGGCGCGGGAGAGGGCGAGGTTTCCGTTGACGCGGTTGAACTCCACCCAGCCACCGGCAGCCACGATCCGCTTCGCCTGGAATTTGTAGTTTATTCTCCTTCTGATGACCTCTCCCTCTCTCTCTCTCTCTCTCTCTCCCTATCTTTCTCTAATCTCTCTCAACCAACCTCCGTCTCGTGGGCAGGCTTGTGGTCGTAGGACAGCGGCCGCGTCTCTCCCTTCACACAGGCGACGGCACGCGAGTCTCCGACGTTTCCTGCAAATTTAAAGGTCCAAATGAGCCGAAAACGAGTTCTAAAATTAACACGGGAATTAAAGGTCTAAGCGTACCACAGAAGATTTTGCGCTCTTTGATGACACAGACGACGGCCGTGGTGCCGGAAGCGTCGTCCTTCATGTCGGCGTCCGCTCGCATCTGCTCGTCCAAGGCGAGGAAGCCCTTTTGGAGCGCCGTGGCCATGTCACCCTCCACTGAAAAAAGGGGTTTTACAGAGGGAAATGAGAGAGAGAGAGAGCCTACCGTATTCCTTCTGCTGCACGATCTGTTTGTGCAGGTTGATTCCGGCATACTGGGAGACCTGAAAATGGAAATTAAAGATTCTTCTTCTTCAAATTTACACATCTTTGGTTTGATTACTCAATTTTAAGGCATTTTCCCACCAGAAAACGCCAAATTTCGTCACCGCCCGAATGAGAAAACTGGAAAACAGCCTAATCTGAAAATGTCGGCCAACCAGGCGGACATGTGTAATAGTTGGAAAACAGTGGAGGAGTAAACAAAACGTGGACAATGACGTAAAAGTCAAGGAAACAATCGAAAATGTGTTAAGAACAGGTTTTAGACTAAATGCAAATCTGCATCCAATTTCTAGGACAACTCCCCGTAACAAACAATAGTAAACAGCGGGCTGATGAGTTGCCCCGTTTGCGAAGTGTCCATGAATTAAAAACCAAACCCCTCGTCAGCCAAATCAGCAGATTCGGCGCAGGCAGCTGACTCACCGTGTCATTCTGCCTACCTGATAACACCACAATTAGCCCTTCTCACGTGGTCTATCACGTTTACGGGCTTTCCACCCCATTCTAGGGGTTTTAAACGGCTATAAATGGTTCCTGCGACGAAAAAGACTGTCGCAAGGAGCTAAACAAGTGGAATCCCTACCTTGGGCCCTCCGTGTCCGTCGTAAACGGCAAAAAAGGCGCACTGAGGGTCGTCGGGCAGCGAGAGGAGGTGCGTGTGGGCGTCCTCCATGTCTGAAATCATTGAGTTGTCACCATAAAAGATGATTTAATAATAAATAAAGATAAATAAATAAAACTGACTTATCCGCCAGCCTTGCATGCAGCTGGAGGCGACCCGGAACTGGTGGTCGGCGCAGGAGGCCGACTGCTTCGTGGTCACTGGCTCGCTAAGTGTCTGTCCCATTCCTGAAACAAAGAGGGAATATTGAGGAGTTTGAGAAAAGAGAAGAAATCAGTAAAATACAGAAGACAATGGTTTCTGTGAGTTTTCTGAACCAAAAATCGCAATCTATCCAACAAAATCTGGTATCGAAAGGAAGCGAAAAGCATAATTCTAAATTTGGCGGCTTTTACATTCATTTTTATAATTAATTCAGGTTGTAAATTTTAACTATAGAAAAGGAGAAAATTCCGGAACAAAGACTTGCCACGAAACGGATGTTTGGGGCGACAGTTGTGCTCTTCTTATATCATTCGCGTTTCAAATCGAAGCTCTCACGTGTCACAGGGAACCAGACATTCCTCTAGTCAAACTCAGAAAAACAAGACCAGGGTTCGATTCCGGTCCGATTTATTCTTTTTCTGCACAACTTTAATTGGTACAATTTTAAAGATTTAAACAGTTTAAAAACTAGTCACTTTTCAGAAGAAGAAAAAAATTACATTTTGACACCGCCCAGGGCAACCGGAAGTTTAAAGGACTGTCCCGGTTTGTTCGAGCCAGTTGGCTGATGCTAATGAGGTCGAACGAACCTAGCTGGGTCCCATAACGAAAACCTTGATTTAAATATTAAGGTATTTAAAATCTTTCTTAAATTTATTTGGGTTGCAGACTTTGTCCAATTATTTCTCAACCCAGCGGTCACAAGGCCTGGGAATGTTCGAAAGAAACAAAGCCAAACAACAAAGTAAAACCAAGATAAGCAGTAAAGATAATTAGCATTTTGCGGCGGATTGGCTGTAAATACTCTTTTGAACTGGAAGAAATGAGCCAAAAAGTGGCAGATGGGTAAATCGGCTTTTGCCTAGCGCAACGCATAGCCAAAACCGAAAAAAAAACAGATGTGGTTGGGGCGAAAAGAGCGCTTCATCGATTTTTCTTATCGCGATGCGGTTTCGACTGGGGTTCTCCCCAATCTCCTTCTTCTCTCTGCCAATCGAAATCTGATAAAAAGACAGTAAAACGGGGGATTCCGGGGAACGGCGGCCCTTCGGCGGGGCACAAACGGGTTCATATTTATGGTTTACAACCGGACGACGGCCGACGATCAATGCAGGGACTCCCCCGGACCAACGGCTTTCTTTAGGTAATTGCTGGATTCAAATGGAGGGAATAACAGGGGAAGATGCGGAATCGATTTCTGTGTTTGGAAAACGCCTACGGCGGGAATTCATCAATTTATACAGGGAACGGTGACCGGAAGCATTTAGGTTTTATTCAAACAAAGGGAATTTGAATTGTAAACGATGAGACGGGTAAATCGATGGGAGAGATAAGAAGCGCCAATTTGAAATCCAAAAAACAGGAGAGCGACAATTTCGCAGGGCACGCGATCCTCCCATTCCACTGCGGAATCAAAAATCATACTTTAGGTCGTATAAATAATGTATTTAAAGTAGTGAAACATTAAATTACAAGAAAAAACAGTGGAGGAATCCCCCTACGTGCTGTGGGGCAGAAAGCGTGGATTGGGACTGTTTTCTCCGTTCCCTCGAAGGAGATAAGCTTTTTGTGGCGTTCTTACGTGAAGAGACCATGGCCTTTGTTGTTTTTAGCAGGATTTCGACACTTTGGAACACTATATTTGGGATTTTTGAGAGGAATTGGAATTTTTAACTCATTTAAAAAGTGCAATTCCTTTGTCAGTCCAAAAAATGGGTATTTTCCAGGAAATCCAAATTTCCTGCCGGAACAAGGCTATTTTCACCTGAAGGAAGTTAGAAATGAATAAATAGCATTATTATCAGTCTATTTTGAAAAATTAAAATTGATATATATATATCATTAAAAATTAACTTGTATAAAGAAAAAAGTGAAGGCACGAAAAACAGATGCAATTTATATTTGTTTCGTACTGAAATTGAAAATTTGGGTATTTTTACGATAACATTTAAAGAAAATGGGTTAAATTATTATTTTAAGAAAATCGATTATTACTTATATTTCTTATATTTAAGCGTAACGAAAAATGTTATAAATGAATAGGGGGGCTTACCGTAATTTAAGCATGGCTTCTCTCAGGAAATCAATAATTTCCTCCTAAGAAACAGGAAATTGCGTATTTTAAATTTATAAATCGATATTTTCCTGAAGTAGTTAGTTAACCTGTTACGACAATATTTAACGTATGTTATTTAAACATAAATACAATGTAAAAACCGGAAGAAAAGGCAGAATTCCAGTCGGAAGCAGTGGCGGTGGGGTCAGGTGACTGAAAGGGCGGCCGGCGGGCGATTCACGGTGGTTGGGGGGAAAATTGAGCGCCCCGCGCCCACACGAGACACCGCTAAAAACAGGGTCCCTCGATCGATTCCGCATAAATTCGTGGTCGCCTCCCTTTGGGAAGAGGACACAGGGCAACAATGGCACGTTGGGATGGTTTCCTCCAATTGGGAGATGGGAAATGGCCACGGGAGACGCCGACGGGCGGATTAACACGAAAACGCCTGCAACAGGTGCACAAAGGAAGAGGCGGGACGGGCGGCTCACCCGGCGGCACCAGGATTTAGAATTTAAAAATTAAATTTAAATTTATTCACCTGATTTTTGGTAATTAAAAGCTGCTTTGACAACCAAAAGCCGCTTGAAGAACCTAGTTTTTTTGGGATCGGACCCCTTTTCTTTTTGGCACCTCAGTCCAGGTTGGGTAATCGCTGCAAGACCCCTTAAACTTTATAATAATAAAAAACATTGGAACCACATATCTGGTTCCAGCAATCGCTACGGGACCAGTGGAAACAGTCCTTTCTTTAACAGTCCACAATTTAAGGCAAAAAAGCGTCACCGAACGTGGCTAAAATCTGAATTTGAACGACGAGCCCTAAAACAAAGTCGGGCTAGCCCGAATATTAATCATTTAGCTTTTGGTTGTCAAAGCAGCTTTTAATTAATCATTTGTACACTCGAATGAGGAATAGAACAATAAAAGTACCCGGGAAGAATCGAATACGCTGTTAGAAAGTGCTTTTGCGAGAGGAAAATAGGAAGTGCATGATGAAACTCTGAGACTTTACCGATCGACTGAACAAACAAAGCCACGCGAGCCGAGCAGGAGGTTCCGATGACTATTCCCACTCGATTTTCCACAAAAAGAGGGTCAACAAGGCTGAGAAACGTGGGAATTCTGCGATGGGAGGTCCAGAAAACAGAGATTCGGTGGAAATTAGGTGAAATATTCCATTTCGAACTAAATAGTTCGTTCTAAGCTGAGAAATTGGAGGTTACAGTGAGGTCACCGTCGACTGAAACCACTTGAGAGAATTCTCCCCAGCAAATAGATTTCTCATTTTCTAACCTTGATGACTCATTTCGGTCGAATACGACAGTTTCAGGAAAAATTGAATTTCTAAACAGTTATTCGGTAATTTAAACGAAATACTGTTTAAAAATGATACAAACCATACAAAAAAATTTAATAAAACACCGGAAATGAAATGGAAAAAAGTGCGCTCCATTCCCATTTATTAAAGGACTGAACATACAGTAAACCAAGTTTCGAGTCGATATTAACTTTACAGTGTTGAATATTTGCGCAGGTAGTTAAATTAATTAATAAAATTGTGCAGATATATAAAATAAATGGGATTAGTCGATAAAAGTTGTTATTGAGCATCACGGGTGTAGTCCCCGTGTCCAACCGAGACAGCGCTGATTAAAGGCGTCAATTTCCTTCCTCCGACACCGGTGGTTTTTAGAGAAATTGGGTAAAACTCACGCTTCTGAAGCCTTTTTAAAAGGAAGCGACGCATGCGTCGAATCGCCGGCTCAAGCATTTTTAGAAGGAAATTGAAATATTTGCGCCTTCAGTTTAATGAAATTCTAGACCTAGTCATGAATACGAAACTAGAAGGTATACCGAACGAAGCAAAAGAGATAGGTCCCGGGGAGATTTGAACTCCCGTCGCAGGATTCAGAGTCCTGAGTGCTAACCGCTACACCACGGGACCGCCGGCTGTTGCGAACGCGTGGCGCTTGATGAATGAGGCTGTCGGGGGGCACGACAAACGCTGTGGACAACTGATGGCCTCTTGGCCGTTCTGGCAATCAATGAAAGGTAAATCAAGTGATGAGAAGAAGATCTCTCTCTCTCCCTCTCTCTCTCTCTCTCTCTCTCTCTCTCTCTCTCTCTCCAGACAACATCGAAAATAGTAGTAGAAGAAAGATCCAATTCATGAAAGAAAGGAAGACTGGGAAAGGTGAGAGTAGAGGTAAAGAAAAACTAGAGAAATGACCTAAGGTGCGTGACGCTACGTGAACCACCTCTCACCCTCCCCCTCCCTTTCATTCTCTCTCCCTCCCTCGCCCTGTCCGGTCATGTCAACTGAGACGAACCACGTGCCGGAGCCTCCTCTCCACCCGCCGATCACCAACACCCACGACGTCCAGAGGGAGCACATTTTGGGAGACGCACCGGACAATGAACTGAGCTCCAATGCCAGGTGGGGAGGGGTACTGTATCCAAATAACTCTGGCAGATGGCTGGTCTTCTCTTCAAAGGACTTTCAGGAGATGGGCTTCTGTGAGCTGAAACTGACCAATGATGAGCCCTACACCATCGCCTGGTGCATCAAAACTAAGGTTGGTTCTTAGGGTCTTCTCCCTTCCTAGTCTTATTCTTAAAGGACCGTAACATCTTCCGTGCCGACGAGTCTTACGGTATCCTGAAGGCGGGAGAGCACAAGACTGTTTTGATCTACGTGATGCCCTGCAAGGACTGGCTCCGCGAGTTCAACGATACCGTAGCCCACTTTCATCAGATGGTCGTCGAAAACCTGCGAATCCCCGACTACGTGGCTCCCGAAACGACCGCCGTCAGTTTAGACCTTTAACCTTTAACCAATCGATATTCAGGAGGGAGTGAAGATGGCGACCCACATTTTCAAGGAGACGGCGATTGGGAACCCCCACCAGAGGATGTTCTGGAAGCTGCACATTGTGCTCAACTGGCTGGATCAGCCGATTCTGGAGATGGAGAAGGTGGAGAAGCCGAAGGAAAAGAAGAAGGAGGAGAATAAGAAGAGGGTGACCGTCTTCGAGGGAAAGAGGTCCAGGGCCAAGGCTTCTTCGCCGGAGGAAGAAGCCAAGTCTGGGAATTCCTCGAAGAAGTCGAAGAAGAAGAGTAAGAAGAGGGATTGGTAGAGGCCGCAATGAGGACACAAAATGAAATATACGCGAAATAGAATAAAGGATGGGCGACAAGTTTCTCTCTCTCTCTCTCTCTCCCTCTCTCTCTCCCTCTCTCTCTCCCTCTCTCTCTCTCTCTCTCCCTCTCTCTCTCTCTCTCTCTCTCTCTGTCTCTTTGCTATAACGTTTGTTAATTTCCTTTCATTTTCCCAAGGCGGGACTTCAATGAATTTCAAACAAAAGATAAGCCAGCGGGCAAAGAAAGATCAGAGAAGTAAGGAGCAGAGGAGGAACAAGTGATTCAACTAACATTTTTCATTAAAGGGACCGTCAGGGACCTTATTTTACGCGGCCTTGCGCGGCTGCCGATGTCGTGCGGGTGTGAAACAAACTTGCATATTCAGTAACCAAAGAAAATATGATTTCCAAACTGATAGCCTTCATGAACCAAAAAAAAGAATAACGAGAGAAAATTAGGATTTCGAAACAGCCACTCCGGTGAAATGAGAAGTATCTTTTCTTTCACTTAAGACCCTTAGGGTGTTTACCTCCGTGGTGTTCAGAAACTTCGGATAACTCATTATGAACTTTCCACCGGTGCTAATCTGAAAAGTGGCAAAATGTTATTATCGTATGTTTAAGGGATTCCTAACCTCAAATGCGGTTTTCGTCATTTTGATCTCCAGGACGTATGGAGTTTCGACAGAGAAAAAATCTTGAGGTTTGCACATGTTTTCTTGTCCACTGCCATTGAACAATAATTGATATCTCCTCCAGTGTTATTGAACATACTGTTTGCAGCCATGTAATTCTGAAAAAGCTTTTGCTATTTATAAAACTAATTAATAAAACCTGGTTATTATTACAATAGTAGCAAATAAGAAACATTAGGTCGATACCATGTTCGCTCCCAAACATCAACATCAATTCATCATTGAAAAACATTTTTCCATAGAAAAGAAACGTTTTTCCATTCGTGAGATGTAGTTTATGGGGTTCCTGCAGAAGTTTTTCATTGATTCTCACTCACTCACTCACTCACTCACTCACTCACTCACTCACTCACTCACTCACTCACTCACTCACTCACTCACTCACTCACTCACACACTCACTCACTCACTCACTCACTCACTCACTCACTCACTCACTCACTCACTCACTCACTCACTCACTCACTCACTCACTCACTCACTCACTCACTCACTCACTCACTCACTCACTCACTCACACACTCACTCACTCACTCACTCACTCACTCACTCACACACTCACTCACTCACTCACTCACGCACTCACTCACTCACTCACTTACTCACTCACTCACTCACTCACTCACACGCACGTACACATATGTTTACTCACCAATATCCAGGAATTTTTCAACATCCCACTAGCTAAGCGAGTAAAGGAGCTCTGAAAACGTCTTATATTTAGCTCGATTTTTATTTTTTTTCTTTATATTAAAGGGGAAGGACCTCGTAAAATTGATTTTTCAAAGTATCTTTATTATAGTTTCATTGAGTAGACATCGTTTCCACGATTCCGAAACATACCCCTTTTATATGATTTCGACTGCAAAAGGGGCGCGTTTATACGGCCGTTTTACGCGTTTGCCGCACGGAAACACGGCTAGAGTGGGCGAGAGAGTGTGGGAAATGGGGTTACGCAGAGTTGGCGGCAATTCAAATTGTAATTTCACCAAATTTCAAGCGCTCCAAAAACGGTTCATTTTTAAGCAGACTGGGTAAAAGAGGAATTTTTCGGAATCCTAAGAATGAGATCTAGGCTTTTATCGCAAAATCAGAAAAAATATTTTTACGCGGTCCTTCCCCTTTAAGGGTTTTCCTTAAAAATTGCTTGTTAGGTGACCTCTTCTTGTGTTCTCACCCTGGGAAAGTACAGTTCGTGTCCATGATTGTTCCCGTGGTCGGTTGTTCCCGTGGGAGCAAACTGGCTCGTGATGCCCTGCCGCTGCCTTCAACTCGTGGTTTTCCTTCCGAAGACGATACAACTCCTGCAATACAATAGGTTGATTAAGTTCAATTTGAAAACAAAAAGTGCTTACCTCGTGAAGTTCGGAATGGTGGTCGCGGCCCTTGGCGTGTTTGTGACGATGGGCCTCCGATGTGCAAAGGAGCCACAATGGAACGATGAAGCTCCAGATCATCGGAACGGCGTTAGATATAACGCTGCTCTTGTTAGTTTATATATCGGTTTTATTTTATTATGCGCGAATAAATAAATGGTGAGAAAACAAACGTTTTAATGTCATAAAACATCCTCCGCCGATCTTTTGCAAACTGTAACAGATCAAACATGTAAAGAGCAAATGAACCAATTTGGGAGAGAGAGGGAGAGAGATAGAAGGAGAGAGATAGAGGGAGAGAGAGAGAGACAGAGGGGGAGGGAGAGAACCAATTAGCCAATCGCCTTTACCCAGTTCGCGCCATCCTATGTGTCCAGTCTGCCGTTAAATTCAAGCCCTTCCGGTCTCACACACGGCCTCCACTAAACCAACTCTCTCTCTCACTGCAACACTTTTGATTTTCCTTAAAATATTGTTTCAGCTATGAAAAACAGTTCCATCCCTCGTGCCCGAAGAAACAGAAGCCGTGGCTCAAATGACAAAAACGCTCTTTCTCGACAATCCACAAAAGCCCTCCTCCTGGAGCCAAAACAACCTGAACCACCACCGAAGGTTGACAGCCGAGTGGCTGAAATCTTCGATCGGGTCTTTGCTGGAATATTCACTGATATTCCGAAGCCTTTGAGCAAACTGGTTCGAGTTTTCACAAGTTCTACCTTTACCGACACGACGGTGGAAAGAAATGCTTTGATGGAGGAGGTATATCCAAAGTTGAAGGAGTACTGTAGGGAGACACATGGGTTGGACTTTCAGGTACGATAGTGTGTGTAGGAAGGAGAGAGAGAGAGAGAAAAAATGTTACAGGTTGTCGATATGCGATGGGGAGTGAGGGATGAAGCTACTGATGATCACATGACTACTCAATTGTGTATCACGGAAATAGCCAACTGCCAAAGATTGTCTGTAGGAGCAAATTTTGTGGTTGGTTTATGTCTTTGTCTATTTCCCTTCTTCCCTTTCAGGTCTTTCTCTGTCAAAAGTACGGTTACCGTCCAATCCCATCTCAAATCACCTCAACGGAGATGGAACTTCTAAAACGAACTTTGAGAGAAGAACATGAGGACATCAGTATATTAGAAACCTGGTATTTTACTTCCAGTCTCACCTGTACCTATGTTTAGGTACATGGAGGACTCGAATTCAGTTCCAGCAATGCATGTCCTTCAGCCTATCAGCAGTATTCTGGTCAATTTTAACAACAAGGTAGTTTTATGGCATTGAAACATTGAGGAGACTTCAGAGAATGCCAAAACTACAAGAACAGGACACTGCCCTTTGGTGGGAGGCGGAGGAAAGAATGCAACAGCTGCTGAGGAGGGCGGCCAGGACCAGCTATGAGAAGGGGCTGATGGATAAGGATGCAATGCACAACTACTTTATGTCAGGTAGAGAGAGAGAGAGAGAGAGAGAGAGAGAGAGAGAGAGAGAGAGAGAGAGAGAGAGAGAGATGACAAAGTGGATTCTAGTGACGGAGAGGGAAGTAATCCACGGGATTCTGAAGGCTAAGAACCCAAACGAGCATTGCCTCTGCTATGTGAGACATATCAACAACATCGCTCTGAGTCAGACTAAAACCGCCAGCCGATTTGTGGATATTCAGCATAATCATGTAGGATCACAAAGAAGGCATGCTGAACCCAAATGTAACTTTTAGGTGAACACAGAAGCCCAGAAGCTTCTAGCCAATCTGAGAGATGAGCAAGTTCCTTCCATTCTGTCAGCAGAGAAGATTCGAAGGTCCACGGTCGATTGGGTTGGCAGGTAGGGAACATTTCAGACTAGCCATAGCATAAAATCCAGAGATGGAATAGATGCCAACTATCACGCCGAGTACATCCGCCAATTCTGCTCCGATTTCTACAAAAGTGTCACTAAATTGGTGAAACAGGCGATGGAGAAACACTCGAAACACAGAGATCCTCTCTTTTCCGAGGTCCTTCAGCATCTTCACATGGGGAAGACTGTAGGGAGCATGTTCTTCGGGAGAGAGGAACAACTGGCAGTGGTTGAAGGGTATCTGACTAGTGATTCTAATCAGCCATTGATCATGCAGGTATGGGAGGTTATAGATTGGAATTAGGGTTTAGGGAGAGAATGGATGTGGAAAGACCTCTACGCTAGCTAAGGTTGCGACTATGATTAGGGTTTGGAAGGGAGAGGTGGTTCAGCCGGTTGTTCTTCTGAGGTTTCTTGGAACTTCGCCTGATTCTTCGAATATTGCTCCGCTTTTGACTACTGTTTGTCAACAGGTTGGAGAGAGAGGGAGAGAAAAAAGAGAGAGATAGAGAGAAAGAGAAGAGAAAATATACACAGCAGTGTCTTCAGATCGCTTGGAACTACGACGAGTCCCAGTTAGGCTCCGCCCCTACTGAACTATCAAAGCTCTTCCTCCATTTTAAGAAGATCTTAGGTAAGCGATCTTCTGAAACTCAAACCTCTCTTAGCCATGGCCACTCGTGAGAAACCCCTCGTCCTGATCTTTGACAGTCTAGACCTCCTATCTCCAATCGACAGTGCCCATGACCTCCTATGGCTCCCACCTACCCTCCCACCCTACGTGAAACTAATCGTTTCAATGAATTCTGGAAACACAGCCATAGCAACGAAGATTCAGAAGATGGTGGAGAACAGGGCACAATACCTAGAGGTTCCCAGTCTTGGCAAGGTACAGTTGTCTGGGTTACTGTAACTGTCTTCAGGAACTTGGTCTCCGAGTGGTGAAGGAGTGGCTGGCTGAGAGTGGAAGGACCCTTTCGGCCAAGCAATGGGCGGTTGTTGGAAAGGCTTTGGACAAATGCACCCTGCCTCTCTTTGTTAAACTCATCTCAGCTACTGTTGGAAGGTAGGTTTCAAGCTCATAAGATAAAGCAAATGCTCCAGATGGCGATCTTACTCCCGAATCCAGGATACGGTACTTTTCCAATCAGTCCAGGAGAGCATTCATGCCCTGTTCCACAGAACTGAGAGTCAACATGGTGAGACCATAAGAAGGAAAAGATTGGAAGCCATTTAGGGAAACTCCTCGTCTCTCACGCAATCTCCTACATCACAGCTGCTAGAGCAGGAATCTCTGATTCAGAAGTGGAAGACTTGGTAGGCCTTCAACAGGCCTTCTAACAAACAACCCAGATTTCTCTCGACGACAAGGTCCTTGACGACATTTACCAGTACCATCTGCCTCCTGTAAGACGTATCCCTCCTCTTCTTTGGAGCAGAATCAGGGCGGACCTCCCGGGATACTTGAGCGAAAGAGCGGCCGATGGAGTGATTGTTCTCAATTGGTGAGTGAAGAAGTTAGAAGCAAATTACAGTTAGTTTTAGGTACCACCAGCAGTTTCGTCAAGCGGCCATTGAGCGTTACTTCAAAAATCTAAACCATGTGGAGCAATGTCATACCGCCATTGCTGACTTTTTCTTGGGAGTATGGGGAGGAGTACCAAAGCCATATCACTACACAGAGATGCAGAAACAAAGGTACTTCATCGACTGTAACCAAAGCGTGTGATTGCTTTCTAGGTTCGGAGTAACAGAACATGAAGGCCTAGCTGATAGAAAAGTCCCCAAACAGCCGAATGTATTCCACTCCAAAGATGGTCAACAGAGGTACTATTTGTCTTTTTGCTTCATCCGATGTTTGTAGGTTCAACACTCGTAAGCTAAACGAACTACCGTACCACCTGCTGAGAGCTGGTCGTACCGATGAACTTCTGTCCCTTTGCCTCTTCAACTATGACTTCATCCAGGCCAAGGCCTCCTCATTCCCATTGCCTTCTTTGATAGCAGATTATGAAGATGCAGCCCAAAGGATTCAGGACCCAGATGTGACCAGACAGTTGTCACTAGTTGTGGATGCTCTAAGGTTATCTGCAAGTCTTTTAAGGTATGGGACCTAAAATTACCTTATGATTAGCAGTAGACAAATCTAAAAGATAACTTCCAGTCGAGACCCATCGATGCTGGCATTTGAGCTTCTGGGTCGACTTCTTCCGTTGGTGTCATCAAATCCTCTTCTGAATCAGCTGCTAATTAGATGTGACCGCGAGGCTCCAAAGAGGAATGCCTTCGTTCCAGCACACCACTGTTTTCACAGGTAAGACTTCCTTCTTTACAAATCTCTCTCTCTCTCTCTCTCTCTCTTCCTCTCTCTCTCTCTCTTCCTCTCTCCCTCTCTTTTTCCTAAAGCCACTGCTTCAGTCCCGGTGGTCCACTGAAATTCTCCCTCGAAGAGCACATGTTCGCCGTATTCGGAATGCAACTCACTTCTGACAAGAAGATGCTAGTCTCCACTTCGAATAAGGTGCCTTTCTTCTTGTGTGTGAATTTTGCCTACTCAAACTTAGATAATCGTCTGGGACACGGCCACTGGAGACTCCACTTCTACCATTGACCCTCACGTGGATGGGGTTTTCTTCGGTCTCTCATTGTCTCCAGATGACAAATGGGCAGCTGCCTTCACAAATAACAATCAGGTTTTTATTTATTTACAGATAAACTTCAAGTTGTTTAGCTAATCCTGGCATCACTGGTTACCGGAGAGTACATTAGCATTGAACCTGAAAGTATGCACAATCAGATGGAACTTCAGAAGGTTGTCACATTTAGTTTAGTTGCTAATGGGAGTAATTTAGACAATTTTCCCAACAGCTAATACTTTGCTAATGTGGTCTCAAGATCTCTTTTTACTCTACAACATGGCTGGGCAGCTTCTGAAGCAGGGTAGTAGGAGGCATGGACAAAGAACGGTAAGAAAGAGACAGATAGAGAAAGCATTTTTAGAAAATAATCGACATCTTCGACTGCAACCGTCCCTGCTGGCTCTTCCTCCTCTGGAGTGGAGATAAAGACGACTGGAGTCTGGTCCTCGTTTCCGACGGAGCTTCCTCTTCCCTGGATCTTGAAGGATCCGTCTCCTTCCTTGACGACTACTGCACCGAAGGCTATACCTGCCTACCCTTTAATTCTCCAATTCTTAAAGGTGATATTATTACAAACTGAAAAAAAAAGAAATTTAAGACACAAATATGGAATCCTCGTTTGCCCTAGTGAAGATCCGAAGAGAAGGCAACGGGCCCTTCCGACTGGAATACGTGGTGGATTCTAGTCTGACTGACAGAGTCAACCTGATTACTGTAAGATGACGAATTTGCAAGGAAACTTTTGTTTAGGTATTTCCAAGAGAGGGCGGAGGTCTAGGAGACAAGTGGATTGTGGCTATTTGTGTTGAGCTCTTTGTTCTCCACTGCGCTGATCCAAAAGGCCGCGTGGTGTCACTAAAGCTGCCTGCCAATGTGAGGAACATTCCGATACGACCACAGCATGCCACAACCGCTGTGGCCTTTGCCTCCCACGACTCACTTTTTGTGGCCGGAGTCAGGAAACATCTCTATTTGTGGGATGTGGCAACCCAACAGGTGACTGGATTACTGTAGTTGGCTAACTGTGTTTTTCAGCTTTTGAGGTCCTTGGATGCTCATTTTGGAAGGATTCTGAATCTGGCGACTAATAGTAGTCATGGGCAGAATACACTAATTTCTTCTTCGTTGGATCATACGATCAAGGTGAGTGCCAGGGAGAAAGAGAGAGAGAGAGAGAGAGAGAGAGAGAGAGAGAGAGAGAGAGAGAGAGAGAGAGAGAGAGAGAGAGAGAGAGAGAGAGAGAGAGAGAGAGAGAGAGAGAGAGAGAGAGAGGGAGGGAGAGAGAGGGGGGAGAGTGGGAGAGAGATAATCAAACTTTCTAGGTCTGGAACGTGGAAAACATCTTCGAAAAGTCCTTCTCCATCTCCGCGATGGAACAATCCGTGGAAAAAATCTCCATCGCCAAAGAACGTCCCTCCTTGGCAGCCGTCCAAACCAGGAAAAGCGTAGGCATCTGGGACCTCCGCAGCCACCGCTACGTCACTTCCCTCGTGGCCAATGTCCACGGGGCGGTTGTCACCAACTCCTTGCTGGCAGCCGATGGGCGGAGTCTTCTGACAGTGGAGTCAGACGTTCTCCTCCTTTGGGACCTCAGAACCCAAAGTGTCTCTCACTCTTTACCAACCGAAGGACTCATTCAAATCACCTATCTAAATAAGGAACACCTAGTTGGTAAGCAGATACCGTAACCCAAATCATTAGATTGTTAAGGAATACTGTACAAGCAGTTGGATACAACAGAACAGAAAGTGGCAAGGTTTAGTGTCTACAGCGTGCAGGACCTCAGTCTACAATACTCCTTTGAGTTCACCTGCCGATTGTTCCGGGAAGTTACCGTACTCAAGGATACGGTAACTGTGGTTGCGGTGACTTTGGTCAAAGGTCATGACAGCATTCTGGCAGTGGACATTGTGGAACAAGTGCATAAGTATAAGTTGAGGTATGAAAGAAGGAGGTTTCCAAAATTCTAAACCCAATTTTGAGGCCAAGGGTGCCGAAAAAGCAAAGAGATGTGATTGTGAGCAAGCTGGTACCAGTTCCGAATAATATCAGTCAGGTAAGCGGAGAGAGAGAGAGAGAGAGAGAGAGAGAGAGAGAGAGAGAGAGAAATAGAAAGTGAATAAGTGAGTGAGTGAGTGAGTGAGTGAGTGATGTACCCTGTTTAAGATCATAGTCCTGGAAGGAGATCACGGGGGAGCTGTGTGGGATATGAAGAACAGACGACTAGTTCGAACCCTGCCTGAGTTCAGTGGAGAGGTCTCCTCTGATGGGAAATTGGGTCTCTATGCTCCTGCGAGAGGAGGTCTTTTTGTGAGTCACTTAGATAACTCTCTCTCTCTCTCTCTCTCTCTCTCTCTCTCTCTCGTTAACTCTCTTTTTAAGCTTATTGACATGAAAACGGGTGGAATCCTCCGCTCCTTAATAGGAAACGTAACCGAAGGAATGAACGACGTGGTGACTTCTTTCACTCCCAACGGTCAACATGTGCTCTACTTCCATACTGGCCACAAAACCATGAGGTGGGTCTGTTTTATCCTTTAAAACCACTCCTTCCAGGGTGTTTCGAGTAACCGACGGCGCCCTCATTGGTGTGTTCCGCCCTCATGCAAATCTAACCACCTGGTCTTGCGATCCCTCAGGTTCCACTTTGGTCATCGGAGGACAAGACGGATCCCTTCTCTCCGTCGTCATCCACGATCCACTGCTTACAGAAGACCTTGTGAAATCGGTGGCTTCCCTTCCTTCAAGAAGACATCTAGCTGAATTTTTACATATACCGGTTTCTGGAATTGAAAATTTCTAAAATTAAACGTTTAGGTTGCCGAGGACAGTTTGGATGACGTGTTTGATTTGAGGAATCTGGGAGCTGTGACGACAGCTGTTGCCAAATTCAAATCTTTGGTGGCACAATCCAGAGGGCCGAAGAAGTCACACGTTTGTTCTGTGCAGTGAAGTATGTCTAAATAAATAAGTTGTAAACCTCTTCCTCTGCCATGTCAACGGCCTTAGCTTAGAACACAGAAAACACAGAAAGGACAAACAAACGAAGATTACAGCCCATCCTTTTTTCTATTCCGCGTATATTTCATTTTGTGTCCTCATTGCGGCCTCTACCAATCCCTCTTCTTACTCTTCTTCTTCGACTTCTTCGAGGAATTCCCAGACTTGGCTTCTTCCTCCGGCGAAGAAGCCTTGGCCCTGGACCTCTTTCCCTCGAAGACGGTCACCCTCTTCTTATTCTCCTCCTTCTTCTTTTCCTTCGGCTTCTCCACCTTCTCCATCTCCAGAATCGGCTGATCCAGCCAGTTGAGCACAATGTGCAGCTTCCAGAACATCCTCTGGTGGGGGTTCCCAATCGCCGTCTCCTTGAAAATGTGGGTCGCCATCTTCACTCCCTCCTGAATATCGATTGGTTAAAGGTTAAAGGTCTAAACTGACGGCGGTCGTTTCGGGAGCCACGTAGTCGGGGATTCGAAGGTTTTCGACGACCATCTGATGAAAGTGGGCTACGGTATCGTTGAACTCGCGGAGCCAGTCCTTGCAGGGCATCACGTAGATCAAAACAGTCTTGTGCTCTCCCGCCTTCAGGATACCGTAAGACTCGTCGGCACGGAAGATGTTACGGTCCTTTAAGAATAAGACTAGGAAGGGAGAAGACCCTAAGAACCAACCTTAGTTTTGATGCACCAGGCGATGGTGTAGGGCTCATCATTGGTCAGTTTCAGCTCACAGAAGCCCATCTCCTGAAAGTCCTTTGAAGAGAAGACCAGCCATCTGCCAGAGTTATTTGGATACAGTACCCCTCCCCACCTGGCATTGGAGCTCAGTTCATTGTCCGGTGCGTCTCCCAAAATGTGCTCCCTCTGGACGTCGTGGGTGTTGGTGATCGGCGGGTGGAGAGGAGGCTCCGGCACGTGGTTCGTCTCAGTTGACATGACCGGACAGGGCGAGGGAGGGAGAGAGAATGAAATGGAAGGGGGAGAGGGGAGAGACGTGGTTCACCCAACGTCACGCAAACATCCATATCTCTCCTTTCCTTTCTTCTCTTTCTTGTTTCTTCTTTGTTTTTTCTTTCCTTCTTTTCTGAAGTGCCTAGATCTCATCCCAGAGAAAGTTTTCTCACGGACCGGGTCATCTTTTAGCACTAAAACGATCGACGATTCTTGTCACTAATGCGTTCGGCACTTTAAGACACTCTCCGTTATCCTTTTGATTCTTCATTCATAACCCGGCCGTCCTGCGTTCTCTCTCTCTCTCTCTCTCTCTCTCTCTCTCTCTCTCGTCTTTTTCTTTATGTGGCCAGAAGGTACGGGCTGTATAAGAAAGATGACTGCAAAGAGTTTCCTCATTCCCCGGTCCCTTATTGTTCAGTGTTTTCCCATCTTCCAAACCTGAACTGACCCCAAAGATATCATTGTTTTCCCTTCCGTTCCTGATTTGTCAACAGGCCGTCCGAACCGGGGCTATCCCGCTTTTTCTGCTGAGCCGGCGCTTGATATGAGGACAAACAACAATAGCCCTGCTCCTTAAAAGAAGACAATCACCTCTTTCAGGCCATCTCTCCAATGCCTTCTTCCATCAGACGAGGCCTCCGCAAGTATCTTTGGGAAGGTGAGTTGGATATTCTCAAAATCTGATTATTTCCTTAGGACAACACCTAAATGGAGATGAGCAATTGGAAGAAGGAGAATTAGACCCTCTGGTCAAGTTTTACCAAAGACACAGGAAATATGTCGCTTTCTTTGTGCCTTTCACCATTGTGCAGGTTGAATTAGATTAGAAGTGATTTAAAAAGAGGGATTTTAGGTCTTGTGGTGGACTACGGCCTATCGCTTCGACTGGTTTTCACTTTTCCCTACGAGATGGCAGATGGCTTTGGTTATGTTCTTCGGATCTACTGTAGCAGATGAGTTTCTCTCTCTCTCTCTCTCTCTCTCTCTCTCTCTCTCTCTACCTCTCCCTTAGGTATGACCAGCGAGGGTGGAGGAGCCGTCGCCTTCCCCGTAATGACCCTCCTTCTCCAAATCGACCCCTCCGTTGCCCGAGACTTTTCTCTGATCTGCCAGTCCTTCGGTTCGTTTTCTGTGAAATCGTGGGTACTCCAATTTAGGAATGACCTCAGCCCTCGTAGCCATCCTGATCATGCAAGTAAACATTGAGAAATCAGCTGTTCTCCTGGGAACTCTCGGCTCCATTCCAGGATTCATTTTAGGTTCTTTGTTTGTGAGTGACTCCCTGTCTCACTTCCTCACTCTCTTTCTAGCTGGACCCCTATCTCTCGCCTCCTCAGAAGAAGATGCTCTTCGTATCCGTTTGGTCCAGTTTTGCTATCTCTCTGTACATGCTAAACTCTCAACATAAGAGAACTACCTACGACCGAATCCCCAATCTCAATCTATGGAAGATGTTGGTTTTAGTACTTACTGGAATGGTCGGCGGTAGGTAAACTTTCATGGTTTAAACGGTTAAAACATAGGTATATTCACTGCGTTTGCTGGCTCTGGGGTGGATATTTGCATCTTTTCGGTGACTACTCTGCTTTTCCGTGTTTCGGAGAAGACGGCCACACCGACCTCTGTGGTTTTGATGGGTGAGTGACACACATACACACTTGTACACATGTACACACATACAGACATGACTATTTCAGGAATCAACACAATGGTAGGAGTGTACTGGAGAGCCGTCTGGGAAGGCGACGTGTCCCAGTTGGCCTGGGAATATGCAGCTGTAGCCGTCCCTGTTGCTTCTACAATGGCCCCTTTGGGTAGCTTCTTAGGATCCCATATGCACAGACAGGTAAGATTCTCAAAGCCAATTGTCTTTAACTCGCAAATCTGTAACGCGCACACCGGCGGCTGGTGCCAAGTAACTTCGCGTTAGGGGTGTTATGGTTAGCATGTATGCCTTCTAAGCATTCGACGGGGGTTCGGTTTTCCCCGAACGCACATTTTTTTCTTGAGTATCTTATAAAATTGAAGGGCATCCAATTGATAATTATTTTCTATAGGTTCTCGCATGGCTGATCTACATCCTCGAGACACTTGCTACCATCGGATTTCTGATCACAAGACCTCCCCTTATTCTAAGTGAGTCAAGTCATCTTGAGTAAACTCTTCCTTCCAGTTGGAATCGGCTGTGTTATCATCCTGGTGGCCTTTGCTTTCTTTACCCTCATTTCGAAAGCCGGAGAGAAGCTGATGAAGATCAACGAGAGACCGGCAATTGACGATAACGAGAACGTTGTGAAGGCATGACAAAATGAACCATTGCTATTAAGCTTACGAGAAATGTCTCTCGAATGTAAACTTGAAATATAACAATAATTTAAAGATGCCAGCGGGGGCTGCTTGATTTTTAAAACGAGGTCTCAGTAAAGCTCGTTCACCCGAGGAACATTCGCCAAAAATATTTTTTGTTTGGTGTCCAGGCACTTCCCTAAACCCACAAATGTCATTTATCACAAATAAAAAAAATAATAAAAAATGCAGAGATAACTTTAAAATAAAATAAATAAAATAATGCAGAGATAACTTTATAATAAAAAAATAAAATAATGCAGAGATAACTTTATAATAAAAAAATAAAATAATGCATAGATAACTTTATAATAAATAAATAAAATAATGCAGAGATAACTTTAAAATAAATAAATAAAATAATGCATAGATAACTTTAAAATAAATAAATAAAATAATGCATAGATAACTTTAAAATAAATAAATAAAATAATGCAGAGATAACTTTATAATAAAAAAATATAATAATGCATAGATAACTTTATAATAAAAAAAATAAAATAATGCATAGATAACTTTAAAATAAATAAATAAAATAATGCATAGATAACTTTAAAATAAATAAATAAAATAATGCATAGATAACTTTATAATAAAAAAATATAATAATGCATAGATAACTTTATAATAAAAAAAATAAAATAATGCATAGATAACTTTAAAATAAATAAATAAAATAATGCATAGATAACTTTAAAATAAATAAATAAAATAATGCAGAGATAACTTTAAAATAAATAAATAAAATAATGCATAGATAACTTTAAAATAAATAAATAAAATAATGCAGAGATAACTTTAAAATAAATAAATAAAATAATGCATAGATAACTTTAAAATAAATAAATAAAATAATGCATAGATAACTTTAAAATAAATAAATAAAATAATGCAGAGACAACATTATAATAAAATAAATAAAATAATGCAGAGATAACTTTATAATAAATAAAAAAAATAATGCATAGATAACTTTAAAATAAATAAATAAAATAATGCATAGATAACTTTAAAATAAATAAATAAAATAATGCAGAGATAACTTTATAATAAAAAAAATAATGCATAGATAACTTTAAAATAAATAAATAAAATAATGCATAGATAACTTTAAAATAAATAAATAAAATAATGCAGAGATAACGTTATAATAAAAAAATAAAATAATGCAGAGACAACATTATAATAAAATAAATAAAATAATGCAGAGATAACTTTATAATAAATAAAAAAAATAATGCAGAGATAACTTTATAATAAATAAAAAAAATAATGCATAGATAACTTTAAAATAAATAAATAAAATAATGCATAGATAACTTTAAAATAAATAAATAAAATAATGCAGAGATAACTTTATAATAAAAAAATATAATAATGCATAGATAACTTTATAATAAAAAAAATAAAATAATGCATAGATAACTTTAAAATAAATAAATAAAATAATGCATAGATAACTTTAAAATAAATAAATAAAATAATGCATAGATAACTTTAAAATAAATAAATAAAATAATGCAGAGATAACTTTAAAATAAATAAATAAAATAATGCAGAGATAACTTTATAATAAAATAAATAAAATAATGCAGAGATAACTTTATAATAAATAAATAAAATAATGCATAGATAACTTTAAAATAAATAAATAAAATAATGCAGAGATAACTTTATAATAAAATAAATAAAATAATGCAGAGATAACTTTATAATAAATAAAAAAAATAATGCATAGATAACTTTAAAATAAATAAATAAAATAATGCATAGATAACTTTAAAATAAATAAATAAAATAATGCAGAGATAACTTTATAATAAAAAAAATAATGCATAGATAACTTTAAAATAAATAAATAAAATAATGCAGAGATAACTTTATAATAAAATAAATAAAATAATGCAGAGATAACTTTATAATAAATAAAAAAAATAATGCATAGATAACTTTAAAATAAATAAATAAAATAATGCATAGATAACTTTAAAATAAATAAATAAAATAATGCAGAGATAACTTTATAATAAAAAAATAAAATAATGCATAGATAACTTTAAAATAAATAAATAAAATAATGCAGAGATAACTTTAAAATAAATAAATAAAATAATGCAGAGATAACTTTATAATAAAAAAAATAATGCATAGATAACTTTAAAATAAAAAAATAAAATAATGCAGAGACAACATTATAATAAAAAATAAAATAATGCATAGATAACTTTAAAATAAATAAATAAAATAATGCAGAGATACCTTTATAATAAAAAATAAAATAATGCATAGATAACTTTAAAATAAATAAATAAAAGAATGCATAGATAACTTTAAAATAAATAAATAAAATAATGCATAGATAACTTTAAAATAAAATAAATAAAATAATGCAGAGATAACTTTATAATAAAATAAATAAAATAATGCAGAGATAACTTTATAATAAAAAAAATAATGCATAGATAACTTTAAAATAAATAAATAAAATAATGCAGAGATAACTTTATAATAAAAAAATAATGCATAGATAACTTTAAAACAAAAAAATAAAATAATACATAGATAACTTTAAAATAAACAAATAAAATAATGCAGAGATAACTTTATAATAAAAAAATAAAATAATGTAGAGATAACTTTATAATAAAATAAATAAAATAATGGAGAGATAACTTTATAATAAAAAAAAATGATGCATAGATAACTTTAAAATAAATAAATTAAATAATGCATAGATAACTTTAAAATAAAATGCATAGATAACTTTTAAATAAAATAATGTAGAGATAACTTTAAAATAAAAAAATAAAATAATGCAGAGACAACATTATAGAAAAATAAATAAAATAATGCATAGATAACTTTAAAATAAAAAAATAAAATAATGCAGAGATAACTTTATAATAAAATAAATAAAATAATGCAGAGATAACTTTATAATAAAAAAATAATGCATAGATAACTTTAAAATAAATAAATAAAATAATGCAGAGATAACTTTATAATAAAAAAATAATGCATAGATAACTTTAAAATAAATAAATAAAATAATGCAGAGATAACTTTATAAATAAAATGCATAGATAACTTTAAAATAAAAAATAAAATAATGCAGAGATAACTTTATAATAAAAAAATAAAATAATGCATAGATAACTATAAAATAAATAAATAAATAAATAATGCATAGATAACTTTATAAATAAAATGCATAGATAACTATAAATAATGCATATAACTTTATAAATAAAATGCATAGATAACTTTATAAATAAAATGCATAGATAACTTTATAAATAAAAAAAAACAAAATAAAGCATAGATAACTATATAAATAAAAAAATAAAATATGGCATAGATAACTTTATAAATAAAATGCATAGATAACTTTTGCATAGATAACTTTAAAATAAAAAAAATAAAATAATGCATAGATAACTTTATAAATAAAATGCATAGATAACTTTATAAATAAATGCATAGATAACTTTATAAATAAAAATAACTTTATAAATAAAATGCATAGATAACTTTAAAATAAATAAATAAAATAATGCATAGATAACTTTATAAATAAAATGCATAGATAACTTTATAAATAAAATGCATAGATAACTTTATAAATAAAATGCATTATTATTTATAAAGTTATCTATGCATATTTATATTATCTTTTTATTTTATAAAATAATGCATTTTATTTATAAAGTTATCTATGCATTTTATTTATAAAGTTATCTATGCATTATTTTATTTTTTTTTATTATAAAGTTATCTCTGCATTATTTTATTTATTTATTATAAAGTTATCTATGCATTATTTTATTTTTTTATTATAAAGTTATCTCTGCATTATTTTATTTCTTTTATTATAAAGTTATCTCTGCATTATTTTGTTTATTTTATTATAAAGTTATCTCTGCATTATTTTATTTTTTTATTATAAAGTTATCTCTGCATTATTTTATTTCTTTTTATATAAAGTTATCTCTGCATTATTTTGTTTATTTTATTATAAAGTTATCTCTGCATTATTTTATTTATTTTATTTTAAAGTTATCTATGCATTATTTTATTTATTTATTTTAAAGTTATCTATGCATTCTTTTATTTATTTTATTATAAAGTTATCTCTGCATTATTTTATTTATTTTTATATAAAGTTATCTCTGCATTATTTTATTTATTTATTTTAAAGTTATCTCTGCATTATTTTATTTATTTTATTATAAAGTTATCTATGCATTTTATTTATAAAGTTATCTCTGCATTATTTTATTTATTTTATTTTAAAGTTATCTATGCATTATTTTATTTTTTTATTATAAAGTTATCTCTGCATTATTTTATTTATTTTATTTTAAAGTTATCTATGCATTATTTTTTTATTATATAGATATCTCTGCATTATTTTATTTATTTATTTTAAAGTTATCTATGCATTATTTTATTTATAAAGTTATCTCTGCATTATTTTATTTTATTTATTTTAAAGTTATCTATGCATTATTTTATTTATTTATTTTAAAGTTATCTATGCATTATTTTATTTTTTTATTATAAAGTTATCTCTGCATTATTTTATTTATTTTATTATAAAGTTATCTCTGCATTATTTTATTTATTTATTTTAAAGTTATCTATGCATTATTTTATTTTTTTATTATAAAGTTATCTCTGCATTATTTTATTTTTTTATTATAAAGTTATCTCTGCATTATTTTATTTTTTTATTATAAAGTTATCTCTGCATTATTTTATTTATTTTATTTTAAAGTTATCTATGCATTATTTTATTTATTTATTTTAAAGTTATCTATGCATTATTTTATTTTTTATTATAATGTTGTCTCTGCATTATTTTATTTATTTTATTATAAAGTTATCTCTGCATTATTTTATTTTTTTATTTTAAAGTTATCTCTGCATTATTTTATTTATTTTATTATAAAGTTATCTCTGCATTATTTTATTTTAAAGTTATCTATGCATTTTATTTATAAAGTTATCTCTGCATTATTTTATTTTAAAGTTATCTATGCATTTTATTTATAAAGTTGTCTCTGCATTTTTAAAGTTATCTATGCATTATTTTTTTTTTAATAAAGTTATCTCTGCATTATTTTATTTATTTTATTTTAAAGTTATCTATGCATTATTTTGTTTTTTTATTATAAAGTTATCTATGCATTTTATTTATAAAGTTATCTATGCATTTTATTTATAAAGTTATCTATGCATTATTTTTTTTTTTTTATTTTAAAGTTATCTATGCATTTTATTTATAAAGTTATCTATGCATTTTATTTATAAAGTTATCTATGCATTATTTTATTTTTTTATTTTAAAGTTATCTATGCATTATTTTAAAGTTTATTTTATTATAAAGTTATCTCTGCATTATTTTATTTATTTATTTTAAAGTTATCTATGTATTATTTTATTTTTTTGTTTTAAAGTTATCTATGCATTATTTTATTTTTTTATTATAAAGTTATCTCTGCATTATTTTATTTCTTTATTTTAAAGTTATCTATGCATTATTTTATTTATTTATTTTAAAGTTATCTATGCATTATTTTATTTATTTATTTTAAAGTTATCTATGCATTATTTTATTTATTTATTTTAAAGTTATCTCTGCATTATTTTATTTATAAAGTTATCTCTGCATTATTTTATTTATTTTATTATAAAGTTATCTCTGCATTATTTTATTTATTTATTATAAAGTTATCTATGCATTATTTTATTTTTTTATTATAAAGTTATCTATGCATTATTTTATTTTTTTAAAAGTTATCTATGCATTTCATTTATAAAGTTATCTATGCATTTTATTTATAAAGTTATCTCTGCATTATTTTATTTATTTTATTTTAAAGTTATCTATGCATTATTTTTTTTTATTATAAAGTTATCTCTGCATTATTTTATTTATTTTATTATAAAGTTATCTCTGCATTATTTTATTTATTTATTTTAAAGTTATCTATGCATTATTTTATTTTTTTATTATAAAGTTATCTATGCATTATTTTATTTTTTTATTATATAGTTATCTCTGCATTATTTTATTTTTTTATTATAAAGTTATCTCTGCATTATTTTATTTATTTATTTTAAAGTTATCTATGCATCATTTTATTTTTTTATTATAAAGTTATCTCTGCATTATTTTATTTATTATATTTTAAAGTTATCTATGCATTTTATTTATTTTATTTTGTAGTTATCTATGCATTATTTTATTTTTTTATTATAAAGTTATCTCTGCATTATTTTATTTTTTATTATAAAGTTATCTATGCATTATTTTATTTATTTTATTTTAAAGTTATCTATGCATTATTTTATTTATTTATTTTAAAGTTATCTATGCATTATTTTATTTTTTATTATAAAGGTATCTCTGCATTATTTTATTTATTTATTTATAAAGTTATCTATGCATTATTTTATTTATTTATTTTAAAGTTATCTCTGCATTATTTTATTTTTTTATTATAAAGTTATCTCTGCATTATTTTATTTATTTATTTTAAAGTTATCTATGCATTATTTTATTTATTTATTTTAAAGTTATCTATGCATTATTTTATTTTTTTATTATAAAGTTATCTCTGCATTATTTTATTTTTTTATTATAAAGTTATCTCTGCATTATTTTATTTATTTTATTTTAAAGTTATCTATGCATTATTTTATTTTTTTATTATAAAGTTATCTCTGCATTATTTTATTTATTTTATTTTAAAGTTATCTATGCATTATTTTATTTATTTATAAAGTTATCTCTGCATTATTTTATTTATTTTATTATAAAGTTATCTCTGCATTATTTTATTTATTTATTTTAAAGTTATCTATGCATTATTTTATTTTTTTATTATAAAGTTATCTCTGCATTATTTTATTTATTTATTTTAAAGTTATCTATGCATTATTTTATTTATTTTATTATAAAGTTATCTCTGCATTATTTTATTTATTTTATTTTAAAGTTATCTATGCATTATTTTATTTTTTTATTTTAAAGTTATCTATGCATTATTTTATTTATTTTATTATAATGTTGTCTCTGCATTATTTTATTTTTTTATTTTAAAGTTATCTCTGCATTATTTTATTTATTTATTTTAAAGTTATCTATGCATTATTTTTTTATTATAAAGTTATCTCTGCATTATTTTATTTATTTTATTTTAAAGTTATCTATGCATTATTTTATTTTTTTATTATAAAGTTATCTCTGCATTATTTTATTTATTTTATTATAAAGTTATCTCTGCATTATTTTATTTATTTATTTTAAAGTTATCTATGCATTATTTTATTTTTTTATTATAAAGTTATCTCTGCATTATTTTATTTATTTTATTATAAAGTTATCTCTGCATTATTTTATTTATTTATTTTAAAGTTATCTCTGCATTATTTTATTTATTTTATTATAAAGTTATCTCTGCATTATTTTATTTATTTTATTATAAAGTTATCTCTGCATTATTTTATTTATTTATTTTAAAGTTATCTCTGCATTATTTTATTTATTTATTATAAAGTTATCTCTGCATTATTTTATTTATTTTATTTTAAAGTTATCTATGCATTATTTTTTTATTATAAAGTTATCTCTGCATTATTTTATTTATTTATTTTAAAGTTATCTCTGCATTATTTTATTTATTTTTTTTAAAGTTATCTCTGCATTATTTTATTTATTTATTATAAAGTTATCTCTGCATTATTTTATTTTTTTATTATAAAGTTATCTCTGCATTATTTTATTTATTTATTTTAAAGTTATCTCTGCATTATTTTATTTATTTATTTTAAAGTTATCTCTGCATTATTTTATTTATTTATTTTAAAGTTATCTATGCATTATTTTATTTTTTTATTATAAAGTTATCTCTGCATTATTTAATTTATTTATTTTAAAGTTATCTCTGCATTATTTTATTTATTTATTTTAAAGTTATCTCTGCATTATTTTATTTATTTATTTTAAAGTTATCTCTGCATTATTTTATTTTTTTATTATAAAGTTATCTCTGCATTATTTTATTTATTTTATTTTAAAGTTATCTATGCATTATTTTTTTATTATAAAGTTATCTCTGCATTATTTTATTTATATATTTTAAAGTTATCTCTGCATTATTTTATTTATTTATTTTAAAGTTATCTCTGCATTATTTTATTTTTTTTTTATAAAGTTATCTATGCATTTTATTTTATTTATTTATTTTAAAGTTATCTATGCATTTTATTTATAAAGTTATCTATGCATTTTATTTATAAAGTTATCTCTGCATTATTTTATTTATTTATTTTAAAGTTATCTCTGCATTATTTTATTTATTTTATTATAAAGTTATCTCTGCATTATTTTATTTATTTATTTTAAAGTTATCTATGCGTTATTTTTTTATTATAAAGTTATCTCTGCATTATTTTATTTATTTTATTATAAAGTTATCTATGCATTATTTTATTTATTTATTTTAAAGTTATCTCTGCATTATTTTATTTATTTATTTTAAAGTTATCTCTGCATTATTTTATTTATTTATTTTAAAGTTATCTATGCATTATTTTATTTATTTATTTTAAAGTTATCTATGCCATATTTTATTTTTTTTATTTTTAAGTTATCTATGCCATATTTTATTTTTTTTATTTTAAAGTTATCTATGCATTTTATTTATAAAGTTATCTATGCCATATTTTATTTTTTTTATTTTTAAGTTATCTATGCATTATTTTTTTTTAATTTTAAAGTTATCTATGCATATTTATTTATAAAGTTATCTATGCCATATTTTATTTTTTTTATTTTAAAGTTATCTATGCATTTTATTTATAAAGTTATCTATGCCATATTTTATTTTTTTATTTTAAAGTTATCTACGCATTTTATTTATAAAGTTATCTATGCCATATTTTATTTTTTTTATTTTTAAGTTATCTATGCATTATTTTATTTTTTTTATTTTAAAGTTATCTATGCCATATTTTATTTATAAAGTTATCTATGCCATATTTTATTTTTTTTATTTTAAAGTTATCTATGCATTTTATTTATAAAGTTATCTATGCCATATTTTATTTTTTTTATTTTAAAGTTATCTATGCATTTTATTTATAAAGTTATCTATGCATTATTTTATTTTTTTTATTTTAAAGTTATCTATGTCATATTTTATTTTTTTTATTTTAAAGTTATCTATGCATTTTATTTATAAAGTTATCTATGCCATATTTTATATATTTTATTTTAAAGTTATCTATGCATTATTTTTTTTTTTATTTTAAAGTTATCTATGCATTTTATTTATAAAGTTATCTATGCCATATTTTATTTTTTTTATTTTAAAGTTATCTATGCATTATTTTATTTTTTTTATTTTAAAGTTATCTATGCCATATTTTATTTTTTTATTTTAAAGTTATCTATGCATTTTATTTATAAAGTTATCTATGCATTTTATTTATAAAGTTATCTATGCCATATTTTATTTTTTTTATTTTTAAGTTATCTATGCATTATTTTATTTTTTTTATTTTAAAGTTATCTATGCCATATTTTATTTTTTTATTTTAAAGTTATCTATGCATTTTATTTATAAAATTATCTATGCATTTTATTTTTAAAGTTATCTATGCCATATTTTTTTTTTATTTTAAAGTTATCTATGCATTATTTTATTTTTTTTATTTTAAAGTTATCTATGCCATATTTTATTTTTTTTATTTTAAAGTTATCTATGCATTATTTTATTTTTTTTTTTTAAAGTTATCTATGCCATATTTTATTTTTTTATTTTAAAGTTATCTATGCATTTTATTTATAAAGTTATCTATGCATTATTTTATTTTTTTTATTTTAAAGTTATCTATGCCATATTTTATTTTTTTTATTTTAAAGTTATCTATGCATTTTATTTATAAAGTTATCTATGCATTTTATTTATAAAGTTATCTATGCATTATTTTATTTTTTTTATTTTAAAGTTATCTATGCATTTTATTTATAAAGTTATCTATGCCATATTTTATTTTTTTTATTTTAAAGTTATCTATGCATTATTTTATTTTTTTTATTTTAAAGTTATCTATGCCATATTTTATTTTTTTTATTTTAAAGTTATCTATGCATTTTATTTATAAAGTTATCTATGCATTATTTTATTTTTTTTATTTTAAAGTTATCTATGCATTTTATTTATAAAGTTATCTATGCCATATTTTATTTTTTTAATTTTAAAGTTATCTATGCCATATTTTATTTTTTTTATTTTAAAGTTATCTATGCATTTTATTTATAAAGTAATCTATGCCATTTTTTTTTATTTTACATTATTTTATTTTTTTATTTTAAAGTTATCTGTGCCATATTATATTTTTTTTATTTTAAAGTTATCTATGCATTTTATTTATAAAGTTATCTATGCCATATTTTATTTTTTTTATTTTAAAGTTATCTATGCCATATTTTATTTTTTTTATTTTAAAGTTATCTATGCATTTTATTTATAAAGTTATCTATGCATTATTTTATTTTTTTAATTTTAAAGTTATCTATGCATTTTATTTATAAAGTTATCTATGCATTATTTTATTTTTTTTTTATTTTAAAGTTATCTATGCATTATTTTATTTTTTTTATTTTAAAGGTATCTATGCATTTTATTTGTAAAGTTATCAATGCATTTTATTTATAAAGTTATCTATGCATTTTATTTATAAAGTTATCTATGCATTATTTTATTTATAAAGTTATCTATGTCATATTTTATTTTTTTTATTTTAAAGTTATCTATGCATTTTATTTTTAAAGTTATCTATGCCATATTTTATATATTTTATTTTAAAGTTATCTATGCATTATTTTTTTTTTATTTTAAAGTTATCTATGCATTTTATTTATAAAGTTATCTATGCCATATTTTATTTTTTTTATTTTAAAGTTATCTATGCATTATTTTATTTTTTTTATTTTAAAGTTATCTATGCCATATTTTATTTTTTTATTTTAAAGTTATCTATGCATTTTATTTATAAAGTTATCTATGCATTTTATTTATAAAGTTATCTATGCCATATTTTATTTTTTTTATTTTAAAGTTATCTATGCATTATTTTATTTTTTTTATTTTAAAGTTATCTATGCCATATTTTATTTTTTTTATTTTAAAGTTATCTATGCATTTTATTTATAAAGTTATCTATGCATTTTATTTATAAAGTTATCTATGCATTATTTTATTTTTTTTATTTTAAAGTTATCTATGCATTATTTTATTTTTTCTATTTTAAAGTTATCTATGCCATATTTTATTTTTTTTATTTTAAAGTTATCTATGCATTATTTTATTTTTTTTTTTTAAAGTTATCTATGCCATTTTTTATTTTTTTATTTTAAAGTTATCTATGCATTTTATGTATAAAGTTATCTATGCATTTTATTTATACAGTTATCTATGCCATATTTTATTTTTTTTATTTTTAAGTTATCTATGCATTATTTTTTTTTTAATTTTAAAGTTATCTATGCCATATTTTATTTTTTTATTTTAAAGTTATCTATGCATTTTATTTATAAAGTTATCTATGCATTTTATTTTTAAAGTTATCTATGCCATATTTTATTTTTTTTTATTTTAAAGTTATCTATGCCATATTTTATTTTTTTTATTTTAAAGTTATCTATGCATTTTATTTATAAAGTTATCTATGCCATATTTTATTTTTTTTATTTTAAAGTTATCTATGCATTATTTTATTTTTTTTATTTTAAAGTTATCTATGCATTTTATTTATAAAGTTATCTATGCCATATTTTATTTTTTTTATTTTAAAGTTATCTATGCATTATTTTATTTTTTTTATTTTAAAGTTATCTATGCCATATTTTATTTTTTTTATTTTAAAGTTATCTATGCATTTTATTTATAAAGTTATCTATGCATTATTTTATTTTTTTTATTTTAAAGTTATCTATGCATTTTATTTATAAAGTTATCTATGCCATATTTTATTTTTTTAATTTTAAAGTTATCTATGCCATATTTTATTTTTTTTATTTTAAAGTTATCTATGCATTTTATTTATAAAGTAATCTATGCCATTTTTTTTTATTTTACATTATTTTATTTTTTTATTTTAAAGTTATCTGTGCCATATTATATTTTTTTTATTTTAAAGTTATCTATGCATTTTATTTATAAAGTTATCTATGCCATATTTTATTTTTTTTATTTTAAAGTTATCTATGCCATATTTTATTTTTTTTTATTTTAAAGTTATCTATGCATTTTATTTATAAAGTTATCTATGCCTAATTTTAGTTTTTTTTATTTTAAAGTTATCTATGCATTATTTTATTTTTTTTATTTTAAAGTTATCTATGCCATATTTTATTTTTTTTTATTTTAAAGTTATCTATGCATTATTTTATTTTTTTAATTTTAAAGTTATCTATGCCATATTTTATTTTTTTATATTTTAAAGTTATTTATGCCATGTTTTATTTTTTTTATTTTAAAGTTATCTATGCCATATTTTATTTTTTTTATTTTTAAGTTATCTATGCCATATTTTATTTTTTTTATTTTAAAGTTATCTATGCATTATTTTATTTTTTTTATTTTAAAGTTATCAATGCATTTTATTTATAAAGTTATCTATGCCATATTTCATTTTTTTTATTTTAAAGTTATCTATGCCATATTTTATTTTTTTTATTTTAAAGTTATCTATGCCATATTTTATTTTTTTTATTTTAAAGTTATCTATGCCATATTTTATTTTTTTTATTTTAAAGTTATCTATGCATTTTATTTATAAAGTTATCTATGCCATATTTTATTTTTTTTATTTTAAAGTTATCTATGCATTTTATTTATAAAGTTATCTATGCCATATTTTATTTTTTTTATTTTAAAGTTATCTATGCATTTTATTTATAAAGTTATCTATGCAATATTTTATTTTTTTTATTTTAAAGTTATCTATGCATTTTATTTATAAAGTTATCTATGCCATATTTTATTTTTTTTATTTTAAAGTTATCTATGCATTTTATTTATAAAGTTATCTATGCCATATTTTATTTTTTTTATTTTAAAGTTATCTATGCATTATTTTATTTTAAAGTTATCTATGCATTTTATTTATAAAGTTATCTATGCCATATTTTATTTTTTTATATTTTAAAGTTATTTATGCCATGTTTTATTTTTTTTATTTTAAAGTTATCTATGCCATATTTTATTTTTTTTATTTTTAAGTTATCTATGCCATATTTTATTTTTTTTATTTTAAAGTTATCTATGCATTTTATTTATAAAGTTATCTATGCCATATTTTATTTATTTTTATTTTTAAAGTTATCTATGCATTTTATTTATAAAGTTTTTTTTATTTTAAAGTTATCTATGCATTTTATTTATAAAGTTATCTATGCATTTTATTTATAAAGTTATCTATGCCATATTTTATTTTTTTTATTTTAAAGTTATCTATGCATTTTATTTATAAAGTTATCTATGCCATATTTTATTTTTTTTATTTTTAAGTTATCTATGCATTTTATTTATAAAGTTATCTATGCCATATTTTATTTTTTTCATTTTAAAGTTATCTATGCATTTTATTTATAAAGTTATCTATGCCATATTTTATTTATTTTATTTTTAAGTTATCTATGCATTATTTTATTTTTTTAATTTTAAAGTTATCTATGCCATATTTTATTTTTTTATATTTTAAAGTTATCTATGCCATATTTTATTTTTTTTATTTTTAAGTTATCTATGCCATATTTTATTTTTTTTATTTTAAAGTTATCTATGCATTTTATTTATAAAGTTATCTATGCCATATTTTATTTTTTTTATTTTAAAGTTATCTATGCATTTTATTTATAAAGTTATCTATGCATTATTTTATTTTTTTTATTTTAAAGTTATCTATGCATTTTATTTATAAAGTTATCTATGCCATATTTTATTTTTTTTATTTTAAAGTTATCTATGCATTTTATTTATAAAGTTATCTATGCCATATTTTATTTTTTTTATTTTTAAGTTATCTATGCATTATTTTTTTTTAATTTTAAAGTTATCTATGCCATATTATATTTATAAAGTTATCTATGCCATATTTTATTTTTTTTATTTTAAAGTTATCTATGCATTTTATTTATAAAGTTATGTATGCCATATTTTATTTTTTTTATTTTTAAGTTATCTATGCATTATTTTATTTTTTTTATTTTAAAGTTATCTATGCCATATTTTATTTATAAAGTTATCTATGCCATATTTTTTTTTTTTAAAGTTATCTATGCATTTTATTTATAAAGTTATCTATGCCATATTTTATTTTTTTTATTTTAAAGTTATCTATGCATTTTATTTATAAAGTTATCTATGCATTATTTTATTTTTTTTATTTTAAAGTTATCTATGCATTTTATTTATAAAGTTATCTATGCATTTTATTTATAAAGTTATCTATGCATTTTTTTTTTAATTTTAAAAGTTATCTATGGATTTTATTTATAAAGTTATCTATGCATTATTTTATTTTTTTTTTATTTTAAAGTTATCTATGCATTATTTTATTTTTTTTATTTTAAAGTTATCTATGCATTATTTTTTTTTTATTTTAAAGTTATCTATGCATTTTATTTATAAAGTTATCTATGCATTTTATTTATTAAGTTATCTATGCCATTTTTTATTTTTTTTATTTTAAAGTTATCTATGCATTATTTTATTTTTTTTATTTTAAAGTTATCTAAGCATTATTTTATTTTTTTATTTTAAAGTTATCTATGCATTTTATTTATATAGTTATCTATGCATTTTTTTATTTTTTTTATTTTAAAGTTATCTATGCCATATTTTATTTTTTTTTATTTTAAAGTTATCTATGCCATATTTTATTTTTTTTTATTTTAAAGTTATCTATGCATTTTATTTATATAGTTATCTATGCATTTTTTTATTTTTTTTATTTTAAAGTTATCTATGCATTTTATTTATAAAGTTATCTATGCATTATTTTATTTTTTTTATTTTAAAGTTATCTATGCATTATTTTATTTTTTTTTATTTTAAAGTTATCTATGCATTATTTTTTTTTATTTTAAAGTTATCTATGCATTTTATTTATAAAGTTATCTATGCATTTTATTTATAAAGTTATCTATGCATTATTTTATTTTTTTTATTTTAAAGTTATCTATGCATTATTTTATTTTTTTTTATTTTAAAGTTATCTATGCATTTTATTTATAAAGTTATCTATGCATTTTATTTATAAAGTTATCTATGCATTTTATTTATAAAGTTATCTATGCATTATTTTTTTTTTAAAGTTATCTATGCCATATTTTATTTTTTATTTTAAAGTTATCTATGCATTATTTTATTTTTTTTTATTTTAAAGTTATCTATGCCATAT
>JAJQXH010000081.1:1057500-1107071 GCA_022343465.1 Oscheius sp. G VE-2021 | reverse complement strand
GCCTACTTCACGATATGGGTGGTCCTGTCTAATTCAAGCCTTGGGTGGTCCAAACTACATTCGTCATAATTGAAAACAATTTCTTTTCAATTTTATTAAAATTTCAGACCACCCATAATGGACGATCTCCCCTTCGCTATGGGTGGTCCAATTCACCTTCACCATGGGTGGTCTAAAAAATATTTAAAAACAACATATTTTTCAATTTTTTGAAACTTTATTTTCATTTGTTTGCCGGTTTTTGAAAAAGAGTAATTTTAGTAAAAACCGATTCGTATTTCTAAAACTTTTGATTTTTATATTTAAAAAATTTCTAAAAACAGTCAAATTTTAATTTGGCTTCTTTTGCTCGACTGAGTTTTATACAAAAACTGAGTGGTCCCCCGATAAGAGGCATTAATAATGAAAATCAAAAGAAGAACAAAGAATTCCCGTCAAAATAACTGAAATCTCCTATTTTTCAACCGGATCACTGGATTTCCCTTTGAAAAACACATCAGAGAGTTCAGTGAGCGTGACGATTTGACCTATAAATAGTCCTGTCATAACATGTTATCGCCCCAATCTACACTTCCCGATACGAAGTTCCTTTTCTGATTAAGAAAAAGGGCAAATGAAGGTCAATCAAGGTAGATAAATGTAATTTTTCTAAGGATAGGCTGTTTTTATTGAAAAAAAAGTAGTAAAAACAAATTCAGGATTGCTTCTGGTGTGGTGGAGATGTTAAGAAGTGTTTGCCTTATGAATGGTACTTTCCGAATTGTGATTTGGATGATGTTAAACACAAAAAGTGTTGGGGTGAGTCAAATTTGTTGATTTCCATTGCGCCATTGCGCGCGTCCCTTTATAAAGCGGCGGTGCCGCCACCGACTGTTGTGCACCGCTGGTCCAGTGGTAGCGTGTCCGGCTCGTAAGCTGGAGGTCGTGGGTTCGATCCCCCTCGCTGCCTCTCTTTTGCTTTTTGTTATTCAAAGTATTTTATAACCCTTTTTCAGTAAATTGGACCGCCCTGATTGTCGTTCTCTCTGTAATTTGTGGAATTCTGGTGGTGATTTTAATTTCCGTGACTTGCTATTGTTGCTGTAAATGCAGTGAATGTAGAAGGCAACGAATGAAGAAACAAGGGGCTAAGAGACAAGCGGTAGAGACAGAAAAGTGAAAAATCGGCAAAAAAAGAGATTTTAGAAGGAACAGGTGAAAAAAGACGAATTATCCATGAAGCAAATGGAGAGATCGGCTAGAAGACAGGAGGAATTGGCTTATTATAGGGAGAATTACGGTAGGACCACCAATTTTTAAAAAAATAGTAGACGTGTTGCCGAAAATGTCGACCGCGCCGCGTCAGGGACATTTTCGGCAGCACGCCTACTATTTCACGGCATGGGATTACTGTAGAAGTCCATAAAAACGCAGAAAATGATAATTTTTGAAGTTTATTCAGAATTCTAAGTGGTGTTATATATCAATCGATGGGAAATTTAATTTCTAAAAACGTTTTCAATCACAAGGTTTAAAAAAATAATTAGACCACCCATAACGGAGTTCCAACACCCCCCGCTATGGGTGGTCCAGTTACCACTGTGGTCTAACAAATTTTAAAAAAAAACACGTTGTCCAACATTTGGATTGAGATATATTAAATTTAAATTTCAAATTTTTTTTAAAAAAGGGCATAATTGAAGGTTTTTGCTTTTTTATCTCAATAAAAACGTAATTTTAGTTTTTAAAAAATTGATTTGTATTTAAAATTATGTAAAATTTTGAAATATTTGATTTTATAAATTTGAAGTTCCTAAATGACATGATTCTAAACAAGAGTTTTCTTTTTAAAGAAAAAAAACGTTTCATGATTTTTTTCACAGTTTCCAGGCAAAAAGTGCCTTACATTATTCGAAATGTCAATTTTTCTTTTTTCCATAATTTGGGAAATCAAATTTTTCATCGATAAATATATATTAATTGCAATTTTAACTTAAAAACCTTTTTATATACCCTTCTTGTCAAATTTGGCTTCTGTTTCTAGGCTGAATATCATATGAATGCGATTTTTAAAAATGATTAATATACTATTACAAAATTTCATGAAAATAGACTGAATATTAAAACAAAATTGAGTTTTGTAAATGAAAATCTTATTTTCAGGTTACGCTCCCAAAGATGCGCCTGCTCTTCCACCAAAGGCTTGATTGATACTTTTCTTTTCACATGGAAATAAACTTTTTCTTTTAAATAAACTACTTTTTATTTAATTTTCCTTTATTTCCCCCTTTCAGACCCCCAAACCCCCCAGTCCCTAGGAATACTCACGCAAATCCCGGGTTTCCGCCCCCCGCTCTGATTTCGGGGCGGGGTCGCTGCGTGGCAGCCCACCCTGATTGATGGCGTGGGTGGGATAGGGGGCTGCCGAGCAGCGAGCGACGAGAGAAAGAGACGCAGACAATCGCATCTCTGGCAAATAGCCAGCGATCGATAATGGTATTTTCCGATGTGGGTGGGCACCGTTCCAACGCTAAGAACACTAAGAACTTAGCCATTTTTAATCCAATTACGCTATTTTTTCTTTTTAAAATTTTTCTTCCATTTCTTTACAAAATTTTAAAATTAAAATTTTGAATAAAAATATTTTTATTAATCTCGTATTTCAATGTTTGTTTAATGTAAAAACACCAAATCGGTGGTGTTTTGGAAATTTCGAGCCCCTAATTTTTAAAACTCTCATTTTGTTCCTTTTATCCCAGTGCTGAATTTAAGCATTTCAAATTTTAACACAATTATTTAGACCACCCATACGATACGGGTGGTCCCGCCTAGTCCAAGTCTTTGGTGGTCCCGTTTGTTTCCACCATGGGTGGTCAAACAATTTTATATCCCGCCCGTTTTCCAAAATTCGAATTTAAATGTTTAAATTTTATTTTACATGGACCACCCATAACTGAGGGTCTACACCACAATGTGGGTGGTCCGGTCTACCCCCAGATTGGGTGGTCCTTTTTCCTTTCGCTATGGATGGTCCATAAAATTTGAAAATCCCTCCCGTTTTCCAAAATTTGAATTGAAACATTTAAATTTTTTACACAATTCCATTTTCGGTTTTACCACCCACAACGGAGGGTCCCCACGTTATGGGTGGTCCGGTCCCTTCTTGGGTGGTCCAGAAAATGTGAAAATCCGTCCCTTTTCTAAATTTCGAATTTATATTAAAGATATTAATATTTTTATTTTAACCACGATTCATTTGGACCACCCATAACGGATGGTCTACTTTCGATGTGGGTGGTCCGCTACCCTCCGCTATGGGTGGTCCAAAAATTTAAAAATCCCGCCCGTTTAAAAATCCCGCCCGTTTTTTGTGTTGACCTTAGTACCTAAATGAAATGTTTAATTTATATTAATAGAAACATTGAAGTGATGTGCCAAAAACTATTTTTGCGTAAAACTTAAAATTTCACTGTTTTCCTCTTTTTAAACAATTTTAAAAATCAATTTTCAGTGAACATTTAATTATTTTGCACAAGAAGACAATTAGATGGAAGGCAACTAACGGACCTCAAAGCGCATTTGACGATCCGTGGTTAGATGGAAGGCAATTTGTCTTCTGCCAAGAAACAGAAAGCCAACAGGCTTGATCTGCTCGGTGCTAAACTTCAGATGTAAGTTCGAAGGCCGATTTGAGGCCTTATTTTACAGGCTAAGGCCGCTTTAAAACCGTATTTACCATCCTTAGACCGCTTTGAGCCGCTTTTTCTCATTGTAAAGCCGCTTCGAGCTCTTTTTGACCAACCTAATGCCGCTTTGAGACCCAATTTACTAGCCTAAGGCCGCTTTGAGATCTTGTTTCCTAGCCTAAGGCCGCTTTGAGACCCCATTTACCAGTCTCAGACCGCTTTGGGACATAGTTTACTAACCTAAGGCCGCTCTGGGATACCTTTTAACAACCTCAGGCCGCTCTGATACACCATTAACCACCCGAAGGCCGCTTTGCGACCTCATTAACTAATCTCAGGCCGCTTTGAGACCCCTCAAACTAACCGCGTCAACACAGCTCTCAAACCCATTTTCCCAGCCTGAGGCCGTTTTTACCACCCTCCTCCTTCTATTAACAACGTAAGGCCACTTTGAAAAACGGGTGCCAACCTAAGGCCGCTTCAAATCCCCGTTTACAAACCTAAGGCCGTCCATAATATTAGTTAAATTCAATTAAAAACCCAAATAAACCGTTTCAGTAGAGCAGCCCAAGCGTCGCAGGCCATTTCCAATGGGATTCTGAATGTGATGAGACCGCCCGTTGCCCATCCAGGCATTGTAAGTTCAAAACAATTCATTTACTTTTACTGCTAATTTGAAATTTGTTTTTTCTTCTTCAAATGATTGTTTTCAGTGTCTCGAATGTGGGGGAATGGCCATTGGGGCTGAGATTTGCGGATCCTGTGCTGGAAATGCCAGGACCCAGGTTCAATCCGGCCCGGGCCTCGTGTGCCCCGTCTGCAGCATTTTAGTGCTGAATGCGGCCGGAGCGAGGTTCTGCACGGCTTGTAAAAGGTGAGTTTTTCTTTAAATTTTGTTAAAACTTTACATTTTTTTATTTTAAAAATACATTTAAAAGGTTTTTTCCATTTTCTTCTATTTCAGCATGGTCCATCACGAATGCGATAGAACGGAACCCGCTCCAACAGGATTTGTATGCGTTTCGTGCCGGAAATCCCCGCTTGTTGGAGACGTAATGCTGGGAGCAAGAGATCCCATCTCTCCCCTCCAACCAGGTATTTTTAATTTTATTATTTATTAATTTAATTAAATAGTTCATTAAAAAGCTTTTTAAAAAGAAAAACAGTTAAACAACAACAATTTAAAGAGTTATAAAACATTTGAAAATTGCGGGAGGTGGGTCCCGCAACGAGAACTTTCGCCAATTTCAAAGTACAGTAGGTCCCGCCACGACGTTATCCAACGAGGCATAAGTGTGTGCGGCAAATGGCGCCATTTAGAATATTTAAATTTGAAATTTAATTAATTTTCCGTTGATTTTACAAATATTTTTGTTATATTTATTGTTTTATTAAACTGTTACTTATACCAGAAGCAAAATCAGAATAAACCGACGGAAAATAGGTAGTTCAAACCATTAAAAAAGTGATTTTTGGATTAAAAGGTACTTTTTACCTGTTTTGTTCAAGTACCTCCTTGAAAACCCCTCGGTTTTTGTATTTAAATATGATTTAAAACATATTTTGACCTTCTTTTTCCAGTTCCGAGTGCTCAAGCCGTCATCGCTGAAGCCCTTGCCAATTCGGCTACTCTAAATCCCTTCGCTTCTGTGCATCTACAGGTATTTTTTGACACATTACTCCTCAAAAACTCTCCTTTTTGTGATTTTTCTATTTTTTAAATTAAATATTTTGATGATTTTTACATTTCAGGGGGTCGTAGGTGATTTCCAGCAGGAGATCTACCACCATCTGTCGGCGGCGGACATTCCCTCGCCGGCCACGACGAGTGACAGCACCCGGAATTCACCATTTTATCCGGAAAACTCGCCGTCGGACGTGGACGAAGACTTTGTTCCAGGACGGTAAGTGCTGGTTTTATTGGAATTTTGCCGTTTAAATCACTTTTTAAGCCATTTTCTCTCAATTTTCCTCAATTTTTAAACAAATTCTTCGTTTCAGAGGCCGTGGCGGGAAGAAAAAGCCGGGACGGGGAGTGATGAAGACGAGATCCGGAGGGAAGCCGCCCACCGGGGCATTTCTGGATAAAGTGGGGCAGAGCACCCGAGGGAAGAGAGGGAAAAGAGGAGGAAGCAAGATGGGCAACGGGAAGGCACCCGCCAACACTGGCACCAGAGGCAGGGGACGGGGGAGGTACGTTTTTACTACTTTAAGGCCAAAAAGCGGTCCAAGCGGCCTTTGTTTGCCAAAACTCCGTCCAAGTGGCTTTTTATTACGAAAAAAGGTTCATGCGGCCTATGGCTACGAAAATCGAATTTCTAAATGGAAAATTTAAACAGAAAACATATTAAAAATGTAATTTTTCTATTTATTTTTTTTTTTGAAATTTTTTGTTTGTTTTAATTTCGAATTTTTCTCAAATCTTCTAAAAAATAAATTTTTAATGTATGTTTTTATTTTTTTAAATTAAAAATATTGTAATTTCCCTCCTTCAGACCGTCTCCGAGCATGAACCAACAGCCGGTGACCTCGCACGCCTTCTTCCAGCAGTTGATGATGCAGCAACACCAACTTCAGGTAAGAAATATTCTTTTTTTGGACCTTTTTTTGACTTTATCTCAAATTAAAAAGCTTGAAAGGTTATTTTAGAAAATATATAACAGTGTGGGGTTTGTTTAATGCGTCGTTGTGGAGAAATCTGCATCTGAAATGCCATTTTTTGGTCATTCCAGGCTGGCACCTGTGGATAACCGTCATTTTAACGAACTACCTGCACGGTGTTTACGCATCCAATCCATCGGTTTATCGATTTTTGGGTCGTAGTATTTGAATTTTCAATGTTCCCGCCTTAAAAGACGCAGAAAACTCTGGTTGTCTGACATGGTAGCGCCGCGGGTTTCGCACCCGTACGAGATCGGCGGACGCGGAAAGGGTAGTCCCGCCGCATACAGTAATGATCATGATATGCAAATACAAGTCGAATAGAGGTCTGGCGGTTCCTTTAAAATGTTTAAGTCGAATTCCACCAGTTTGGCTTATGGTTGCACTAGTTTGTCTTTCCGAGACCGATTTTTTTCTTCTAATTTTTAATATTGTATTTAAAATAATTAATTAATTTCAGCAACAACAACAGCAGCATCCTTCGATTATCCGAGAGGTGGATGAGCATTTGATCGAAGAAACCGCCCGAACTGACCGAAGCGAAGATGCCGAGTACGTGCGGACGGTCGTCATTTGTGACGCAGCTGATCAATTCCTCCAGAAGGTTCGTTTTTTTGTTATTTTTAAACCCTAAATACAGAAAATTTAGAAAAAACTAGATACAAATTTGTGAATTCTCTATTTTTGGACCCCAATCATGAAAAATAAGAAAAAAATAGACAAATTTTTTTTCCTATTTTTGAATTCTAAACTTCAGAAACATTAGATAAAAATAAATTTATTTTTTTATTTCCAGGCCTGTCTTTGCCTCGTCTGTGGCTCAGTGGGAAAAGACCGCGACAGCTCGATGGTGGCCTGTTCGAACTGCGCCCAGACCTACCACACTTACTGTGTTGGTCTCCACGACAAGGTTTGTTTTTGTTTTTATTTTTTTTGTAACTATTTAAATTACTATTTTAATAAATATAAATATTTTTTCAGATGAACAGCACGGTTGTGACGAGAGGCTGGCGGTGTTTGGACTGCATGGTATGCGAGGGATGTGGAGAGGGGAAGGACGAGGCCAAGCTGATTGTATGCGAAGACTGCGACGTATCATTCCACATCTACTGCCTCAATCCGCCGCTGGAGAAGGTCCCCGCCGACACCTGGAGATGTCAATGGTTGGTTTTTACTCGATTGAAGCCAAAAATCGGCCTTTAGTTGCCAAAAAGGCTGTAAAAAGGTCTTCTGCGGCCTGAGCCTGTAAAAAGCGGTATTCTGCGGCCCGAGGCTGTAAAAAGCGGTCTTCTGCGGCCTAAGGCTGAAAAAGGGCCTTAGAATCCTAATAAAAATTTTCCAGGTGTGCCCGTTGTCGTCGCTGCAAAAGCCGCGTCGGCGGCACGGAACTGACGAAGGAGGGCCTCTGCACCACCTGTTTCTCCCTCCGGAAGTGCCCGAAATGCACGAAATTGTACCAGATCGGCGACAAAATCATCCGCTGCAGTGCATGTTTACGGTACCTTTTTAAATTAATTGTTAATTAATATTTTTATTATTTACAAAATTTAAATTTTTTTTTTATTTATTTCAAAATTTAAATTTTTTTTTATTTATTTCAAAATTTAAAATCATATTTTCTCTGATTTTTTTAAATTAAAAATTAAATTATTTATGTAAAATTATTAATTATACGGTAACTTTTTGTGATTAAAAAAATTAAATTTTTTTTAAAATTTAATTTAAAAATATTTTGTAATGAATTTATTAAAATCGATAAAAAATATATCTACAGATGGTACCACGGCACTTGCGAAGATCTCTACAACGACGAAATGTTGGAACAGGCGTCGCAGAGCAAAATGCGATGTAGTGCCTGTAGGCCGTCGGCGAGGAATTTCGGGAATATGATGAGTTTCGGTCAGTTTTTTTCTTTTATTTTTCTAATTTAATTTAAATTTAAATATAAATTTACTTTCAAAATTAAAATTATTTATTAATTTTAGAAGGCCATGCCAATCTGATCGTCTGTGACAACGTGGCTCTCAACAAGACGGCCGATGAGATCCTGCAGTCGAAGTTTATGCCCGGACTATTCAGACAGGACTCATTTGGAAACCTCGGAACTGGCAGTTTTGGGAGCTTCGATCATTGTGAGTAAATGTAAAAGGAGAAAAGCGGCCTGAGGTTGCCAGAAAAAGCGGAAAGCAGCCTGAGGTCACGGAAAAAAGCGGAATGGGCCTTAGGTCACCAGCAAATGCGGAAGCGGCCTGAGGTCGGCAGAAAAGGCGGAAAGCGGCCTGGGGTCACGGAAAAAAGCGGAAGGGGCCTTAGGTCACCAGCAAATGCGGAAACGGCCTGAGGTCGCCAGAAAAAGCGGAAAGCGGCCTGAGGTCGTCGGAAAAAAGCGGAAAGCGGCCTGAGATCGCCAGAAAAAGCGGAAGCGGCCTGAGGTCGGCAGAAAAGGCGGAAAGCGGCCTGGGGTCACAGGAAAAAGCGGAAAGCGGCCTGAGATCGCCAGAAAAAGCGGAAGCGGCCTAAGGTCGGCAGAAAAGGCGGAAAGCGGCCTGGGCTCACAGGAAAAAGCGGAAAGCGGCCTGAGATTGCCAGAAAAAGCAGATAGCCACCCGATTGTCAATATACGCTAATAATTAAGTGGCAATATTCAAATTTATTTATTGCAGATGGAAGCGTCGATGACGATTACAATCTGATGAGCGACGAGTACGACATGTTGGCTTCTGGCGGCCGCGGACGAGGCATGGGAAGAGGCGGCGGCCCCGGAAGAAAAGTACCCAAACTAGGTAATTTACCGTTTTTAGGCCTAATATTCTAATTTTTACCTGTTTCTTAGCGTAATATTCAAATTTTGCAGGAGTTGGCGGCTTTTTCGTGAAGATCCCTCGTCACCGCGTTCTCGCAAACGACGATGAGATCGACGACGAAGGCAACAAGAAGCAGAAGAGGCCAAGGAAGCCGAGGAGAAGCCAGTTGGAGGATGCCTACCCACCGGCCATTCAAGTAAGCTATTTTTCTGTTAAAATCCGAGTCTTCACTTTGAAAATAGATTTTTTAACCTTAAAAATTGAATATTTAAATTGAAAACGCCATTTTCTAAATTAAAATTAATTTTTAAAAATGAAAAATTGATTTTTTTAATACTGAAAATTAACTTTTCACTTGGAAAATTAAGTTGTTTTGCCTTGAAAATAATTGTTTCATTAAAAATTGGATTTTCAGGAGGGATTCTTCGGGATGAGGCCAGTTGAGGGGAAGAATCTGCTGGATACGAGGGTGGAGGAACCCCAGTTGGATGGAGAAGTGGGATCCGGTGGAGCCAGCACATCAACTGGCCACGAATTGTCTCACGAGGCCACTGAGATCTTAAGAAACGATCTAAATGAGGTGGAAAAATGAAGTTTAACCGGCTAAAGATGGGAGAATTCAGGCGGATATTCTGGAAAACATCGACCTGGGGGACATCAACATCGACGAGATGGACTTTAACAACTGGATGGACGATGATGACGACGACGGGGAGTTTGACGACAGTCTCAATGGTGAGGAAATCATAAAAATAGCATCCCTCATTTGAATATAGCACCAACAAATTAAATACATTTTTTACATTATTAAATAGATTTTACTCATTTAAGTACGTTATATTTTTTTTAAAAATTATTATTTATTATTTTACGTTAAAATAATTTTTACGTTTCAAAATAGTTGATTTTTCTACATTTTTATTTTTTGGCTAGAATTTTTCTTTTTTTTCTATTTTGAAGTTTCCAAACAATAAACTTTTTAGTTCTAACAATACTAATTTTTATTTATTTTTTTAATAAATTAAAAATTTTTTTTGGGGTTTACTACGATTTTGGGACTTTGAATTTGTTCCAAAATGTAAAAAAAGTCAGTTGTTATAAAAAGTCTTTTTTAAATTTATAAATTTATTCACATTGTAAATTACTTAAATAAGTAAAATTTGGTGAATAATGTGGTTTGTCAATGGAGCAAAAATATAGTGCACCGAGCGGGATCGAACCCTCGACCTTTTGCTTTTTGTTGTTGAAAACGTGGAAGAATGTTTGTAGAGAAACCTACCTGGAAGATGTAAAACCTGGAATTCGAGGCTAAATGCTAATTTTCAGATGCGATGGACCTGATAAAGACGGACATCGCAGAGTCACCGAAGCCTACGACCTCGACAAGTCAGGATCTGAAGCCAGGGACGTTCTTCGGCCAGATAGATGTGAAGCCAATCATCACTCCACAACAGAAACTATCTGCCTTACCTGCCTCCGTCTCCAGACCCGGAGGGAAGGAGGAGCGACAGAGCCAGGAACGATCGGAAATGTACGCTTACCTTTAAATTCTTTAAAATTACTAAAATAAAATACATTTTAAATAGCTTTAAAAGTTATTTAAAAGCTTAAAATCACTGAAAAATTCGTTTTAGCGCCCGATGGGAGGAAGACGAACCGTTGGGACTGCAGGCGACGAAGGCTGCCGTCTTGTATGCTAATGCCAAGCATCCGCAGTTGAAAGTGGGTTTTTTTCAGTTTTTAAAAGTAAAAAGAATAACAATTAAGAAAAATGGGTTAAAAATTGCTAAATTTTCAATTTAGGAGCAATATCCGGAGTGGATTGAACGGGTGAAGCACATTCAGCGGTTGTGGAGGACACTGGATTCGGAGAATAGGCAGGAGTTTGTTAATAGAGCCAGGGAGAACAGGGCGAATAGGGGGAAGCAGCCCAGGGTTAGGAAGGTGAGATCACTTTCTCTCTCTCTCTCTCTCTCTCTCTCTCTCTTTCTCTCTCTCTCTCTCTCTCTCTCTCTCTCTCTCTCTCTGTCTCTCCTTTCTCTCTTTCTCTCTCTCTCTCTCCGATGTATCTTTTATGTCTCTCTTCTCTGCCGTCCAAGCGGCCATTGGATGGTAAAAAGCGGCCTATGGTTGTCAAAAACTGTCAAAAGCGGTTCAAGCGGTCTTTGCTTGTCAATAAGCGTTTGGGTGGCCCTTGGTTGCCAAAAAGCGGCTTTTTGTTACAGGAAAGTCGCCCAAGCGGCATTGGATTGCCAAAAATAGGTCCAAGTGGCCTATGGATGCCAAAAAGCTGTTTTTTATTAACAAACCGGCCTTCGATTGACAAAAGCTGCCTACGTTTGGCAAAAGCGGTCATTTTGTTGCCAAAAAGCGGCCTTTGATTGAAAAAGGCGACCTATGGTTAAAACGGCCTTTGGTTGCCAAAAGCGGCCTATGGTTGACACAATACGGCCTGTGGTTGACAAAAGCGGCCTATGGTTGCCAATAGCGGCCTATTCTCTCTCTCTCTCTCTCTCTCTCTCTCTCTCTCTAACCCACCTGTTCTAGATCGCCTCCACCCAGTCCGTAGATAGTCCAACTATCCAATCCCCAGCTCCCTCCTTCTACCGACAGGTTTGTCTTCTTTTTTTCATTTTCTAAATTAAATTAAAATTTTCAATAAAAAATGTTTTAAAAAAATAACAAAAAAATTTAAATAAAAAATAAATTAATTAAAAAAATAATTTTAGGGAATGATGGACGATCGTTTCAAAGTGCCAAACATGCCAATGGGAATGGGACCGGGCCCGTCGCAAATGAGGCCAGATTTCTACCAACAGCAACAGATGCAGCAGGTAAGATTTTTAAAAAATATAAAGAGTTTTTTATTCATTTTTAAAACAAAAATCCATTTTTCAGATGAACCAGGAGCCTCAGACGAGGCAGGTGAAGGTGACCAGCCACCTGACTCCGAACGAAGCGGAGGTCTATCTTCTGATGAATCGGCGGAGCGAAGACCTGCGGAAGCACCAGGAGGTGCTGGAGCAGGAATTGGCCAAGATGCGGAAGCAGAAGAAGAACCTCACGGCCAAGAAGAGGCAGATGGCCAAGAATGCGGCAGTCGACAACGAGGGCAAACCGATCAATGTGGAATTGGTCGGGCCGGATAAGGAGAATCTGGAGGAGTTGCCTTCCAGAATCAGCCTCAAGTCAAAGGTGGTTAAAGGAAGAGAATAAAGGAGTACGGTAGTTTAGGACCTGGACAACTGCAAAAGGGACATCAAGACTCACGCCGCTTCGGTGCAGGACTTTGAGACGAAGCATAATATCATTAGGACGGTGCCAGTCAACGGGCCGGATCATAATGATGTAGGTTAAGTTGATAGCAACCAAAAGCCGCTTTTTGGGAACCAAAGGCTGCTTTTGTCAACCTAAGGCCGCCTGGACCGCTTTTTTGGCAGCCAAAGGCCGTTTTGAAAGATAATAATGCTGCGGGTTAACAGTTGAACAGCCTTTTTGACAACCTAAGGCCGCCTGGACCCTCTGTGGAGGTTTTAGGCGCCCCTAAGCCGCTTTTTGGCAACGAAAGGCCGCCTGAACTGCTTTTTCTGCCTAAGTGCCGTTTTTTTTAAAACTGGAATCCGACACTTTTCGACAACCAAAGGCCGCCTGAACCTATTTTTTGCCGCTTTCCAGTTTTTTTTCAGCTGAACCCTTTTTTTAAACCTAAGGCCACCAGGACTATCTGTTGAGAATTTAGGGCGCTCCGACCAAAGGCCGCTTAGGCCGTTTTTGGCAACCAAAGGCCGCTTTTAGACAACCGCCTGAACCGCTTTAAAAACAAATTCTTTTTCTTTTTTTTTCTTCCCAAAAAATTGGATCGGAATCATACGAAAATTGCCTAGCTTGTCAGATTCCAGACCTAGGATTAGACGCCGAAAAAGCCGAAGTCCGCTTTTTCGCAACCTAGGCCGCTTTGCGACAACTAAAAGTCTCTTTTGACAGCGAGGGGCCGCTTTTCTGCAACGAAAGGCTGCCTCTTTTTACCAGCCTAAGGCCGCTTAAATCGTCCTTGGTGCGTCTTACAACCTCAGGCCGCTTGCGGTACTCGGGTTTCGGTCTCTCAGAAGCTTGCAGAAACCTTCTAAATGGATGTAACAACAATCTATGGCGCCGGATTTCAGTGTGTAGAACGGGGGACATCTGGATGCGGAAGGTGATCGAACAGTTAGGCATTCAATCCAGAAACCACGGCTCGCAAGTACTTAGAATCCTATCATGGGAACGGCATCAAGTTCAAAACTAACCTCAGGTCGTATAGTCGTGGGGAGATCTGCGGGAGGAAACACGCCGAGATGCAGACGCACGTGCAGATGACTCACGGACGGCGCGAGAGAGGGCCGCGCCACAACCTTTGTCTAACAGACGCTGGCCTTTCGCCCATTCCCCTTCGCCCCATCACTGCCACTTCTGCGTTCACCACTGCGTTACTGACTTACTAGGCTAATACCTACATTTCCCCCTTTCTTTCTTACGCACTATGCTAATACTTACTTCTTTTTAGATGCTCCGGATGCAAATGAACCACGCCGCGCCTCCAGGAGTAGTGCCAGTGCCTCATCCGATGGGAGCCCCAGTTCAACACGCCCCTCCTGCCGTCTTCCCTCATCAGGCGATGGGACAACAGATGGGCCAACACCCTCAGATGCATCCACAACACTTCCAGGTGAGGATTCTGGAAATTGGAATATTGGAGTGGGAAGGGCTTGAAAATTGGGGAAAAATCGGCTAAAACATCAAATTTCAGTAAATGATGACCTGCCTTTTGGAACAAAAACGCCGCTTTTGGCAACCAAAAGCCGCTTTTCGGTAACAAGAGGCCGCTGGAACCATAAGCCGCTTGATCTGCCTTTTTCAATTAAAGACCACTTTTTGGCAATTAAACGCAGCTTTTGACAACCATAGGCCGCCTATTTTTTGGCAACCTTAGGCCGCTTACCTGGTTTTTGGCAAAAGCCGCTTTTTGGCAAACAAAGGCCGCCTGCTTTTTGGAAATTAAAAGTCGCTTTTTGGCTATGAAAGGCCGCTTTCTTTCTTGTTTTAGTTAAAAGCCGCTTTTTGGCAACCCTAGGCCGATTTTTGCTTCCAGATGAGAGCACAGGAAAGTGATATTTTAGCAGAAAAACTTCAAAATAGCCCAACAATTTGGGGAAAATTAGCTAAAATACCTCTTTTTCAGCAGATGAGAGTGCCACAGCAGGTGCCCTACGGAATGCAGCAACAGCCGATGGCCATGCCGATGAGACAGCCGATGCGACCGATGAGGACGCCGAAGATGGGAGGAATCTTCTTCGAACAACTGCAGTCGCCTTTTGATAGAGAGGTGAGAGAGAGAGAGAGAGAAAGAGAGAGAGCACCCCATATTTGCATATAGCATCCCCAAAAAGTACTTGTTAGTGTCATAAGGCCAATAGCACCCACCTCCCAAGGTGGTTTCGAATCGTATATACTAAACATTTGGGGAGAGATTGCGAAGAGACGGGGCGTCGAATGGAACAAACACCTCCGTTTTTAGGCGCCCGAAACGGAGATTTCTTTCTGAGGCGCCGAGTGCGAATTTGAGTCATCGGCGGGCAGAAGAATAACAATAGGGCGCTCTTTGTCTTACAGGCGCAATATTCGGAGATCCATTAGGGAAGGGATTTGAATTCAAGAGCAGACAGCGCCGAAAAAGCGGACAGCCTAGGTTACTGTAGAAGGGACTTAAATGTTGCAATGAAAACAGTGGAATTGTGTGGCAAAGCCCTGGGTTTAAAATTGGAAAGGGAAGCGGCCTGAGGTCACCAGAAAGCGGCCTGAGGTTGCCATAAAAAGCAGAAGCGGCCTGAGGTCGCCAGAAAAAGCGGAAAGCGGCCTGAGGTAGCCAGAAAAAGCAGAAGCGGCCTGAGGTCGCCAGAAAAAGCGGAAAGCGGCCTGAGGTCACCAGAAAAAAAGCAGAAAAAGCAGTCTAAGGTTTATTTGAGTCCCAGAAAACGGAGAGAGGCCTTTTTTTGTGTGAATTTTTGAGATAAATCGCAATATTCAGATCTACGAGACGCTGGATGATATAATCACCCGAGTGCAGATGCAGCTGGAGCCCGTCGATCCCCGCCTCTCTCAAGAAGAAGCCAAGTAAACCCCGTTTTTATCGTCTAAATTCCAATTTTTCAGTCAAAGTGGTGTTCTGAAGCGGATGCTGGAGCCCCCGCCTGCCCACAACCTGGCCGCCCTCCACCAGGCCCCTCCGCCCTCTTTGGCCGGCGCCGGCAGTCATCTGATGGAGTTGGATCCACCACGGGCCAAGAAGAAGAGGACCCAGCCGAAGAAGGTTCGACTTTTGGAGGGAAAAGTGCTAATTAATTAGGAATTTCAGCCGGGAATGGCGGGAAATGAATACGAATTGATGGTGGAGAGGGTGGAGACGCAGCTGAGACTCATCCAACAGCTGCCCAGACAGGCATTGGAACCGGCGCCCAGGAATCCAGGAGCTGCCTTTGCCACAATGGGAATCAGTGATCTACCGGATAGGCCACGTAAGTTACCGTGACCACGAAGACAGGCCCAGTTATGGGGTACTGTAATCTAAAATTTGCCTCAAACGGCATGCAGAAGTCTGTTAAACAACGGGCTGTTAAAAGCAGGTCATTTCTAAGTTTGGTAAACAGCGGTATGCTAATCCGCCCATTTATGGATTACTGTAATCCGAAATTCTTCTGTTGAATCGTACCATCTGTAATTTTCGAGCCACGCATAGTGCGAAATCTGTTAAACACCGGTCTGTTAAACGTAGGTCAAGCAGAAGGATGTTAAACAACGGGCTGCTAAACGTAGGTCGTTCAGAATTCTGCTAAACACCGGTCTGTTAAAGTCATGTAGGAGCCTTTTTTAATTGCCAAAAAGTGGCTTTTATGTGTAATTATGCTAATTCTTCTATTTTCAGACAAGAAGGCAACTCAAGGCTACACCCTAGGAGAGATATCTCTTACCTTCGTGGAGGACTTCTTCAGTGGAGAGGAGCGTAGTCCCATCGGCGCCCTGGCCACGATCCCATCAGCCAACGAATTGGCCTGTCCCCTCGGAGGCCCTCCCGTCAACGCTCCTCCCTCCATCATCTGCCAGAACATGGTCGCCATCCTCAAACAGTCAGTTTTATTCATTTCTGACCTATCTTGGCCTGTTTTGGTCTCCTATATGCTAATCTGTTAATCGTTTTCCTCAATATTCTAATCTTTAGGTGCTCCCTTCCTGAAGACTATGAGATCATCTCGGACAAGGAGGACGTCCGATTCTCGCTGGCCGATCCGATGGGGATGATCATAGCCTCCACTGGGAGATATTCAATTCCTGGACACATCCGCGTTGCCAACAAGATTCAGGAGATGCAGCAGCCACTGGAACCTCATAGAAGTGTATTCCACGAGGTTAGAGAGAGAGAAAGAGGTAGAGAGAGACAGATGCAGAGAGAGAGAAAGAGAGAGGAGAGAGAGAGGAAAAGTCATGTAAAATGGGATATTTAGGAGAAGGAGAGTGTGGAGGACGTGGAGATATCCATGGTCATCAAGGCGGATCCGAAACACGTGATGGACAGCGTTCAGAAGATGCTGGAATTGGGACAGGTCATCTCGTTCGAGATGGACACACCGCCCATGTCACCGGAAGCTAGGATAGGTGGGTTCAGGGACAGCCAGCTGGCTGGTTCACTAGAAAAAGCGGAAAGCGGCCTGAGGTCACCAAAAAAGCGGAAGCGGCCTGAGGTTGCCAGAAAAAGCAGAAAGCGGCCTGAGCTTTCCAGAAAAAAGCGGAAAGCGGCCTGAGGTCACCAGAAAAAGCGGAAAGCGGCCTGAGGTCACCGGGAAAAGCGGAATGCGGCCTAGGGTCGCCAAAAAAGTGGAAAGCGGCCTGAGGTCGCCAGAAAAAGCGGTAAGCGGCCTGAGGTCGCCAGAAAAAGCGGAAAGCGGCCTGAGGTCGCCAGAAAAAGCGGAAAGCGGCCTTAGATCGCCAGAAAAAGCGGAAAGCGGCCTGAGGTCACCAGAATAAGCAGAAAGCGGCCTGAGATCAACAGAATTCCTGTTTCCACTAATATTTACGTTTTTCAGAAGCAGAGCTCCCTTCGACCTCGAAACGAGACCCGAACTCTGTCCCTGCGATGGGTGGAAAATGTCGAGGCTGCGATATGCAAATGCACTCGGCCACAGTCCAATCGTCGATGAGCCAACTTGGCCTCACTCCCAGTGACGACGGAGTAAGTATTTTCTTGTTTAAATAGTCGTTTTAAGTGAATTAATGTGGAAAAAGTCATTTAATTCTTATTTAACATCCTTTTTAAGTGGAGTAATCTGGCAAGAAGTCAATTTTATTGGTATCTTTCAGATGAGTAAGGTGAAAAAAAGTTACTAAATTCTAAATTGTATTGTAAGCGGAGTAATGTGGCAAAAAGTCATTGAATAAGCCAACCAGTGGAGTGATGTGTCAAAAGCTCATTAAATCCTAAATCCCTCATTTTCAGAAGGACGACAGTGTGTGTTTCTGTTCGATGAAGTGCTACTACCGCTTCGTGGCTCAGAGCAAGGTCGCCCTCTCCCCAGACCAACTGCTGGCAGCCGAGCAACACGTGGATGAGGAGACGATGGCCCAGCTGAAGCAGATCAGCGCAGAGAGCTTTGCCAAGTGCATGACTCAAGGAAAGGTCCCTCCTTCCGTCCCTTCCCTGCCTTCTGATGCCCTGCTGACGTCACCCAGGGACACCCGTTACGTCATCGACGAGGGAAGGAAGGACCAGATACAGGTTAGACTTTACTCTTCTTTTTGCTATAAGATTCTAAATTGGCCTCCGAGCCCGGGCTGGCCTGTCTCATTAGAATTTAGCAGCTGCCCTTTTAAGGTCGGGTTTCAGATTGTTCGGGTATCTGACCTGGCGGCCCTGCAGGAAGTGACGGCTAGGAGGGAGGTCAACGCTGGGCCTTCCGAGGACTGGATGACTTTCAACAACAACATTCTGCAGTCCTATATTCGAATCAGCGAGATCAAACAGGTACGGGATTTTATAAAAATAGGCTTTATTGTTGGCAAAAATAGACTTTTTATGGTAAAAATAAACATTTTAACGGGAAAATAAGCCGTTTTTGGGTTAAAAATAGAGTTTTTTTTTTACACTTAAAAACAGACTTTATGATAAAAATAGACTTTTTTGTTCCAAAAATAGACTTTTTATGGTAAAGAATAAATTTTTCATAGCAATAATATACTTTTTACTGTAATTTTTATAGTAAAATCAGATTATTGTAGATTGCGTATTTTTTTCGACTTTTAATGGTAAAATAGATCATTTTTAATATTGAAAAATTGAGTTTTTTGGTATAGTCTTTAAGGGAAAAATAGACTTTTTATTAGAAATATAAAACTCTTTTTTTAAATCTATTGTGACCGCTAAAGATAGACTTATTACGGTCAAATAGAAATTGTTTACTGTAAAATTTCCTAAAGCTTTAAAATCCTATTTTTTCAGGGTCTGATTACTGCGCCGAAGATGGGTCTGAGTCTGAACATCTACCACGAACTGGATCAACGCGTCTGCGTCTTCTGCGGCGGAAAGGGAGACGGAGAGCCGTCGGCATGCGGTCGTCTTCTGAACCTCTGCGCCAACATCTGGGTCCATGTCAACTGCGCCCTCTGGAGTGCTGAGGTACTTTTTTTGTTTACCTTAAATTCAAAGTTTTTACCTTAAATTTTTATTTAAAAAAACCTTATTTTTTAAGCAATTGCTCTTAACGTCCTTAAACCCTAATCAATCCTTCTTCAGGTCTACGAGAATCCGAACGGAGGTCTTCTGCAAGTGGACCAGGCGGTTGTGAGGGCGTCTGGCCAGGTGTGCCACCTGTGCGGCCGTCGGGGAGCGAGCATCCAGTGCCACAAGGCGGACTGTGGCCTCCACTTCCATCTGCCTTGTGCGAAGAACATCAAGGGGAAATTCGTGAAGGACAAGACCTTCTTCTGTTCGAGGCATCTGGAGATCAGCATGGATGTGTTGGTGGTCCAATTGGATGCCCCAAGGAGGATCTACATAGAGAGGAATGAAACGGCGCTGCTGGGAAAACTCTTTGATACTGGTAAGCGTAGATTACTTGAAACAGTGGAATTATGTGCCAAAATATTAAGGATTAGACCAGTGAAATGGTGTGACAAGGCTATTGGTTACCATAAAGGCAGAAAGCCGCCTGAGGTCACCAGATAAAAACAGAAAGCGGCCTGAGGGTTGCCAGAAAAAAAGCGGCCTGAGGCTGCCAGAAAAGGCAAAAAGCGGACTGAGGTCACCGAAAAAAGCGGCTTTTTTTAAAAATTTTTATTCTTTTGTTTTCAGAATCCCCTCGGTTGTGCATGAAACTGGGAGCCCATACGTTCTTCAAGGTCGGCCAGCTCCTTCCCGATCAACTGAAGGCCTTCCACAACAACAAGTACATCTACCCCGTAAGTTTGCATAAAATCTTAATTTTTAATTGAATTTTACACATGTAAATGTTATTTTTAAATTGATTTTTTGTTTAAAACCCTCTTTTCAGAACGGATTTTCCATCAGTCGTTGGTTCTGGTCTCCTACAGATGCGAAGGAACGCGTGCTCTACGAATGCGTGGTTGCGGAGAGGAATCAGAAGCCTCTATTCGTGGTCACCCTGGGAGAGCAGAGATGGGAGGCAGAGACGGCCACAGGAGCGTGGAGTGAGGTGATGGTGGCTGTGAAGAAGGCCAGGACACTGATGGGAGAAGAGAAGATGCTGCAGTTGTTCCCACAGGCAGAGGAGGGAGAAACCCTCTACGGACTGGGAGAAAGCGCAGTGACCAAAATCACCGAATCCGTAAGTTTCTATATTATAATTAAAACTAAAATTGCGAATTCGAGAGTACCGTATACCCAACTTCCTTCAATAAACAGTTTTTGAAGTGCAAAATGCTAATCTTTTAAGCTTCCGATTAAGTCACCTTTTTTCAGTTACCTGGCGTGGACAGTCTCTTCACCTACACCTTCCGCCACCAGAACAGCCCCCTGTTGGAGCTCCCTTTGGCCGAGAACCCCTCGGGATGTGCTCGAGCCGAGCCTCGTTTCCGCACCCTCATCAAGTACAGACCAAGGCCTGGCCCATCGGCTGTGGTAGCCTCAGCTCCGTAAGTTTAAAAAGAATGAAATTTTATTGATTTTGAGGTGAAATGGTGGAAAATTCACATTTATTGGATTTTTTAAAAAGAGAAACGTTTAAAATATGCATTAAAAAAGAAAAATGACCGGTAAATTATAATTTTAGGAGACCATCCGCTTCCGGACCTTCGAATACGGAGAGTGGGAGGACGAGAGGGGCGTCGAGGACGAGTTCTTTCGACGAATTGGCCCAGGCTCAGCTGAAATTGATGGCTCAAGGAGGAGGAGGCGATTGGACTATGGTTGGTTTATCTCTCCAAAGGGGCCTTTAATTGCCAAAATGCGGCCTTTGGTCGCCATAAAGCCGCTTTTTTAGGCCAACAGGAAGGCCAAGCGGCTTTTTTTGCCCAAAAAAGCAGGTCAACCCGCTTTTTGCTGACAAAAAAGCGGCTTTATTGCCAAAAGCATATAAAGCGGTCTTTGGTTGCCAAAAAGCGGCCTTTAGCTGCTAAAAAGCAGGGCAGGCCGCCTATGGTTGCCAAAAAGCAATTGAGGCGGCCTTTGGTTGTCAAAAAGCGGCTCTCTCTATCTCTAATCCCTCTCTCTTTCAGCTCCTCGGCAACAAGTACGATCTGATGGTGAACAACTCCTCCACCTACTCCCTCTACCAGAAGATGAAGCGGGACATCGACCAAACCGTCTACCTCGCCAGATCCAAGATCCAAGGCCTCGGCCTCTTCTCCAAGCGAGACATCAACATGGGCGATATGATCATCGAGTACAAGGTATATTCTTTATTTTTAATAATATTTTTTTAAAATACATCGGTTTAAAAAACATTTTAAAAGCTGATATTCCTTGGAAAATAATAAATAATGAATAAAAACTGACTTTTCAGGGTGAAATCATCAGGAACGAAGTGTGCAATGTGAGAGAGAAGAAGTACGTGGCGCAGAATAGAGGCGTCTACATGTTCCGAATTGACGACGAGATCGCCGTCGACGCCACCATGTGTGGAGGAATGGCCAGGTGAGATTTTCAAGCCTCTTTTTTGGGTCCCACCACGACATGTTTGTTAATGGAGCTCTATTATTCTAATTTTTCCAGATACATCAACCATTCTTGTGACCCCAACTGCTCGACGAAGGTGATCGCTGCGGGACCTGCCCTCGAGGATAAGAAGATTGTCATCACGGCGAACAGGCCCATCAAGGCTAGAGAAGAGGTTAATATTGGCATTGAAACCAGAAAAGGCCGCTTTTGACAGCCATAGGGCGCCTTGACAGCTTTTTGGCAACCATAGGCCGCTTCGACCGCTTTTTGGCAACCAAAGGCCGCTTGACCTGGTTTTGGCAATTAAAAGCCGCTTTTGGCAGGCAACCAAAGGCCGCTTAGACCGCTTTTCGGCATTCGTAGACTGCTTGGATTGTTTTCAGGCAACCACAGGCCACTTGAGTCGCTTGGACCGCTTTCTGGCAACCTAAGGCCGCTTGGGTTACTTTCTGGCAACCATAGGCCACTTTTTGGAAACCAAAGGGCGCTTGACCTGATTTTTGGGTTTTTAAGAGCCGCTTTTTGGCAACAAAAGGCCGCTGGACCTGCATTTGGCATTTAATAGCCGCTTTTTGGCAACCAAAGGCCGCTTGAAGCTCTTTTTGGCCATGTGCGCTTTTTGACTATAAGAGGCCGCTTTTAGCAACCTCAGCCCGCTTAGGCCGCTTTTTATTTGAAATGATTTTTAAATGGTCTATTTTGCACGACAAATAAAGCAAAAACGCCCTTTTTCTATCATAAAATTCCTAATTTCTTCATTCCAGTTGACCTACGACTACCAGTTCGAGTACGAGGACGACACGACGAAGATCCCTTGTCTGTGCGGTGCCCCCAACTGCGTCAAATGGATGAACTGAGATCCCCGCGGTCGCCGCAGGCCAGCGGCCGCCCCTTAGCTTAGCTAGGCCCCCGCCCCCAATTCCCTGTAAATACCCCATTATAGTCCCATTGGTCTCTAATTTATCTAAGATTTGCATTTAGCCCCTCGTTTCTTTTCTTCTGTAAATATCTCTCTTCGCAGGCCGGCGCTCGCAATATGGCTTATATTACAGCCCAGAGAGAGAGGTCTCCCCACTTCCCAGAGTTCTATGCCCCTTTTAGAATTAGAATTTAAGAATGAACACCCTTCTGGCTCCTAGCGGAGTCCGAGATTCTCCGGCTGATCCCATTGTGCCTACCGTTTTATATGATTATTCGCTGTTTCCTTTAATTTCCATTAATTTATCCCTGCGACTCGCCCCGAATTCATATTTCTCACACAGGATTCCAGAAGTTTGAGCTAGAATAAACATAATATTGATCTATTTCTTTTTTTCTTTTATTAACCTTTGTCGTTTTTCGCCACGGTAGTACTTAGTTGGCCGAGGATTTAATGCTTTTTTGTGCTTTTCAGCTTTTAAACTTTTTTAAAGCCTTTAAAAGCGGTTTTCAGGATTTTTTTTTAATTTAAAAAAGTTTAAAAAAAATTAAGATAAATAAGTTTAGATGAGTTTGTTTACGTTTCCGCCGCTAAACACCGATGGAAAGCCGTACGCCATCCAGGAATTCAATGGAAGGATCATCACGGGGAACGAGGCAGAGTTCCTCGCGGTCAACAAAAGTTACATTGTAAGTTTTGAAAAAAAAGAACTCTGATAATTAAAATATTGACGTGTCAAAAAATATAAAACCTTTTATTTATAATTAAAGCCGTCAGGGGCCTTTTTTCACTTTATCTTGTATTAAAGAGCTTGAAAAAGTTGCTCAAGAAAAATATAAGTTTGGGGTTTAAATGCGTCATTTTGGAATCTGCATTTGAAATGCCATTTTTGGCCATTCCAGGCGGCACCTGTGGATAACCGGCATTTTAACGAACTACGTGCACGATGTTTATGCACCCCACCAATCTATCGATTTATCGATTTTTGGCCGTCACTTTTGAATTTTCAATGTTCCCGCCTGAAAAGACGCAGAAAACTCTGGTTGTCTGACATGGGAGCGCCGCAAGTTTCACATCCGTACGAGATCAGCGGCCGTGGCAAGGGTAGTCCCGCCGGATACAGTAATGAGTACCATAGGCAAATACAATCTAGAAAGAGGTCACTGACTTTTTTTGGCGGTTACTGCCGCCCAGCTGGAAAGACATCTACTTTTTATGTGATTTTCAACACCCAGCTAGCAGGAAACAACAGTGGCTGTTACTAAAAAGGTCTTTTTAAATGGTGTTAACTTGTCAAAAAGTAGTAAACTCTTAATTTATACTTTTTAAACGAAAATTAGCTAAAATCCCTACTGCTGGCGTTTTGTCGAACGTGCCATTTTCCCACTTCTTGACACCTAGTTGGCACAAAACTCCGCTTTTTCTGTCGGAATTAGCACCCGTTTGCAGGAGTTCCGCTTTTTTTGTCGATATTGTCAGCCGGTTGGCAAGTCTTCTGCCTTTTCTGTCGTTCTTTTGCTTTTCTATCGATATTGACACCCGGTTGGCGGGAGTTCCGCTTTTTCATTATTATGAAAAAAGACAAGTTTTTTTCCCTTGTGGTCAATTGACGAAAGGCAGCCAGTTCAACCAAATTATGCTAACATTGAAAGTGAGTTAAGAAGACAAACAAGACAGTACATGTGTGATTAAGCTTTATTACCAATTGTGAAGCAAGAGAGAGAGGGAGAGAGAGAGAGAGAGAGAGAGAGAGAGCAAAGAAAAAACAAAGCAATTGGTCAGTACACTTTATTTCTTCAATCCATCTGATGGAGGCGTCCCTTGGAATCCTTGTAGATCCTCTTCCCCTCTGGGTTGACGTAGATGTGGCGGCTCTGGCGGTCCCTCTTGCTGAGGAGGGCGTGGCGGCATTTCTTGCTTCCACCAGAAGACCGGCTCAGCTTGGACCTGCTCACACGAGAGGACCTGGACCTGCGGGAGACCTTGCTGTGGCGGGAACGGCTCCTCTTGGATCGCTCGCCCTTCTCCTGGGCGGGCGTCACCAACACGGACACCTTGGCGGCCTCTTCCCTCTTCTGGGAGGTCCTGGAGCGAGAGGAAGACCTCCTGGAGCGGTGGGAGGCCGGGGACTTGGCGGGGGAGACCACCACCGCCACGGCGGATTCCTCGGCAGAGCGGCGGCTGCGACGGCGGTGGTCCTTGGGAGGCCATTGGATCATGATATGGCGGCCACTGCGGGTGGAGTGACGGGAGCCGTAGGATTTGGAAGAACGGCGGGAAGAGAGAGAGCGGGAACGACGAGAGACCATGGCTAGTAGAATGACCGAATGGGGGAGGAGGCCGCTTATAACGGGAGGCACGCGCCGTGAACGTGAAGCCGTGAAACTCACGTGATTCTACTGTGAGCGTGAGGCCGTGATATTCACGTAGGCCGTGGAACTCACGTGATTCTAATGTGAACGTGAGGCGGTGAGATTCACGTAGGCCGTGGAACTCACGTGATTCTAATGTGAACGTGAGGCGGTGAGATTCACGTAAATCGTAATTTCGGGAATACGTGAGCTACGTGGCCTCAGCCATCTCTCTCTTCACGGGGTTGTGTGAGCGTGAGACCGTGAAAGTCACGTAATTCGGATGAGATCTTATTTTTATTTTTCGACATCTTCATAGGCAGCAACGAAAAAAGCAGAAAGTTCGCTTTTTATGTGGTTATTGCCACCTAACTGCCTAGAAATCTGCGTTTTCTCTTGTTCTTGACACCCAGTTAGCAGGAAGCCCGTTTTTTTCTGTCGTTATCGACACCCATCTGGCAGGAATTCCGCTTTTTGCACGTTATTACCACCTAGCTGGCAAGTTTGTCGCTTTTTGGAGGTTATTGCCACCCAGCTGACAGGATTCCGTTTTTTCTGTGGATACTGTCACCCAGTTAACTTTCTTCCTGAATCGATTTTTTAAAATTATTATTTTAATTTTTTTTTAAACAATTTAGTGCCTCACATATCATTACAGCACTGTTTGACTATCTTCGGTCCTAGTTAAAATTATCACCCCGAATTTGCATATAGCAACACCAAAGGAACCATTTTTTGTGTGTTTAAAGCCTAAAATCACCTCCCATGGCGGTTTTAAACCGGATATGTCAAATATTCATTTAGGGGCATTTGAAACAGCTAATCGATTATTTAATCTATTGATTGATTTTCAGATCGCCGACTACCCTTCGATCGACAAAACGCAGTTGCGAGGTCTCCAGCACAGCATCTCCAAAGAGAACATGGTCAATGTATTCGCAAACGGCGATTATCGGACATCCTGGAGCAGTTGGTAAGATTCTAATTTGTTCCAGTCGGGACCTCTGTTATATTGATTTTTCCTTTAAAATATTTCTTTAATCATTAAAAAAATCAGAAATTTATCAAATAAAAGGCAATATTCCTAATTCAGGGCGAATGGAGGTCTCAGCGAGGCGATGGAGAAGGCGGCGTCTGAACCGACGAAGCTCTGGCCCTTGGCTAAATTCGGTATTTTTTTAATAAATTAAGTTAATTAAAGGCAATATTCAGGCAGAGGAGTGCTGAAGATGCACAACGGAGTGTCTTCGATTGCGTCGAGGGTCCTGCCGTCGAGTGGGAAGGAGAGGATTGAGGAAATGATGCAGAAATACGGAATGACACTCGATTGGTAAGGGTTTAGAGCCAAGAAGCGGCTTTAAATGCCAAAAACTAGGTCGAGCGGCCTTTTTTTGCCAAAAAGAGGCTTTTTCTTGCCAAAATGTGGTTTTATTGCCAAAAAGCAGGCCCAGTTGCCTATGGAAGCCAAAAAGCGGTTTTTATTTGCCAAATGCGGCCTTTAATTGGCTTTTTTTTCAGGAAGAAGGACTGGGTCCGCTGCGTGGCTGTGCATCCGAACGGCGGCCGATTGGCAGTTTGCCAGCCGAATGACTACATCCGGGTTTTCATCGTTGGAAGTGGGCAATTGAAGGCACCGCTGACTCTGAAACACCCGAAACAAGAGAATGTCGGAGATATGGCATGGGAGTGAGTTTTATAAAGAAGCAGAAGACAGGGTCAGAGACGCAGGAAACAGGGTCAGAGACGCAGAGGACAGGGTTAGAGACGCAGAAGACAGGGTTAGAGACGCAGATAGACAGAGAAAGAGTAACAACTCAATCAATTTCTATTCTTCAGGCCCTTCGATGACCGAGTCCTGGCGGTTGCAGCCGGCAGCAGTATTCTAATCTGGCGACTGACCACCAAAACCGCCAACATGAAGTAACTTTTCTTCTCACTGTCTTGCCTAAAAACTAATTTTCCTTCAAAATTCTTTCATTATGTTCAACTTTTATTCAATTTCCATTCTAAAATTCTAATTTTCAGGTCCTCTGTCCACTGTGCCCGTGTGATTGAGACCTCCCTGAGTCCTCTGAATCAGCTCGTTTGGGACCGCGTCTCCACCAGCGTCCTCCTCGCCTCCGCTCCCGACAGCAGCAAGATTTTGGTGGGTTTATCGTATCTTTCCGGAAAAATTACTGTCTACCGTATCTTTTGGATACATTATTATTGTAGATGTAGATACTTACCGTATCTTTTGGTTACTGTAAATACTGTAAGAAGAAGAAACTGGATACTTAACAAAAGATAATATTTCAGTCGATAGATACTCTTCGCGAAGACGTGGAATACACTGGATCTTGGAGTTGGGGAGGAGGGTCGATTACGAGGATGGAACCGACCGAGGACGGCAGTCGGCTGGCTGTACTCTACACTTCGAATATTATCAAGTGAGTCTCTCTCACTCTGTCTGTCTGTCTGTCTCTCTCTCTCTCTCTCTCTCTCTCTCTCTCTAGTTTGGCTACCGTAACCTGCAAAGTTTAGTTTTGGCTACCGTAACCCTGTCCTACAGTTATCACTTTTTTTTAGATTTCTTAACTGCAGTACTTTTTGTTTGTTTACATACTACTAGATTAAAGTTTAGAATTCCACACTATCAACGGCAAGTTTTGGATTATCGTATTCCTGGTAACATACAGTAACCTGCGAATTGTCTATCTACCGTATTCCTGACTTCGATGACCTACTTTCGGTAGTTCCTAGTTCAAGTCGCCAAAAACTTAGTATACCGTAATCTACTATACAGTATGCCAGATTTGATCTACCATTAGATCATCTACAGTACTGATTTTACCTACTGTAGTCATGTCTTCCGTGAACATAACACCTTTTTAAAGTGCTGAAAACTACCGTAATCCGGCTAAAAACTAATCTATTTAAGTTTGTTTGAGTACGGTAATCATGTCTACCGTACCAGAGCTACCGTAACCTTTTGATAACAAAAAAACTACTTCTATGAAAACCAAACCGGGATCGAACCTTGGTCGTATGATTGGTAATTATATGACCAATTTGGGTAGAAGGATAGACAAGGCCGACCGAAATTTCCCAGGAGGTAGAAGGCGTTCCGCCTAAAACTGATTAGCATAACCAAGGGAGTCTTCTAGAATCTTCCAGATTAGAATAGCCGTTGATTACGTCACGTAATGTGGCCTTCTCCCCTCCCTCTCCCCCTCATTCCCACCCGGTGCCCCCCCCCCCTGATTCGGTCGCTATGCCGCCCCTCCTCCCCTTCCTCCTCTCCCTCTTCCCCCTCCTTCTCTCTCTGGCAATGGCTTCAACCAACTGCGGTGGAAAGAAGGACGACAGTGAGAACGAGGCCTCTTCCACTCCGAAGCAGGCCCTCCCCGTGCCCGAGTCTCCCTCAGCCGCCGTCTTCGAGAGAGGGCAGGAAGGCGAGTGCAGAGAAGTCGGCGAAGAGCAAGAAGGCAGTGGCACCGGCACCGACTCCTGAAAACAAGGCGGCTCTCAGCCAGGAACCGAAGAAATCGGGGGAGCAGCAGAAGAGCCAGGACAAGACGTTGGAGCCCACGCAGTCGAAGAAGGAGACCAAGGAAGATAAGGAGGTCAAGAAGGAGGAGAAACAGGAGAGCAAGAAGGAGTTGGTGAGGACGCAGGAGACGGAGAGGGAGAAGAAGGCCTCTGCCAGGGAGAAGAAGAAGAGTGCCGAGGAGGAGAAGAAGCCTTCTGTCAAGGAGGAGAAGAAGAAGTCTTCTGAAGAGCTTTGCCCACCCAGCAGGACGAGGGAGAGGAGGAGGAGGAGGAGAACATTGTGAGTGCGAGAGGGATGGACGACATGGATAAGACGAAGGAGGGAGACTCGAATAGGATGGTTCGCTCGCAGCGGTCGGTGGACAAGATGGCCGACATCTGGGACATTCAGTTCAAGGCCAGTGCCCTGTCGAAGAAGAAGAAGTAGGCGAAGGAGGAGGGATACGGATTTCGAATAAACATCGAGAGAACGAAGTGGGCAATAAAGCTTATGTTCTAGAGGGAAGAATAACTTTTTTTGTTTGTTTGATGTATCGTAACCCTAGCTGTTTTGTGCCTTTGACCGTAATCTTGTGAGTCTCATTGGTCTACTGTAGTCAGTTTACTGTAGTTGCTTGAAAATACTTACCGTAAGATATGTACAGACTGTAGTTATAACTACAGTATACCTCCAAATTTGATCTACCGTACCTTTACCTACTTTAAATTAGATTTTTAGGTTAGTTCCTGGCTACAGTATCCTATCCTTAGGTTGCCTACCGTAATCCTATTTTATTTGACCAATTAGGCTACGATAGTTCCGTTTGCGGCTCCTGTAACCTTATAATATGTGAGATTTGATCTACCTCATCTAAAGGATTACCGTATGTTTATCATAAATCTTTGTTGATTACGGTAACTCTACATTTAATACACCCTACTAAATTCTATATACCGTACCCTTTTCTACAGTAATCTCCATTCAGTTTCGCCGATCTACCGTAAACTGGTATACTATAACTGTAGTTTTCGCAGTTATTATGCCTACCGTAATACAACTATCTTAACTCTGCCTTGCTGGCTACCGTACCTAGTTTGATCCGTTTTCCTACCGTAATACCGTAATCGACTTCATCTACAAAAAATATATGTTCTTTGATCTACCGTAACACGGGCATTGGGAATAACTACAGTATGCCTTGAAACTCTCTCTCTCTCTCTCTCTCTCTCTCGAAAACTCTCTTTTTTCCAGAGTTTTCGACAGATCCACGTGGGAGTACGAAAAATGGGGTCAGCTGAAGGGCCGAGCAGTCGACGTGGCCTGGTCTCCCAATGGAGGTACCGTACTCCCTTTTTTATTTTGCTAGAAAGAAAAAGAAAACTAGAAATTTCTCTAATTCCAATTCCAGATGCCCTCCTCTTCGCAACAGAGAACAGTTGCCACATCCACGCGATTTCTTTCGTTCAGCGGACGAAGAACAGCCCAGACGGGCAGATGGAAGCGTGAGTTTTTTTTCAAGGTTCTCACACAGCCACAGGCCGCAGAATACCGCTTTTTCTGCAAAAAGCCGCAGAAGACTGCTTTTTACAGCCTCAGGCCGCTCAAAACAATCAAATTCTTCCAGGAAATGGGTCGGTGACTCGGTGGCGAAGCAGATCTTCGACCTGACGGCGGTGGAATTCGACTCGGCCGAGGCGGAGCTCAAGGGGGCCGTCGAGCGGCCTTTGATTGAGATCGGAGGCCGCGTGAAGCGGCTCGTCGTCAGCCCTGATGGACGGAGACTGGCCGTGGCTTTCCGCGATTTCCCGTCGGTGGTGGCCACTTTCATCGTGGATTGGCACCCGTACCCCAGACTCACTCCCAGTGGATTCGTGGAGGCACCCGAATATGGAGAGGCCACCACCGTCCTATTCATGCCCAAATTCAACGAGGGATCTCTTCTCTGCATTGTAAGACCTTATTTGCATTTTAGGGTGTAAACGGACCTTTAAAATGGAATTGGATCTTTAAGTGACCTTGAATAGACCTTTAAATGACTTTCAGTAGACCTTTAAGGGAATTTAAATAAGCTTTTAAATGGACTTTTAAATGGCAATTAGACCTTTAAATTCTTTAAAGTCGGCCTTTTAATTGTAATCAGACCTTTAATTTATTTAAATAGACCTTTAATTAACTTTAAACAGAAATTTAAGTGACTTGAAATATAACTTTAAATTGTAATTAAACTTAAAATTAAATTACTTAAAGTTGACCTTAAATTACAATTATTTAGACGTTTAATTAACTCTTAATTTACCTTTGTAATTAGACCTTTAATTTACGTAAAATAGACCTTTAAACTTCGAGTAGACTATAAGTAACTTTAAATTGACCTTTAAATTGTCGTTGAACCTTTAAATGACTTTACATAGCCCTTTAAATTGTGATTAGACCTTCAAAAATAGACCTTTAAATATACCTTTAACTGGCTTTAATTAGACCTTTAAAGGAATTTGAATAGACCTTTGATTTGAATAGACCCTTTAAATTGCAGTTACACCTTTGAGTGACTCTTTAGACCTTTAATTTTAGGTCTGGTCGATGGGACATGTACAGTACCTGCCGTTCATCTACGCCCCGAATGCTTCGATGATGATTCAGACGAGGAACATTCTGGATGAGATCAGCGGAACCGGAAGTGTTTGTGAGTCTCTCTCTCTCTCTCTCTCTCTCTCTCTCTCTTTCTCTCTCTCTTTCTCTCTAACCCTCTCTTTCTAGTGGGAAACCATTCGAAGCGCCCCGTCTCCGTGAGTGACTCCCTCCGTTCCTCCGAATTGCCCAGCGAAGTGATCGACTCCTCCACCGCCGACTCCGATGAACTTCCGATGGCCGAACGCATTCGTCGTAATCTCATCTAGCCCCTTTCCTAATTTGACTAGTAGCCCATAATTTATGTCGTAATATCCTAATTTATGTATTTATTGTTCTCACTGAATGTGGTGTTTACTACAGGTCTCTCCCCCAATCTCTCAACTACGGCTATCAACCTTACCCCAATGATCTGTTTCTATTGTCATGTGCTATTTGAATGAATTCATCTGAATTGGAGTGTTGAGATGGAATCTACAGAAAGCGGCATGAGGGAGAGAAAGAGGGATAGAGTGAGAGAGAGGATAAAGGGAGAGATTAAGGCCCTATTCCCTTAAGGAAAGGGTAATAATTCCTTATTAAGGCCCTATTTCTTTACTCGTTCTCTCTCTCTAGTTTCTCCTCCCTGCGGAGGAGATCCAAAAATAGTGTCCCCTTGTGAATGAGGCGCTTTCCCTGGGGGAACGCCGGGAGCGCTCGGACTTCATTGTCCCAAATCAGCATTGGGCCAGTCCTGCACGTGGCATTCGAGGGCGCAACGTCTTGCACACCACAGCTGCTGTGGCCGATTGTCTCGGTCTCCGACTATTGGGGTATAAGCAGCGGGGTCATTGCCCCATGCGGCCGATTTGCTACGCGGGTGAGAGACAATGCTCTGGCCAAGGAAAGACCAGCCAGATGCTTTCTCCCTCCCCTCTCTCTATTTTTTTATTTCTTCTTCTTTTTCTTCGTGGAATGAGTGATACCTCTCAATTAGCATAATTCCTCCACTGGTACCTCACTTTGCATATCCTTATTTCTCAATCTAATCGCCCATTTCGCCCTCTTCCCTTCCATGAAACGGTCGAATTGGTCAAAGCGCCATGTCAAGGGGCCGGACCATCATCTCAAACCAACGGATTCCCTTCGATCGGCCGTCCTTCTGAGGTAAGAGCCGCCTTAACCATCCTTAGCCCGCTTTAACCATCCTTAGGCCGCTTTTACCATCATTAGGCCGCTTCTACCATCCTTAGGCCGCTTTTTCCATCATTAGCCCGCTTCAACCATCTTTAGGCCGCTTTAGCCAACCTTAGGCCGCTTCTGTCCAAAAAATCCTTTGTCTTCAGAAGAGGAGACTCTCACGGGAACCTGGAGAAGGTGCTTCACAAGATGGACAAGATCATAGCCCACAGCTTGGCTCTGAATGGGCCTTCTGAGCAGCATCTGCCCTTCGAAGACCTCCGAGAGATGTGCATCAGAGCCAGGGAGATACTCCTTCAGGAGGCTTCCCTTGTGGAGTAAGTGCCTTCTCCTTAAGTTCCTTAAGTTATCCTTAATCCTTAAGTGCCTTCTCCTTAAGTTCCCTAAGTTATCCTTAATCTTTAAGTGCCTTCTCCTTAACTTCCTTAAGTTATCCCTAATCCTTAAGAGTCGAGGCTCCTGTCTACGTGTTTGGCGATCTCCATGGACAACTGCTGGATTTGCAGAAGATGCTAATGAGCTGTGGAACACCGGCTAGGAAGAGATTCCTCTTTTTGGGGGATTACGTGGATAGAGGGGCCTTTGGAGTGGAGACGATTTCTCTGCTTCTCGCTTTTAAGGTAGAGAGAGAGAGAGAGAGACAGAAAGAGAGAAAAAAGGTTAGAGACGCAGAGTCAGACAGAGTGGTTAGAGGCGCAGAGTTAGACAGGGAGATACTATTTTTTAATATTAATTTTAACCTAATTTTTTTAAAAATATTTCAACTTAATTTTTTTTAAATATTTTAATCTTATTTTTTTAAACCATTCAACTTATTTTTTTAAATATTTTAACTTTTTTTCAAATATTAATTTTTTTTTAAACTTTTAAACTTTATTTTTGGATCTTCTTGTCCTTAGGATTTTTCCGGTCCTTTGAAAATACAGCAGTCCTTTTGAAAATTCTCCGGTCTATTCATATTTTAAGTGGAAATGTGTAGATAACTTGCATTCTTAGTATTTGCAACAATTGCCTTGAAACCTGTCAAAAAAGTAATAATTTTGTCAAATTTAAGTTTTAAATGGTATAACATGGAATAAAATGAAGAATATCCAATGAAATCACATCTTCCAAAAAGCAAAAGGTTGTGAAACTGGGGGACGTCCCCACCCCTTCGTCAATCAAGCTCCTAGAAGCGATCGGTATGAGATGAAGCCAGCCGAACCCCAAACAGCTGCACATTAACTCACGATTCACACAGGAGGCGCTCCACCAACGGCGTGCCCCGTATGTACGCTTACGTGTGACGCTAGTAGTTCCAACTGCTTCATACAAGCTGATGAACAGACGCCGCTTAACCCCGTGCTGTGGCGGTGCGGTTGTTTTACGCGCGTTTTCCAGAAATCTCTCGCGCGGAGGGCGCAGACAGTGCAGCCGCAGATGGTGCAGGCAGTGTCTGCGCCCTCCGCGCGAGAGACTTCTGATCAACGAGCGGAAGTTATGCCATTTAAAACTTAAATTTGACAAAATTATCACTTTTTTGACAGGTTTCAAGGCAATTGTTGCAAATACTAATTGTAAGTATGCAAGTTATCTACACATTTCCACTTAAAATATGAAAGGACCGCAAAAATTCTTAGGACCGTTAAGACAGACAAGCACCTTTTTTTTTTTAAATATTTTAACTCATTTTTTTTTAAATTTTAACTTCGTTTTTTAATTATATACCTATTTTTTAAATTTTTTTAACCTAAATTTTTATAAATATTTTTATAAATATAGAGAAGACGCAGAGTCAGACAGAGAGTTTAAAGACGCAGAGGGAGATAGAGAAAGACTTTTTCAGGTACGGTACCCCACCCATATTACCCTTCTGCGCGGGAACCACGAAACCAGGGTGGTCAACACGGTCTACGGCTTCTCAGACGAGTGTAGGAAGAAATACGGATCGAAGGGTAGGAAGAGACAGAGAGAGAGAGAGAGAGAGAGAGAGAGAGAGAGAGAGAGCTAAATCCTCCAGGATCCGAACTGTGGACCCTCTTCCAATCGGCCTTCAACTGCCTCCCCCTGGCCGCCGTCGTCTCCGACCGAATCTTCTGTGCCCATGGAGGCATCTCAGAGCATCTCTACACCCTCGACCAGCTCATTAGAATACAGCGTCCCACTGAAATCACGGACGTTGGCCTCGTGGTGGACCTCATCTGGTCCGACCCCTCCTCTGAAACGGACTCCTTCGCCGTCAGTCCCCGCGGGATTTCGAAAGTCTTCGGGAGAAAGGCCTGTGCCGCCTTCTGTCATCAGATGAGTGTGGATTTCATCTGCCGGGCTCATCAGTGTGTGGAGGATGGCTACGAATTCTTCGCCGATAGGAGGTGTCTGACGGTGTTTTCGGCCCCCAACTACTGTGGAGAGAAGGACAACAAGGCTGGGGTACTGTATGTGGACAGGTGAGAGGGAGAGAGAGAGAGAGAGAGAGAGAGAGAGAAATTGGCCCAATTTCAGTGAGCTGAAATGTCAGGTGCTCACCTTCAAACCGGACACCCCCCAGACGTCGACGGTTACTGCGAAGCCCCACTGAAGTACAATAAATAATAAAAATACGAGAGCCAAGAAAGAATCAAAAACAAAATAGATAGCAATTTTAGTCAATTAAAGTAATTACTGGAACTTATTCTGTTTGGTCCCTTACATACCCTATTTTTATTATTTTCCGACCTGTTTTTTTTTTCATTTTTAAAATATATTAGCACACTTTAGTTTTATTATTAGTCATTATAATCGGTATATTTATATTTAATTTAAAATGCACCATTGAAATTGTGGCCCATTTGGCCAAATCTCTAATGTCGTCAGCGCGAAAATGTGTACCCAGTACGCAGTATGTTTACCGCGCGAAGCCACAATTTTTGAAAGTGTCGTTGCTTTAAATTTAATTTTTATTTAAATTGCTTTATTTTATTGATTTTCTATGATTTTTGTTTGTTTTATTGGATACATTCATATAATAATCATGGTGCACACGAATATATTTAGAAAAAGTGGTCCTAACAGCTAAAACAGGAAAAAACGCTGATTTAAATGTTTTGGGTTTCTCAGCTGTTTTTGTTGCTTTTTGTTGGATTTTAAAAGTGTTATTTTAGTGAAAAATTGAATTTAAGCTGTTTAAAATGGTTTTTAGACAAATTTTTAACAATAACTGTATTTTTGCGTGGTTTCCGGTTGAGTTTTACCATCTTTGAAGTCGTATTCTTTCCTTTCTTGTCGTTTTTATTGTTCTTTTAAACTTTTAAAGTTAAATAAATAACATTTTTTTCTATTTTCAGTACAAAATGACGGATAGAAAGAGGCCTCCCGTGTCATTGGGCGGCCGTCTCTCCTTCGCCCCGAACACCCTCAACAAGACGCCGAATCGCCCTCGCCTGACCCTCAACACCCCGAATACGGCGGCTGGAAGCAGGTAACAGTTTAAATCCTTTAAAAATCTGAACTTTACAGTTTAAAATCTTTAAAAATCTGAATTTGACAATAAAAATCCTTTAAAAATCTGAATTTTACAGTTTAAAATCTTTAAAAATCTGAATTTGGCAGTTCAAATCTGTTAAAAATCTGAATTTTACAATTCAAAAACTTTAAAAATTGTTTTAAAATAGATTTTAAATTAATTTAAATGGTTTCTTCCAGGACCGCTCCCCGTTTCTCCCTCGCAGGGCCTCAGAACGGCGCCGGAAAGTCCCGTCTCTCCGTCTACAAAGCTCCGCAGGTGGCTAGCCAGCCCAAGGTAGTTGTTGATATTTTTTTTTAATTTTTAAAGTTAATTTTTTTCAAATTTAAATTTTAAAAAAAACTCTTATTTAATTTTTTTTAATATTTAAAAATATACGAGAAAAATGTTTCAGGACACCGGAGATAAGGCGAACCAGCAGCGGATGGTGAAGAAGATCCACGCGTTCCTCGTCAACCGCGACGGAGAGGTTCGAATCCTTTAAAAATCTGAATTTTATAGTGCTAATATCTTTAAAACTCTTTTTAATCCCGAAATCAATCGATAATCGATCGTTGCAGGACCAGGTCCCGTCGGAAGCCAGCATCCACCGTCCCTCCTCGCACGACTTCATCTCTATCTTCGAGAACATCTACGAGTGCCTGTCGCCGAATTACGAATTCACCAGGGATAAGAAGCTCACGGAGGAGGTTAGGCCGCTTTTTAAGGCTCAGGCCGCTTTGAGCCCGCTTTTTACAGCCTCAGGCCGCATATGGCCGCTTTTTTAGCCTCAGGCCGCTTTTAGATGACCGTTTTTTACAGCCTCAGGCCGCATATGGCCACTTTTTTAGCCTCAGGCCACAGATGACCGCTTTTTAGCCGCAGATAACCGCTTTTTACGGACTCAGGCCGCAGATGACCGCTTTATACAGCCTCAGGCCACAGATGACCGCTTTTTTAGCCTCAGGCCTCAGATGACCGCTTTTTACAGCCTCAGGCCGCTTTGAAGGCATCTTTTTACAGGCTCAGGCCGCTTTTGATAATAATAAAGTATTAAATAGTATATTTTCTTTTTCAGATTCCCCGTATATTCTCGGAGCTCGGCTACCCGTTCATGATCAAGGCGGCCACTCTGCAGACCGTGGGAGCCCCCCACTCCTGGCACTACCTCCTCCATGCCCTCTGCTGGCTCATCGACTTTGTGCAGAAGACGGAGGCGATTTGCGTAGGAGAGCAGATACTTCTCGGAGGAGACGAGACCAACGGCCATCTGAAGGCGGTGGGTTCATTCTGCGTCTCTAACCCTCTACCTGTCTGCTTCTGCGTCTCTAACCCCTTTCTGCCTGACTCTGCTTCTCTAACCTCCCCCTTTCCATCTGATTATGCGTATCTGACCTCTCTCTCTCTCTCTCTCTCTCTCTCTCTCTCTCTCTCTCTCTCTAACACTGTTTGACACGATCCAGTCTTAGTTGAAAATAGCACCCCAAATTTGCATATAGCACCCCAAAAAGTGCTTTTAGTGGAATTTTGAGGCTAGTACCACCTCTAACGGCGGTTTCAAACCGTACTTGTTAAACATTGCTCTCTAACCACTTCCTTTCAGTTCCGGGCCTCCTGGCTGACCAAGTACTTCCACGAATACCGCAAGAACCCCTCCGCCCTCAACACCCCCGCCTTCCTCGATGGTACCGTCCTGTCTTAAGGCCGCTCTATGCTAATTTCCAGCCGCCGCCAGTGACATCAAGGACTTCCACGAGAATAACGAGAACATCCAGGGACAGATCCAGGCCGCCGAGTTCAATCTGCGCTCCATTCAGGCGGAGATCGAGGAGCTCAAGCTGGCGGTCAGTTTGAGATACATTTGCATAGTGGGAGGTAAAAAAGCGGCCTATGATTGACAAAAAGCGGCCTTTGGTTGCCAAAAAGCGGTCCAAGCGGCCCAAAAGTGAGAATCTCTTAAAATTTAACCAAAAAAATCTGAATTTCAGACGGGAAACGAGGGCAAAACGCGCGAGGACATCCGCAAGACGGAGGAGGATTTCAAGAAGCTCTCCACCTACGTCTCGGGCATTTCCCTTCAGAACCAGCAGGCGGCCGCCGACAGGGTCAGTTTGCTTTCTTGTATTCAAATTTTGAATTTGAACATTCTAATCTTTAAAAATCTGAATTTTACAGGCAAATCCTTTTAAAATCTGAATTTTACGGTGTTAAAATCCTTCAAAAGCTGAATTTTACAGTTCGCTGAATTTGGCAGTTCAAATCCTCGAAAAATCTGAATTTTGCAGGAGGTCGTGGAGAGGGAGACGCAGGAGGTGAAGGCTTCCGTGGAGGAGCTGAAGGTCGCCATCCGCCAGAAGAAGGCCGAGGTGCAGGAACAGGAGCGCACCAGGGGAATCCGTGGTGACCAGGCCAAGGTCATCATGTCGGAATATATGGGACTGAAGCAGCAGCTGCGAGAGAGCCAGGGGGAGTTGGAAGAACTGGCGAAGGATAACTGGCGCAAAAGCCCCCAGGCCAACGAGAACTTCAACCAGGTGAGAGAGGGAGAGAGAAGGAAGAGAGAGAGAGAGAGCGTGAGAGACGATTTGGGTAGATTTATAATTCGGATTTCAGCTGATGCTCCGTTTCCGGAAGATGGCCGGAGTGATGCAGGACATCGCCAAGGATGTGGACCACCAGCTGTCGAGACTGGACGACTCGGGCATCAGAACCCTCAAGTGAGTTGGCAGAAAGCGGCCTGAGGTTGCCAGAAAAGTAGCCGCATGTTGGTTTTCCGTCCGTATTTCCCAGCCTAATTAATATCAACCATAGATGTTTTTTATTGTCTAACTTCGATTGACCACTGAACATTAGCCAAATTAATACATTTTTTTAGTTTTTTAATATATTTTTTCAATATTAAATTTTGGAAATTTGTTTTTCATAAGTAAAACTGAAAATGAGAAATTTTCATCTGAACCGTCAAATTTTAACGAATTTGGAACAATTTTGCATTTTTTAGTATTTATTTTTTATACTGCAAAAACAATTATTTCTGAAATTGAGGCATTTACAATTGACTTGTCAAAAATGGTAGAATTTTACCTTTACCCAATTTCAAAGAATTTTGCATTTTTCACTATTAAATGTTATTAAATATCGTAAAATTGGTGATTTAATAGTATATTTTTACTCTGAAACTACTTATTACATCTACATAACTTCATTTGACCTCTCTACTGAAAATAAACCAAAATAATGCATTTTTAAAAGTATCAAAAAAATTTAAACATGTTTTTCAACGGTTTCGACTTTTTTTCGTATTTAAAATTGAATTTGAGAAATTTATAGCGGAACTGTCAAATTTTAACGATTTTTAAACAATTTTGCAGTTTTGGTACTAATTTAAAAAAAATTAAAATTGATTGTTTTTTATTAAACTACTAATTGTATTAACTGTGCTGTTTCAGAGACCTGCAGAGCGTGTTGATGAAGGAGGTGCGTCTGGAGATTGAGGCACTGCGGAACACGATGGAGAACAGGATGGCGCAGATGGACAAAGAGATCAAGGCCATGGAGATGAAGCGCAGCCACACACAGTAAGCATCTCTCTCTCTATCTCTCTCTCTCTCTCTCTCTAACTTCCTTCTTCCAGGAAACAGTGCGACGTGGAGGGAGAGAAATTGGCCGACATCACCCGTCGTCTGCACCGCAAGCGACTGACCCTGCAGCAGTACACGGAAGAGTCCAAGGAGGACAGGAGGAAGGAGAATCTGGCCATCGGTAGGTCGAATCCAGAAAAACTGGGGTCCAAGCGGCCTTTGGCTGCCAAATGGCCGCCCAAAAAGCTTGAATTTGGTAGTTTAAATCATTTAAAAATCTGAATTTGGCAGTTTAAATCCTTCAAAAATCTGAATTTTACAGTTCAAATCCTTAGAAAATCTAAAAATTTACATTTAAAATCTTTTGAATTAATTTTACTGTTCAAATCTTCAAAAAAAATCGGATTTTTACAGTTGAAATCTTTAAAATTCTGAATTTTACAGTTCAAATAGTTTTTATGAAGCGATAAAAGCTGCTTTTCTTGGTCAAAAAGCTATCCAAGCGGTCTTCGGTTGCCTAAAAGCGGCCCAAGCGGTCTTTGGTTTCTAAAAAGCGGCCTTTGGTTGCCATAAAGCGGCCTTTGGTTTGCAAAAAGCGGCCCATTTATGATTGAATTTCAGAGAAGCTGGAGAATGAGAAGGACCTGCTGCTGCAGCGCCAGCGCGGAGTGGCCGCCCTCCAGACGGAACTCGACGCGGCGAAGAAGGATTTCGAGGAGGCGGTGAGCCGAGCTGAGGCGCAGAAGGCGGAGTTCGAGGGACGGCTGACTAGCAGTGTGGGCGCCGCCTTCGATGCCATTGAGAAATTGAAGGTGAGAGAGAGAGAGGAAGAGGGGATAGAGAAAGACAGATAGAGAGAGAGAGAGAGAGGGAGAGAGAGAGAGAGAGGAGAGAGAGAGAGGGAGGGAGAGACAGAAAAAGGGAGGCTCAACAATCCAATCCAATCGTTTTCAGCATGAGCGTCAGACGCTGGCCACCTACATGGTCGATTTCAAGGAGAACCAGGAGATCGATCTCTTGGAGAATCTGTAAAGAGGAGTGATGGTTTCGACGAGTACTTTTTATTACGTGATGGCCCATTGTGAGGGTCTTACTCGTCCCGTGTTCAATAAATATCCCATGGTCAATAAATATTCCCCGTTCGAAATCAGTTTTGCTTTAATTTGGGGGTGAAACTTGGTGCAGAAAAGAATATAGTTCAAAGTCATCAGCGGAAGAAGCCAGAGGAATCGACTTCATTTGCCTTCTGCCACCTATTGTAACTCCTAGCGAAGTTACTTTCAGAAAATAAGGGAAAGAGGAGAAAAGAGATATTCTAATGAGAAATGGAAATTCTAGAAGTTCCGCGGATAGGCCGATCAATGGAGGTCATAGGCTAATCATGGGAGAGCATTTCCAACGATACAGGGTTATCTATCGGTAAACTTCTGAAAACAACCTGTGATTGATGGAAAATGGGTGGTTTACTTTGTTTTAGAGGGAAAATCACTTAAGTATCTTAAGAAAATTAATCCTTAACACGAATATATCCTTAAAAAGAAAGGTTTAACTAAAAACAACTACTGAAAACAAATTAAAACACAAATTGCTGTCTTTATTTGCCCGATTTTAAACGATTTTCAGAGAGCAAATCATGAGTGCATTAACTTCAGTTTTATAGTACCAAGATTTCAAAACACTAACAATTTATCAATGAAATAGTGGAGTGATATGGCAAAAACTCACGATCAAGAATGGATAATGGACGGGCCGGCCAGTAGCCCGATTTTTAACGATTTCTCTAGTGGACCTCTGCGTCCGTAACCTTAATTCATCATTATGTTACTTTTCAAACATTTGCTTTACAACTATCCTTCCTAACTTTTTCACTTTACAAATGTTTTTAAAGTACAAAATATTTACCAGGTGGCGGAACCGATCCCTTGATATTTGTCGGGTAAACGGCTCGGTCCGTGTTTCGGCTACTTCACGATGTATAATTGGCGAGGACAAGTAGAAATACAAAAATACGGGCCGCTCGGTCCGCTTTTTGGCAACAAAAACCCGCTCTTTCTGGCAAAAAGAGGCTAGGCCATGGGAAATGCAGAAAGCGGCCTGAGGTTACCAGAAATAGCAGAAAGCAGCCTGAGGTTACGGGAAAACGGTCCAAGCGATCTTTGGTAGCCAAACCCGGTTTAGAGGCGGCCTTTGATTGCCAATAAGCTGTCCAAGCGGATTTTTGTTGCCAGAAAGCGATCCAAGCGGCCTTTGGTTGGGAAAAAGCGGTCCAAGCGGCCTTGGTTGCCAAAACAGATTTAATTTTGTGAGGAGAATTAGAAATGCAGAAGTAAAAATGAAATTGTCCGCAAAATTCCATAATTTGAATAATATTTCCGTGATTCTCGTAAAAACGGGCGTCGCGTGAACGTCACCTCTCAGACCTCTGTTCCCATTCGGTCATTTGCAGTCCCGTTTCTCCCCTGGACGGTCAACAGTTGGTCTTCCTCTCTTCCTCTCTCTCTCTCTCTCTCTCTCTCTCTCTCTCTCTCTCTTCTTTCAAACCTCTCTCTTCAGACAAAATGTCCGAGAACCCGGAATCCGCGGCCCCTGGCGACCCTGCGGCCGACCCCGCGGGAGTCTCCTTCACCGACACTGGCGCCGAGACCGGAGCCGGCGGCAAAGGAGGGACCACGGCCTCCACGATGGCTGATTTGGTCGGTGCGCTGAAGAAGAACAAGACCGAGTCCTCGAACAATAACGACAAGAGCAAGGAGAGCTCGGCGACCAGCACGAAATCCGGCGGAGGAAAGAAGAAGAAGAAGGGAAAGTCCAAGTACGTGAGGAGGCACGACCGCTACGAGTCGGACAACTACCTGCTGCGGATCGAGGGAACCGTCTGCTGTGCGGCCATCATCTCCGGAATCATCTTCGTCGGGTACAACCTGATTGTGCTGGCCATTGTGTGCATCTGGAGTAGGGAAGATGGGTTGAAGCACATGCACAATCTGAGGGACATTGAGAAGAAGGAGGAGGAGAAGAAGGAGTGAGGAACGAAGAGACAACTACCTGCTGCGGATCGAGGGAACCGTCTGCTGTGCGGCCATCATCTCCGGAATCATCTTCGTCGGGTACAACCTGATTGTGCTGGCCATTGTGTGCATCTGGAGTAGGGAAGATGGGTTGAAGCACATGCACAATCTGAGGGACATTGAGAAGAAGGAGGAGGAGAAGAAGGAGTGAGGAACGAAGAGCGACGAATTGTGAAATGAACGTTTCCACCAGCGGAATTATTTATTTTTTGTGTCTGCGTCTCTAGCCTGTACTTGTGTCTCTGCTTCTCTAACCTGTCTCTTTGTCGGCGTCTCTAACCTGGAGAAGTCAGCTTTAAGCGTTATTAGCTTTTTTAAGTGACCGTAGGTCATCTGCTTTTTTAAGCGGCCTTAGGTTAAGCGACATTAGGTCATCTGCTTTTTTTTTCTTAAAAGCGGTCTTAGGTCTTCTGCTTTTTTAAACGATCTTAGGTCATCTGAGTATTGTTAAAAGCGGCGTTAGGTCTCTAACATGTATCTTTGTATCTGGGTCTCTAACCTATATCTGTATCTCTGCGACTCTAACACGTATCTGTCTCTGCGCATCTAACCTATCCCTGTCTCTGCGTCCCTAACCTGTATTTGTGTCTCTGCGTCTCTAACCCTGTCTAACTTGTATCTGCATCTCTAACCTGTGTCTGCAACTCTGCGTCTCTAACATGTATCTGGTCGCTGCGTCTCTAACCTGTACGGCTTTAGGTTTTCTCCTTTTTCTTAAAACCGGCCTTTGGTTTTTCTAACTTAACTTAATTGGTCTCTAACCTTTGTTTATTTGCGTCTCTAACTTTTATCTGTATATCTGCTTCTCTAACCTGCATCTGCGTCTCTGCGTCTATAACCCTGTCTAGCTTGTGTCTGCGTCTCTAACCAGTGTCTGCAACTCTGCGTCTCTAACATGTGCATGTGTCTCTACGGCTCTAACCCTATCTAGCTTATCTCTGTGTCTCTAACCTATATATGTAACTCTGAGTCTCTAACCTGTATATGTGTCTCTGCGTCTCTAACATGTACCTGCTTCTCTGCGTCTCTAACTGTCTGTTTGTGACCCATATCTCTAGCGCACCTCTGTATCTCTAACTGTCTGTTTGTGACCTATATCTTAAGCGCACCTCTGCATCTCTAACGAGAAGATCTGAGGAGGAGAAAACATATTGAAACTCGAGTGATTCATAAATGTGGTCTTGGAAAGACTTTGTGTGGTCTTGTTTAGCAAAACACAACATTATGCGTCCGGGGGGAATCGAACCCCCGTCGAATGCTTGGAAGGCATCCATGCTAACCATTACACCACGGACGCGGCTGTTGCAGACGCCGCGCGCCTGGTAGACATTCGCGGCGGCGGACTAGACTGTGTACGGGGCCATCCACAAGGGAAGTGAATATGACGTCACCAACATCAAATAACTGTGACTTTTTCCCAAGAATAAATTTATCCTTCTATTCTAATTCAATTTTTCAATTATCGATTTCTATTTTCAATTATCGATTTCTATTTTCAATTATCGATTTCTATGTGTCAAAAACGAAGATAGAGAAAGAAACCAGCCTGAAATTGAAACAGTGGAGTGATGTGTCAAAATGGAAATAGAGAAAGAGAGAGAGAAGGTTGGGAAAGAGAGACAACACGCGAGAAATTAGAATTCCTGTGGTTCTCTCAATTAGAATTTTCATTTTCCCTTTCTTCTCTCTTTCTTCTACCTCATTTCGCTCTTCCCCATGGCAGCCGGAGGTCGTTTGGTGACCGGTGGTCTCGACGACACAAAAACTGTGGGACTTCTCGATGGAGACGCCCTGATCCTCGATTTCTACGGGAAATGTGAGTTCTTTCTCTTTTCTAGTGGGTTGTCTAGACCACCCATATCGCTTTTCTTATGGGTGGTCCATTCTTTTCTCTCTGGTGGGCTGTCTAGACCACCCATATTGCTTTTCTTATGGGTGATCCAGTAACGGCTCTTCTAAAAGCACGTCGACACGCCTACACGTCCAAAACATCATTTACAGACGTCGACACGGCGGGAGTGTGGACGTACGTGTTGATCTACTCCATCTTCATGGGTCTTCTGATGATCCTCAGTTGTGGAGGCCTCTGGTACATCCGTTACTTCTACAAGCGGAAGACGGATGAACTGATGACTGCGCTGGAAGCTGCGCACAGGAAACAACTCAAAGAGGCCGCCGGTCCCTCCCCCTTTGCCGTCGAACCCATCACTCCAGAAACGGTAGATCTCTATCTCTCTCTCTCTCTCTCTCTCTCTCTCTCTCTCTTTCTCTCTCTATCTCTCTCTCTCTCTCTCTCTTTCTCTTTCTCTCTCTCTCTCCCTCTCCCTCTCTCTTTCTCTCTCCCTCTCCCTCTCTCTCTCCCTCTCCCTCTCCCTCTCCCTCTCCCTCTCTCTCTCTCTCTCTCTCTCTCTCTCTCTCTCTCTTTCTCTCTCCCTCTCCCTCTCCCTCTCCCTCTCCCTCTCTCTCTCTCTCTCTCTCTCTCTCTCTCTCTCTCTCTCTCTCTCTCTCTCTCTCTCTCTCCCTCTCTCCCTCTCTCTCTCTCTCTCTCTCTCTCTCTCTCTCTCTCTCTAATCCTCTCCTTCTTCAGCCTGCTCCTCCCAAAGACGTGGACCGCCTCTCCATAGCTCCCACCCTCCTGGCATCCATTCTCCACCACGCCCAACCGAACGATTCCCACATGGCCGCTCTCCAGGAGGCCGATCCTCGCCTCATTCTGGGAGACGTCGGAAGGGCTCCGCTGCCCATGATGGAAAGTGGATCCACCTACGCCAGGGATTCTGAATTCACTAATCATGTGGCTGACAGTCGGCTGGTTTGAAGAGTGAAGAAGACGGCTGAGGAGAAATGGAGTGTGATTGTGTCAAGACTTTTTGGAAATGAAGTTATGAGCGGATTGTTTTGTTTGATCCTGCTTTCAATGAAACAGTAGAGTAATGCTTCAAATTGGTATATCTATGTCTCTGTCTGTCATTATCGCAATCTCCCTTTACTAACCCGGCCGAAATCGATTTTTGGTTTATTTTTGATTTTATTTTCCTTGTTTTAAATCATTATTTAGTTGTGCTATTCATAAAACTTTAAATATCATCGTATTTTATAGTTTGTTCAATTCTTCTTGTTTATATTGGGTCCCGCAACGACCACTTATCTTCCTCCAAAAACGTGCGGCAAATTTCAAATTGCTCTTGACTTTTCATGGAAACACTCCGTTCTTTGTTGATTTTCTCTCATTTTCTTTCATTTTTCTTCCAAAAAAGTATTTAACACTATTTATTGAACGTATTTAACTATTTTAATATGTTTATAATACCCGATTTACACTAATATTTGCAGAATGAGCGCGGATTCAAAAGCGCACGTCTTTTCGGCGTTCAACGAGGAGTTCGCCCTCAACGACGACGGATTCTTCAGTTTCTCCAGCTCAGAACAGGTAAAAACTTTAATTTTGTTGTAATATTGACATTTATTTGTATTTTATTTGTTTAAATTGGTTATTCTAGATAAAATCTCTTATTTTTGTTGTAAATTGATTTTAAATTTGTTTTGTCTTTATTAGAATAAATAAATTGGTTTTTTAGAAGCTGGTGGAGGACTATGTACGCGAGGAGTTCAAGAATGTTCAGAAGGAGGGCACTCTGGAGCTCCATCGCAAAAACCACGCCTCCTACCTTCTCGCCAGCTTGGACTCGGTCGACCGCGGCTATTCGGTTTGTTTTAATATAATATGTTAGAAAATACATTTTTTGTAATTTAAAATGTTAAATTTTTATTAAAAATTAATAAAATATCGATTTCAGACCCTGGATGCGAGTAGAACGTGGATGTGCTACTGGAGCATCCACGCCCTGAACGTCCTCGGCGCCGAGATTCCCCAGAAGACGAAGACGGCCATCGTCACTTTCCTCAAGAGCTGTGAGCACCCCGAAGGCGGTTACGGAGGTTGGAATCAGCATTTCTTAAAGGACTGGGTGGAAGATGCCTTGAGCGGCCTGAGCCTGTAAAAAGCGGTCTCAAAGCGGCCTGAGCGTGTAGAAAGCGGTCTCAAAGCGGTCTGAGCTTGTAAGAAGCGGTCTCAAAGCGGCCTGAGCCTGTAAAAAGAGCCTGAAAGAAGCCAGAAGGCAGTTACGGAGGTAGAAGTCGGCATTTTAAAGGTCACGATTGGCTCAATTTGCGTCAAGGACAAAGTAGCAATTAGACCTTTAAGTACTTCAAATAGACCTTTAAATAGGATTTAGACCTTTAAATTGAATTAGACCTTTAAGTTACTTTAGTCCTTTAAATTGTAATTAGACCGCTCACTGACTTTGAATGTACCTTTAAATTACCTAAATAGACCTTTACTTTGGAATCAGACCTTTAAGTGACTTTAATTGGACCTTTACGTACTTTAAATAACCTATAAATTGGATTTAGACTTTTAAATTGAATTAGACCTTTAAATGGACCTTTAAATGAATCTTAATGAACCTGTAATATCTTTAAATATGCCTTTAAATTGCAATTAGACCTTTAAATATCTAAATGGATCTTTAAATTCTAATTAGACTCTTCTTTTTGTTAACCGCATTTTCTTAAAGGACTATCTTATTTCCAGGAGGTCCTGGCCAATACGCCCATCTGGCGACCACCTACGCCGCTGTGATGGCCCTGGTTTCGCTGAAGACCGACGAGGCCCTGGATTCTATCGATTTGTAGGTCTCATTTCATTATTTAAGGAATTTCCTTTAAAGGACTGTCTTTAACAACCTTTTTAAAGGACTTTACCGTCAATTTAAAGGTCTATTTAGGGTGAAGTTGACTGCGTTCCTGAAGCGAATGAAGAGAAAGGACGGCAGTTTCACGATGCAGGACGGCGGAGAGGCGGACATCAGAGGCGCCTACTGCGCCATATCCGTGGCCTCCATGTGTGGCATTCTGTGCCAGGAGATGACCGACGGATCCGCCGAGTGGATAGTCAAGTGAGTTCTTCTTCTTCTTGGAGAGAGAGAAAGAGAGAAGCAAAGGAACCTTCTGAATTCAGATGCCAGACCTACGAGGGTGGCTTCGGCGGAGAGCCGACAGTGGAGGCCCACGGAGGCTACACGTATTGTGGAGTGGCGGCCCTCGCCCTTATGAACAGATTCAATTTGATCGACACGGATCGCCTGCTCAAGTGGCTGGCCAACAGACAGACCAAGTTCGAGGGAGGATTCAATGTGAGTTTACCCGTGAAAAGTGGAAATCTTCTGCGGCCTGAGGCTGTACAAAGCGGTCTTCTGCGGCCTTAGGCTGTAAAAAGCGGTCTTCTGCGGCCTGAGGCTGCAAAAAGCGATCTTCTGCGGCCTGAGTCTGTAAAAAGCGGTCTTCTGCGACCTGAGGCTGTAAAAAGCGGTCTTCTGCGGCCTGAGGCTGAAAAAAAGCGGTCTTCTGCGGCCTGAGGCTGTAAAAAGCGGCTTTATGATGAAAAATCCTCCTTTTCCAGGGCAGAACCAACAAACTCGTCGACGGTTGCTACAGTTTCTGGCAGGCGGCGGCTGCCGTCATCGTAGCCGAGGAGTTCCTCAGACACGTCAGTTCTTCCTTTTTCTTTTCATTTTGGAAATTTGCATCCAGCGTTTTAAACATAAGCCATAAATTAGCATCCAATGCTTCTAAATCACAAATTCTAAGATGATCTATTTCAGGAGAACCGTGACTACAAGGGAGGCTGGCTGTTCGACGAGAAGGCGCTGCAGGAGTACATCCTGGTGGCCTGTCAGGACCGTCGTGGAGGCCTGCGCGACAAGCCGGAGAAGAAACGCGACCTCTACCACACCTGCTACGTCCTCAGTGGCCTCTCCCTCGCCCAGGGCACCGACATGCAGGTCGTCGGCGGAGTCAACAACAAAGTGGTCCGTGCTTAATTCAAATTTCTTTTATTTGAACTTTAACTTGCTTTTTGGCTGATTCCTCCAATGTTTCCACATTTTTTTGTTGATCACTCCAATGGTTTCAGAGCAACGTGAGCGCCTTGTTCAACGTGGTGAGCGACGTGCCGAAGCAGGCGCACGCCTTCTTCGAGAAGAAACTGTTCAACCTCTCCCGCTAAGGATTCTACCGGTCCCCCGTTTTTCCACTTTGTCGATCTTCTAGAGTTTACGTGTATCTCCCCTCCCCGGTTATGTTGTGTACATTATTACCCACGTAAATGAACTTTGTAGTTTGGATGTTGGTAGAATCTTAAAACTTGGTGAGATGCCTTCGAGAAGAGTAGGGGAAGATTAACTGAGCCTGTTTATTTAAATTTTAGACCTTTAAATAGTTAAAATTAATCTATTTAAAGATCTCAAATGTAAATTAAGAGGCTCAGTTAATCGTTCCATGTCAACATTATCCCAGAACCAAATTCCTGGTTTGTTTCTGTTCGCTTCTCTTTCCTCATGGCCAGGGCTGGATCTGATCCAGCGACCTTCTGGACGCCGGGCGACCACAGACGCTGCGCTTTCTTTGCTGGAAGTGTCAAGCCTGAATGCCTCCTTAACAGCGCGGCTGAGGGTTTTGATTTGCATATAGCGCTCATTACTGAATGCGGAGGAACTACCGTTGCCCCTGCCGCCGATCTCGTACGGGTGTGAAACTCGCGGCGCTACCATGTCAGACAACCCGAGTTTTCTGCGTCTTTTCAGGCGGGAACATTGAAATTTCAGTGACGACTAAAAATCAATAAACCTACGAATTGGTTGGACGCGTAAACACCGTGCACGTATTTCGTTAAAATGCCGGTTATCCACAAATGCGCGCCTGGAATGGCCAAAAATGGCATTTCTGATGCAGATTTCTTCAAAACGACGCATTTAACCCCAAAACTGTTATATATTTTCTTGAACATCTTTTTCAAGCTCTTTAATATGAGATACATTTTTAAAAAAGTTAACAACGCAGTTGGCCTTTATGGACAGCCGGCTGGCGACTGCTCCCGTGACATTTGAGGTAAGGCGGCCTGATGTTGCTGCATGACAGGTGAGCGGCCAAAGTGGTCTTTGTTGCCAAACAGCAATCTAAGCGGCCTATTGTTGCCTAAAAGCGGCCCAAACTATTTTTATTGTCACAAAGCGGCCTTTAGTTCCCCAAAAGTTTTTAAAGCGGCCTTTGATTGCCAAAAGCGGTCCAAGCGGCCTCGTCTTGTGTTGGAATAACGTCATTTCTGTCTACTTGACTGTGGCATGTCAGACTGAGGACTAACAAAAACAGGTGTAGAGTCAGGGGAGAATGAGACATTCTAATGAAAAATAGAAATTCTAGAAGTTCCCTGGATAAGCTAATTCAACTTGATCGAGAGAGATCTTAGGCTAATAGGGTAAGAAACATTTCCAAGGTGACACAATTATCCAACGGTGGGCAACTTAAAAACAACCTAAAACTAGTTTAAAATGGGTGTTTAATTAGTTTAAATTCAAAAAAATGAACCCATTTTTGGCAGAAGGCCATATTTGGCTTGATCTACCACTTAGTATATTTAAGATGTCGTTTCCTGCCTTTAGGCGCTAGTTTTTAATGAATTTCCAGTTTTTTCAAGATGTTTCCTAA
>JAJQXH010000081.1:1050000-1052500 GCA_022343465.1 Oscheius sp. G VE-2021 | reverse complement strand
AGCATCCGCGTGATTAATTCGTCAATTCCATGGAGAGATCATCAATTTTGATACTATTTGAGATTTTTTTTCAGAAGAATTTTGGCCTTTAAATCTTAAAAATTCAAGAAAGTCCCATTTTTCTCTTGTTTTTACTGATTTTATGTCAATTGCTGAGAAAAATTTGGTTGAGTTTGATTTCAAAATACTTTATTTGTTTAAAAAAACTTATTTGCCGTTTGCTGCAGGTTTTTTGCCTTTTGGCTGCGCAACTCGCCGGAATCGCGGCGGGACCCACCGTGCTACCGAAAATGTTCCGGATGCGGTATGGTCGCGTCGCGGTTCCAGTAAAAAGCATTTTATTTTGCTGATTAATGGATTTAAACTGAAAAAACACATTGGAAAATATCCAATTTTGTATTTTAAATTAATTAAAAATAAAAATTTAAATTAAAATTCAAAGAAAACCCTGAATAACGTTTTTGTAATATAAAATTTTGTATTCAAATTTTCTATAAAGTTGCTGGAAATATTATTTTAAATCGATTAATATATAGCAAACATCGTTTTCATTTTTTGACTGTTCTTCATGTTGTGTGGCGCGTCGCGCGAAAAAAAAATCGATAATCGGCTCAGAAAGGAACGCCTGGCCCAAAATTTGACTATTTTGAGTGTGTTTTTTTTAAACAAAGTTATTGTCCTTTTTCATTTTTCCTCCCACCTGTCCAAATTATTTCATTGTTTCTCTCAGAAAAAAACTGCTTTTTTCTCAAATTTTCTAGGAAAACACCCTCCCCCCAAATTCTAGAAAATCTCTGTTTTGTTGTCCTGTGAGTGTGTGGAGACCGCGGAGATTGGGTCAATTTGGGCTCAATTACCGGCTGGTCACTGAGAGAGTGTGGGTGAAGAGGAGAGCGCAGAGAAAGGTGCGATATTTGAACAGGTCGCTTCCCTAAATGGCAGAATGCGTTCCGACTGCGAATGGAAAGGGGAGGAAATGGAAAAATAGGGTTTTCACGATTTAAAAAAAACATATAAAGCGGCCTTAGGTTGCCAAAAAGCGGCTTTAAACTGCCAAAAATAGGGTCAAGCAGCCTATGGTTACCAAAAGGCGGCTTTATTCGCTAAAAGCAGGTCAAGCGGCCTTTTGTTGACAAAAGCGGCTTTTATGGGCAAAAAGGAGGTTAAGCGGCCTATGGTTACCATAAAGCGGCATTTAGACGCAGCAAGCAGGTCAAGCGGCCTTTGGTAGCCAAAAAGCGGCTTTTAATTCACAAAAGGCAGGCCAAGGCGACCTTCGGTTGCCAAATGCGGCTTTCATTGCCAAAATCAGGTCAAGCGGCCATTGGTTGCCAAAAAGCGGCCTTTGGTTAAAATGGTGTTTTCTTCTGTAAAATCCAAAAATGACAATACTTTACCTTTTAGGCATTATATTTGCAATAAGCAAAATTTTTCGAATCGATCGATAGGGATATTGATTGGTTTATCGCATATTCCAATCAGAACTCGACGCGGCGGCCCATCGCGGCGCGGCGCGTCAGAGAGCGCGCGCCACTTTATTAAGCTGTTTATGTCAATATGTATGTCATTAAAAAGCCCATTTTATCTATATTCTTGTAATGTGCTCTAAATTGTTTTATTCTTCTTTCCTTTGTATTCTCCTCAAAAATCTCTTTTTTCAGATCCCCTAAATGTGTTTGAAGTGCTCCAGTCGGTAAATACAATGAACAAATCGCACCTTAGTCAGGTAATCTTCAATCGATTTTGAGTTATTTCAATCATTTTAAGTTAGTAAATTTTGTAAATAGATAATTTTAGGCCAGAAATAGTCACCCGGTAGTCACTCCTCACGACCTTGGCAGTTTTGTCAATGTGAAAGGCGTTGGAACAGGTAGATTTTAAAAAATTCTTTTTTTTTAAATGAAATTAAGAAAAATGTGGGAATTTTTCAGGTATTTTGAGATATGTTGGTGAAATTCATGGAAAAGATGGACTTTTCTGTGGAATTGAGTTAGATCAAGGCATTGGGAAGCATAATGGAAGCTATCAGGGTGAGAGAGAAAGAGAGAAAGAGAGAAAGAGAGAAAGAGAGAGAGAGAGAGAGAGAGAGAGAGAGAAAGAAAGAAAGAGAGAGAGAGAGAGAGAGAGAGAGAGAGAGAGAGAGAGAGAGAGAGGCAGACAAATATTTTGTTTTCCAGGCGTCTCCTATTTCTCCTGCCGGCCGGAGCACGGGATCTTTGCACCCCTCTTCAAGGTAACTCCCCTAATAATTTAAAAAAAAAACTATTTGATTATAAATTTTAAATTTAATTTTAAAATTCAAATTTGAAATTTAAATTTAATTAAAACATTTTTCTTACATTTTCATTCCAGGTGGAGTTGGATGAACCAGAAGACGTACCCATGATGAGCGCTTCTATGATCTTGAAGGGTCAAGAGGTAAGACAAGTTTCCTTCCAGCTCCATGCGGCGTGGCCGCGGTCTCTTTATAGCCCCGCCCCGCCCGCGGCCCAAATGTGGC
>JAJQXH010000081.1:912500-1047500 GCA_022343465.1 Oscheius sp. G VE-2021 | reverse complement strand
CCCTGGGGAGTTAATGTTTGCCACACAGAGAAAAGAACGAGCAACAGGGTTTCAAACTTTTTTTTAAATTTTTTAAATTTTAAGAATTTTTTTATAATTTTCTGAAACTGAAGTTAAAATCGTCTTCTGTGTAATCTAAGCTTTTGTTTGACACCCATATTGACCTACCTGTATTGGCTGTAGCGCGGCGCGTGAATGCGCGCGCGCTCTAACGCGCCGCGCCGCGATATGCCGCGCGCGCGACCATAGCGGCAGAACGCGCTAACCCCTTCAATATACCCCTCGTTCGATTCGCAAAGGGGTGCTGATTGCGATTTTAAAGCCTAAAACGTCAATTTTCTTCATTTTCGTAGAATTTACAGAAGAGAACACGTGTTCCCGCAATCATAAATCGATGCAGCCGTTCGTATAACAGTTCTAGGGGGTCGTAAAAGTGCCCTGTTCCATAAACAGTGGCCATCAGTCCTTATCAACAATGCCAGAGCCGAGGGCGCCCCCAGGGCTGCCAATTTCCCATCGTCCAGATAACTGAAACGCCCGTTTCGCACACTTTAGCGTCTTTGAAGTCATAAAAGTTGCTGCAAGCCGATGATTCTTAGCTTTCTCTTCTTCCTGACAGCCGGCTGGCTTGTTTTGATAGACTTCGTTGTTCATTGCCCGTAGTGGTTGGCACACGGCCAACTGGCAGCAGTGGGCTGACAGCTGCCAGCCGGCTGGAAGCTTTTATAGTTTTTATTTTAAAACATCGTTTAAAATGTTTTAACTATTTAAAATGAAAGTTGTTTTCAGACAGTCTCTCCAGTACCTCCAGAAACACCGAAGAAACAGGAGAAAGCGAAGTCGAAAACGATGGAAACACCGGTTGTTGAGAAAAAGGTGGGCATTTGATACTCAGGCAAGCCAAAAATCGCATTTTTCACTAGTTGTCGCAGATGGCGCAGTGGTTAGAGCGCTGGCTACGAGAAAAACATCGAGGGTTCGATTCCCCGAAGCGGCAAACTTTTTGCTTTTATTGTTTTATGCATAATATTACAATGAAATACAAAATTGACATGATTGGCGCAGTGGTTAACACCTTGGTTGCGAGAAAATGATCGAGGGTTCGAATACCCATTGCGAAAAACTTTTTGCTTTTGTTATTTTAGACATAGAATGACAGTTCAAATCAAAATTAGCATAAATGGCACAATGGTTAGCGCGTTGATTACGGGAAAATCAACCAGGGTTCGATTCCCCGAGGCGATAAACTTTTTGCTTTTATCATTTACAAAGAAAAGACCGATAAAACAACAAAAAAGGTGAATTCCGCTTTGAAAGTTGTTGTTTTGCCTCGATTATGACGCTAAGCCAAAGTGTGAAAACAAAACAAAGACCGGTCGGCGGCTGACTTTTCCAGAAATTCACTACTGATCCACTGCCGAGTTTTCTGTCTGCCAACGTTGTTTTGTAACGAAAAATCGATTGGGTTTCCATTTATATTAAGAATAAATCGATTTTTGAGGATTTGGCCAAGTTTTTCTTATGTAAACTTTCGAAAATAGGGTTATTTATAGTTTTTGTGGTCATTTTTGAAATCAGGAAACTTTTTTTTTGAATAGATTGATATGTATATTGAATGGGTCGGCGCAGGTTTGAGCCATAACGCGACTGGCCGGCCTGTCGCGGCGCGGCGCATCAGAGCGCGCGCGCTGCCGCGCGACAGGGCGACCACCCTTAAATAAGACACGTGTGCCAATATGGATGTCATATTAAAGCTCAGGCTATCGAGAAAAGTATTTTAGTCTCATTTTTCTAAGAAAATCGAAGAATTTCTCAAGAAAACTCCGTTTTATACCTTTAAAATAGCTAATTTCATTTGAATTAGGCCGAAAACACCAATTTTCATCGGAAAAACTAACTTTCACTCAAGTTTGTGTAAAATTGACGCTTTGTTTGACCAAGGGCCGCCGTTTCGAGAGCTCCTCACACAGAAAACTCTCCATTTTGACGCCTATTAGCCTCCCATCTAAAATTACCTTCTAATTCTGAAAGATTCAAGAAAAACCTTTAAAAACAAAAGAAAATGAAAATTTTCAGGCCCCCAGGGAGAAAGAACTCCCACCGCCACCTCCAAAGTTTCCAGTTAAGCCGAAACCTCTCTCCAAACACCAGCTAATGATGCAACAATTGAAGGTAATTAATAAAAATTATTGTAAAATTGATTTTTAAAATTAAAAAAAATGTGTTTAGGCATCGATTGAAGCGGATAAGAACAAACCGAAGAAGGAAGTAAAGGCCAGAGTTCCTCTAATCCCCCCGCCACCGCCTCCCAAGCAGAAGGAAAATGATGGAGGTAATTTTATTCTTATTTTCAAAACTTTATTGTCTTTAAAAGTGTTTTGTAAACGTTAAACGCGAAAAAATGGCAGACGGCAGGTGTGCTGGCGGCGCCGGTTTGTTTATCAGGCACCACCGCGCCATCTGCCACAGGTCCTCGGTAGTATAGTGGTGAGTATCCGCGTCTGTCACATGCGAGACCCGGGTTCAATTCCCGGCCGGGGAGAATCTTTTGCTTTTAGTGGGAAATGATTGATTTTAATCGATTTTCGCATTCTGGAAGTGGGGAAAGGCCAGTTTTCCGGAAACGTGGTCCAGGGAACCGGTGAAGCGTGAGAAAGGAACATTTCCGGCGCACTCCAACCAGCCCCGCAGTACTTTGGCTTTCTTTCTCTCTCTCTCTCTCTCTCTCTCCCTTCTTTACCTTTTCTTTCATATACAGGTTTTTAATTTAGTATATCCTTTCTCTTTTTCTTATCTCTCAGAAAAGTAAGCTCTCCAAAGCGCAAATGCAGTGTTTGGATGTTTCCATGCATATGAAAGAAGGCAGCGCGTTCGCCTTCAACCACAACCGCAAAAAATGCCCCTCTCTCTCTGTTTTTCCCCTATTGATTAATTGAAAAAGTTTATTTGAGTAGCAAAAATGACAAAAAATCATGCACGGAGTGGGATTTGAACCTACGCCCTCTTACGAGGACCAGAAGACTCGAACCCGCGTTCTGCCGGGAAGCTGTCGCTTGAGTCTGGCGCCTTAGACCACTCGGCCATACGTGCGCTGGGAGTCTTTGCAGCGCGGCGCCTTATATATCCCGCGGGTTCTCTGTTACTAACCTATTTCGGAACGAAACCATTTAATTCAAACCTAACAAAAAGCGAGGAAGGCGTAGCCTTTCAATTTGCATATGGAGGAACGTAACCGGTCGGGCAACGGCCCTTTTTACGAGTTCCTTTGGCCGACGGAGGCCGAATTCACTCCGAACGCCGCCTCATTTGCCTCAGCCACGCCCGGATTTCCATCTTATACAGTCATTTTATAGAATAATCTTCTTTTTCCTACTGTTTACGGGTTTCAAATCCAATTTTTCAGATAAAATGACAGCTGAGACACCGAAACGACCGGCAAAACAACCGCTGAAGACCCTAAATGAGACACCAAAGGCCCCGCCGGTGGAAAGAGTGAAGAAGGAGAGGAAACCTCTTTATGTAGCCCCACCGCCAAAGGGTAGGTTGTTTTTAGAACTGATTTGGGCTCTGTTTACCTATCTATAGTGGTTTCGGCGCCGTCGCCTTTCATAAGCGACGCCGCCGCGAACAGACACAGCCGCGTTCGTGGTGTAATGGTTAGCATGGATGCCTTCCAAGCATTCGACGGGGGTTCGATTCCCCCCGAACGCAGAACTTTTTTGTCAACCTAGAATCGCTAGAATTCGTTAAATTTACTAGTTTTAGTTAAAATTTAAATTTTGCAGAACGGAAGGAACCCCCTCCCAAGAAGGAGACTCCTTCAAAGCCATCTTCCATATCTTCGAGGGTCAGTACCCCAGCAAAGGAACTGAAGCCACCAGCCCCTGTTAAAGAACCAAAAGCTGAAGTTAAAGGTTTGTAAATTCAAATTTAAAGAATTTTAATATTATCGATTTTTTTAAATCAATAATTTTCAGGAAAAATTGGCTCTTTCCCAACTTCTTCTTTCGCCGGAGGCAAACGGCCTTCCACTTCAGCCCCGCCCGGAAAAGGAAGGCAGAGAAAAAGCATAGGTAATCGATTTTATCAATTAGAATAGATCAAATTATCGATTATTGACCCAAAAATTGATTTGAATCAATCAATTATCGATTTTCAGATGAACCGGAGAAGTTATTGCGCCTGCAACAGGCGAGCACCGCCGCGCAGGCGTTGGCCATCGCGCTGGCGCACGAAGAATCGCAACGGAGCGCGTTTACCGAGAAAATGAAGATGACTGAAGGGAAATTGGGTAATTTGGGTTAAAAATGAAAGAAAATCGAATTTTTCAGCGAATGAGGCAAAAACTGCGGAAAATTTGAGGTCGAGGCTTTCTCAGGTGGAAAAACAGTATCGAGAGGATGTGGAGAATATGAAGAATCGATCGGAACAGGGTAAATTTGTCTTTTTCTCTATTTCTCTCTATCTATCCCACTCTTTCTCTGATTCTGCGTCTCTAACCTCTATTTCTCTATTTCTGCGTCTCTAACCTCTTTTTCTCTCTGATTCTGCGTCTCTAACCCCTCTTTATCTCTATTTATGCGTCTCTAACCTCTCATTCTCTCTGATTCTGCGTCTCTAACTTCTCTTACTGCCTGAATCTCTGACTCTAACCTCTCTTTCTGTCTGACTCTGCGTCTCTAACCTCTCCTTCTCTGTCAGTCTGCGTCTCTGACCCCTCTTTTTATCATTCTACGTCTCTAACCTTTCTGTCTGTCTGTTTCTGCGTCTCTAACCTCTCTTTCTCTATGATTCTGCGTCTCTAACCTCTCTAACCTCTCTCTCTCTCTCTCTCTCTCTCCCTCTCTCTCCCTCTATGTGTCTTTCTCTTTTTGTCGTCTCTTGTGGGGAGTCACTGTCTTTATGGCCGTGCGCCCCCAGGCGGCGATCGCATCTCCCCCTTTCCCCTCGGCTTCTCTCCCGAATGCGCCGGCTCTTCTCCCTCGCCGTTGGCCTATTCGCCCTCAACGGGGCCTTCTTCGCCTGTGACGTCAGGGCCATATTCCCAATTAATCTATTCCTAATGACAGCCGCTTTTCTCCCCGTTTTTATCATCATTTTTACAGTCACCAAGTCACATTCGGAGACTTTGGAACGCCTGAAGACTAGCCACGAGGCACAGGTTAGTTGAAAACCTTGAAAACCATTGTTTTTATTAAAAACTTTACAAAACATACAAAAAACCTTCAAAAATCAATTTTAAATCATTTTTCCTTAATTTCTTTCGCTCCGCGACCGCGCCACGTGACCTGACGCGGCGCGGTTGCGTACCACAAATCAATCAATACTATGAAAATTGATTTTTAAAGGTTTCTTTTTTTATTTAATTAAAAAAGTTGCAGTTAAATGAAAAATCCCGCGAAGCAGATAAAACCCTGGAAGACGAGAGAATTCGCCATGAAGCCGAGGTCGACGCGATGAATCGACGTCATCAAACGGTGAGTTTTTGAAAATTGATTTTTTTAATTGAAAAAAAAATCGATAAGATCGAAAGTCGAGATATTACAAAACCAAAATTTAAAAAATCGATTTTAAAATGAAAACTTGATTCTAAAATTGAGAAATTGAGTTTAAAATTTTAAATCAAAAATGAAAATTTTAAAAATGAAATTATTTCTAAAAATGTAAAATGATTTTATAATCGATTTGAATAATACAATCGATTTTAAAATTAAGAACCATTTAAAAAAGTCATTTTCAAGTGAACAGTTTTACAATAAAAAAATTTTAATATGAAAATTCTATTTTCAAAATTTCAATTTTTTAAAAATCTCGTTTTCAGAAAAATTGAATTTAGAAATGAAAACCCGATTTTTAAAATTACAATGCAGTTTTAAAATGGCGTTTTCAGGGTTTTCAAAATGGACTTCAAAATGCAAAAATCGACTTTTACCTAAAAATCGATTTCAAAAATAAAAAATCGATTTTAAAATCCCATTTTTAGGTCATAATGGCGTTGGACGAAAAAATCGCTGAATCTGAAAAGACGGCCGAGCAACTGAAGATGGATAAGAAGTCGCTGCAAACGGCTCTGGCGAATGATAGCGATCAGAGGAATCAGGCGAGAAACTGGAATTTTGAATTTTCAGATTTTGAAATTTTAACTTGAACTTTCAATTTTTGGAATTTAAAATTTGAATTTTGAAATTTTGAATTTTTCAGATTTTGAAATTGGAATTTTGGAATTTTGAATATTTCAGATTTTGAAATTTGAAATTTAAAATGTAAAATTCAAATTTTGAAATTTGAATTCAAATTTTCAGATGTTAACCAAGGAGATCAATTCGTTGCAGACTGCTTTGGAGTTTAAGAACAATGAAATGAAGGAGCTTCGTCAAAAATATCAACAGGTACGGAGGGGACAGATGGTTAAATGGCAAAAAGGGCGGTTGGTGAGAAAAGACTTGTTGGTTCGAATCCTTTCGGTGAAAAATCGATAATTGAATGTTAAAATCGATAAATATGGGTTTAAATCTTTAAATCAATAAATCAATCATTTGTTGATTTATTGCGATGGCTCAGTTGGTTAACTGGTAGATGGCACCGTCGGAGAGAAAATAGTTGTTTGTTCGAATCCTTTCAGCTAAAAATCGATAAATCAATAAACTAAAGGGTGATTCACTTGGTTAAGTGGCAAATATGCGGTTGTAAAAACAGTTGTTGTTTCGGGTCCTTTTGGCAGAAAATCGATTATTGAGCGTTAAAATCGATAAAGGAGCTTTAAACCGATAAATCAATACTTTACCTTGTTATTGATTGATTTCAGGTTGCCCTGAAAGTGGAGGAAATTCCATTGAAAGAACTGGAAATCACCAAACTTAAGCACAAAGTGACGGAGTTGAAGCAGGCTTTGGATCAGAAGATAACTTATGAAAGGTTGGTTTTATTTTGATTTTTATAGTATTAAAAAAATTAAAATTTGGTGCAGTTATGCTAATTATACGCTAGAAATTGAATCTGACGCGCTCGGTGCAGTGCGGTCGCGGTGCGGTCGGCGGCGCGTGCCAGACTTCGGATTTGCCATTTGCCGTCTGATTTCCCGTCTTTTGTCTAATTTCTGGTTTTCACCTCCCAGATTTCCGGATTTTCGGTCGGTTCAGAACCCGAAACGGAAAGTGTGACGAGATTTAATCAGAATCTTGAACAGATCTCCGCCGCCAAGCACGAGAAACCGCGAATTCGGGGGGAAAAAGAGAACAAACCAAAGGCGCAACCATCTATTTACATTAAATTTGGCGTATCTTTAAGAATCGGGCGGTCTTTTAAGGGCGCCACCACCTGGGCGACCGACCCTCCCATAGCCGAGTGGCAACGCGCTCGCTTGCAAATCTCACGACCCGGGTTCGAATCCACCCTGAGACATTCTTTTTGCCTTTATGAATCATTGCCATCATTCCGAATCGATACAACACGTTTTCAATTGATTTTTATCAACCTTTGGGAAAGATCTGCTAAAAAATGTGGCACAATTCAATTGTAGACATTTTCAAAGCAATTTTCAGAACTTTCAAAACGCGATTTTGAGTAGGCCAACAAAATGTTGTTTTAAATAATTTGGAGATTACTAAATCGTTAAATAAAGTTTTACTTTAATTAGAAATTTTTCGAATAAATTACAAATATGTCGAAAAATTGGCAATTTTGAGGGTTTTTGGGTCAGAATTGTGTTTATGATGAAAATCAGTGTCTCGGCTGATTAAGAAAGTGTCTGGAAATGGAATTTCCAATCGATTGGTGTATATGATTTGATACTTTTGGCGAATTTGAAAAATTTTCCGTACCTCATTGAAGCTACCGTAATCCGGCGCCAAAAAAGCGCACAAGGTTACGGTAGCAATGCTTTGAGACCACACGGACACGCAATCACTCACACACGCACTCACTCCCGCTCACACAATTCATTCATACACACTCACACACTCTCACAATCTCACAGTCACACATACAAACGCTGACATACAGACAGACAGACATGTACACATTCACACAAACACACACTCACATACGTGTACACGTACAAATAAACATACACTCACTCACACACTCGCACATACACGATTACACACACACTCACACACACACACATACTCACAATCGCACACCCTCACAAACACACTCCCACACTCTCACATTCACATTCACACACTGAACGCACATACACGTATACACACACGCTGGTTACTGACAGAGAGAGAGAGAGAGAGAGAAGTAAGAGAAAGAGAGAAAACCCACTTTTCAGGCTCCTGGTGCACCAAAACGAAGAACTCAAGCGAAGCCAACTCCAAGTCGAAGAAGAAAAAGATTCCATGCGCAGGAGCATTGACGTCATGCTCTACCACTACGAAAATGGGGAAGACCCAATGACGTCATCCAAACATTCGACCCCAGCGTGAGTCACCAATCGATAATCGATTTATTGATTGATTACAGGCCCAGGGTGACCTTCCGCTCGAGGAGCAGCACTTCACATAGACCTACTTCTGGAATCCCACCCGAGGCCCGCCTTTCTATGTCATCTTGCAGTATTGATTGATTTTTGGATTGTTAAAAATCGATATTCAGGTGATATGGATCGATCGATCGATAGGGACAGCTTGACGCGGTCGGCTGTTTCAATGTTCGCTTCTCATTATAAGTTGCCTGAAAATCACGCGGAGGACGTTATTTATGCACCGGATGAGATTATTACTGGAGGAGGTAATCGATAATTTGGGGGAAAATCGATAATCGATTAGTTTAGTTACGCATAGGAGCAGTTTGGAGGAGGATCCGTTGCTACAGGTGAACGGGTAGGTGAGGGGAATGAGTTTCTCTCTCTCTATCTCTCTATCTCTCTCTCTCTCTCTCTCTCTGATTCTGCGTCTCTAACCTCTCTTTCTCTGATTCTGCGTCTCTCTCTCACCTCTCTTTCTCTCTCTTTCTGCGTCTCTAACCTTTCTTTCTGTCTTATTCTGCGTCTCTAACCTTTCTTTCTCTGATTCTGCGTTTATGACCTCTCTTTCTGTCTTATTCTGCGTCTCTTACCTATTTATCTCTCTCTCTCTCTCTCTCTCTCTCTGTCTCTCTCTCTCTCTGTCTCTCTCTCCCTCTTACTCTTTCTTTCTTTTTCTCCCCCCTCTCTCTCTCTCTCTCTCTCTCTCTCTTTCTATCACTCCAACCCCTCTTTGTCTCTCATTCTGCGTCTCTAACCTTTCTTTCTCTGATTTTGCGTCTCTAACCTCTATTTCTCTCTGATTCTGCGTCTCTAACCTCTATTTCTGTCTGAGTCTGCGTCTCTAACCCCTTTTGTCTCTGATTCTGCGTCTCTAACCTCTATTTCTCTCTGATTCTGCGCCTCTAACCTCTCTTTCTGTCTGATTCTGCGTCTCTAACCTCTATTTCTCTCTGATTCTACATCTCTAACCTCTATCTCTCTCTCCCTCTTTCTCTCGAGTGGGCGTGGCCTAATTTCTCTTTCCAGGCTCAAAAAAAATCTATTTTTTTCAGAAATGACCCCCAAACCGACTCCGGAATCGTGCTCTCCTGATTTTTCGCTCAATTTCCCTCTCTCCCTACTTCAAACAACGACAATTCGCATGGTCTCAGCCTTCGTCTTTTCCCTAGGCCTCGCTTTTCTGTCTTTTAGCCACCCTTTCTAGAAAACCAGTGCTTTTAACATTGATTCTACGACTAATTGTGCATTTATTGTTGATAAATTAATAAAAATTGCTTTATTTGCATTGTAAAAGTGTTTAAATCGATAAAATCGGTAGTGGATTGGCGGCGGCGCGGCGCGCGCGGTCGCGTCGCGTATTCACAAAATCCTCGCTGTAGGAAATATCCCACTTTTTGGTATCAGACCACTCGCAATTCCACTATCTTTCCGATGATGGCGATAAGACCCCGTGAATCAGTCTAGTCCGTAGTGTACTATCCAATTTTAGACGAAAGTTCAAAGCGAACCCTGATTATTCAGCAATTTAAGCATCATTTATCGAATTTCTAGGTGAATCACGACTTATCGACCGCAGAGTCTTTGATGGAGCGCCTATTTAGCACCTTCTTATCTTCGAGTATGCAGTGAACTTTCCCTTTCAGCCTGTGCCGGTTCGTTGTTTACCAGACTTATCGACTAGGCACCATTATATATGTAATCAGCGCCTTATTGACTAACAAATCTCGTTATTTATGATGTTTTCGGGATGTGAATATAAAAAGCAAAACATTTGTCATCCGCAGGATTCGAACCTGCGCCCTCCGAGGAGGACTGCGACCTGAACGCAGCGCCTTAGACCACTCGGCCAGAATGACACCTGTTCACCAGCAGACGCCGCCGCCTTAACTAAGCGCCTCCGCGCTCTCCAACCATTTTTTACCAATTTTAATCCTTTTCGGTTATGAATCCCTTCAAATCTTGTTATTTCAGAATCCACGGGTCGTTTTCGGGTTGCCAGGGCCGCCGTTTACCCCCAAGTGCTTCGCCCTGTTTGCCTTCGTCAAACATGCTGCTCCAACTGGCGGCGTTCACCATCGTTTTCACAACTCTTGCCACATTTTCCTTTTTTGGAGTTTATTTACTGGAAAATAAAGTGGCCACCAGAAGAACTGCCTTCTACAACGCCCTAAGGCCGCAGATGGCCCAGGCGGCCTGAGGTTGGTCATTTTTCCCTTTTTTCACTTTAAAACCTTATTTTCCTTAATTTTATACTGTTTTTCAGCTGGAAATTACAATAATCTTCTAAAAAATTGATTTCTGGCACTTTTTGGATCTCAGGGAATGGTAAGAATCGACATAATCCGCGATTTTCTCCCTCAAATTGATGGATTTGATAATTTATCTATTTTAAATAAAATATTTTAAACATTTTCTTCTATTTTTGTTATTAGTTTTATTATATTTACAATATTCGCTTCTAAAAACCACCATCGGCGCCGCAATGTGTGGCAGCGGCGGGCAGGGAGTTGATAAGGGGCGCGGCCGCCGTCTGCCACAGCGATCTCGTGGTGTAGTGGTTATCACATCTGTCTAACACACAGAAGGCCGGCGGTTCGAGCCCGCCCGAGATCAAATTTTTTGCTTTTCTCTTTCTGATCCCAAAAAACTGGTTTTTATCGTTTTATTGATCTTTTCTTTTTGCAATCAATTCAATAGTTTATTTTCTTCCTTCGATTGTGACTACAACACAATTTTTGCATTAAAAACTGGAGTAATCCACCAATACAAGTAAAAATGATACTACAAATAGTTAACCAATAAACGGGTACGGTATCTAATTTTTGATATCGATCTACAGAAAATATTTTCGTATCGACAGTACAAAGGGATCGGTTACGGTAGCGAAGGGCCACTCCTTGTCGAATTTCCCAATCGGACCAGGGGGTTTCGCCTAAAAATCGATAATTGATTAGTTTTATTTTTTTTAAATCGATAATCGATTGATTTTAAGGCAGACCTTTAAAATGTCGACTTTCTGTCCTCAATTCAGCTTTTAGTCGATTTGGAGCAGTGAATTTGGCTTCTCCACGTTGGCGAATCTCCATATTTCCTAAAAATCGATAGATTTTTATGGAAAAATCGATATCGATTTTTAAAATTTCACTCGATATCGATTTTCTCACCGCATTCTGTCCATTCGGACCACCCAGAGAGGGATGAAATCTCAGGACAGGGAATTTTGCAGTGTGCGCGCTCTTCACTGCAACCGGTGCACGATTTTCCGAGGCAGAAACGGGTCCTGCAAAGAAAATATTGATTGATTTGGGATTATCGATTAGTTGATTATCGATTTATTTGAAATTTTCGATTATCGATTACCGTTTTCGTTCGGAAGTAAAACATTTGCAATCGGACCATTCGTTCCATTCCGACCAACTTCCCCAAAAGTGCTCTGGGATACTGTAGTTTTTCTGGCACGATCGATTCTCCGTTGCGGGACCATTACAGTAAGAATTTGGGCCTTTAAAAGTATCGATTGATTAAAAAAATCAATAAAAGATTACCTATGGGTGGTGGATGGGTGCATTGTCTTCTTCGCTTTTGGGTCCCTTTGTGGCAGGTGGACCAGGAGGTCCAGGAAGACCACCCACCACGACGGTGGCATGACGTCATCTGAAGTCTGATTCTGCGTCTCTAACCTCCCTTTCTGTCTGATTCTGCGTCCCTAACCTCCCTTTCTCTCTGACTCTGCGTCTCTAACCTCCCTTTCTGTCTGATTCTGCGTCTCTAACCTCCCTTTCTGTCTGATTCTGCGTCTCTAACCTCCCTTTCTGTCTGACTCTGCGTCTCTAACCTCCCTTTCTGTCTGACTCTGCGTCTCTAACCTCCCTTTCTGTCTGATTCTGCGTCTCTAACCTCCCTTTCTGTCTGATTCTGCGTCTCTAACCTCCCTTTCTGTCTGACTCTGCGTCTCTAACCTCCCTTTCTGTCTGACTCTGCGTCTCTAACCTCCCTTTCTGTCTGACTCTGCGTCTCTAACCTCCCTTTCTGTCTGATTCTGCGTCTCTAACTTCCCTTTCTGTCTGACTCTGCGTCTCTAACCTCCCTTTCTGTCTGACTCTGCGTCTCTAACTTCCCTTTCTGTCTGACTCTGCGTCTCTAACCTCCCTTTCTGTCTGATTCTGCGTCCCTAACCTCTCTTACTCTCTGATTCTGCGTCTCTAACCTCCCTTTCTGTCTGATTCTGCGTCTCTAACTTCCCTTTCTGTCTGACTCTGCGTCTCTAACCTCCCTTTCTGTCTGACTCTGCGTCTCTAACCTCCCTTTCTGTCTGACTCTGCGTCTCTAACCTCCCTTTCTGTCTGATTCTGCGTCTCTAACTTCCCTTTCTGTCTGACTCTGCGTCTCTAACCTCCCTTTCTGTCTGACTCTGCGTCTCTAACTTCCCTTTCTGTCTGACTCTGCGTCTCTAACCTCCCTTTCTGTCTGATTCTGCGTCCCTAACCTCTCTTACTCTCTGATTCTGCGTCTCTAACCTCCCTTTCTGTCTGATTCTGCGTCTCTAACTTCCCTTTCTGTCTGACTCTGCGTCTCTAACCTCCCTTTTTGTCTGATTCTGCGTCTCTAGCCTATCTTTCTGTCTGACTCTGCGTCTCTGACCTCCTTTTCTGTCTGATTCTGCGTCTCTAACCTCCCTTTCTGTCTGACTCTGCGTCTCTAACCTCCCTTTCTGTCTGACTCTGCGTCTCTAACTTCCCTTTCTCTCTGATTCTGCGTCTCTAACTCACTTTCTGTCTGACTCTGCATCTCTAACCTCTCTTTCTGTCTGACTCTGCATCTCTAACCTCCCTTTCTGTCTGACTCTGCGTCTCTAACCTCTCTATCTGTCTGACTACCCCTCTCTCTCTCTCTCTCTCTCTCTCTCTCCCTCTGACCTACCGTAATCACCACATCCTGCACATCTAACGGAAGGAGAGTCATCTCACAATCACATAAAATCCCCTGAGGTCCCCTACATTTCGTAGTCAGCCTCTGAAAGTACCCCTTAATTGCCAAAAAAATTGATATCCCTCCCTTATTTGGCGCCAAATTTGAAAACAAATCGAATTTGGCGCGCAAATGGCCCGATGACGTCACTTTGGACTCACTTACCTTCGTTTCAGAAATGGTGTAGGCGGTAATTGGAGCCAAGAGGAGGAAGAGAAGGACGAAAAGAGACATTAGCCCAGAATGGTGGTCTCGCTCGCCACCCGGCTGTCACAACCCCCCCCCCCCCCCGTCAGCCAGCTGGCAGCAACTGCGACGTGGGAGGTCATCCCCGCGGGGTGGTCGAGAAAGCTGGAAATTGAAGTTTCGCGAATTTTAAGGGTAAAACTAACCCCTTTTAAGAATTTTCGAGAATTCCCTCATGCCACCACGTGCGTCATGAGAACATCTGCCGAAGCGCTTCGTAAGCCCACTTAAGCCCTCTTTTTAAACGAAGTCGGGGGAGCCCTTTTAAACCTTTGAACGACCCTTAAGCCCCCGTTTTTCACACTTTCTGCAGGGTGATGGATTCTGGGAGAGAGAGAGAGGGAGAGAGAGAGAGAGAGAGAGAGAGAAGGATTCTGTGTCTCTTTCTCTGATTCTGCGTCTCTAACCTCTCTCTCTCTCTCTCTCTCTCTGATTCTGCGTCTCTAACCTCTCTTTCTCTGATTCTGAGTCTCTGACATCTTTTTCTCTGACTCTGCGTCTCTAACCTCTCTCTTTCTGTAATATTCTGCGTCTCTATCCTCTCTGTATGCCTGCCTCTGCGTCTCTGACCTATAATTCTGTCTGTATATGTATGTCTAACTTCTGTTTCTCTTAGCCTGCGTCTCTAACCTCTTTTCTCTCTCTAGGACTCTGCGTGTCTGACCCCTCTCCGCCTGTTTTTGCGTGTCTAACCTCTCTTTCTCTGGTTCTGCGTCTCTAAACCCTCTCTTTCTGTCTGAATCTGCATCTCCAACCCTCTCATTCTGTCTGAATCTGCGTCTCTACCCCTTTCTTTCTCTCTGATTCTCTCTGATATCTCTAACCTCATTTTTCTCTGCGTCTCTGACCTCTCTTCCTGTCTGATTCTGCGTCTCCCACATCTCTTTCTCTGAATCTGCGTCTCTAACCTCTCTCTCTCTCTCTCTCTCTCTCTCTCTCTCTCTCTCTCTCTCTCTGTCTATGCGCCTCTACCATCTCTTTCTCTCTTATTGTGCGTCACAAACCTTTCTTTCTCTGACTCTGCGTCTCTGACATCTCTCCTTCTGTCTGTCTGATTCTGCGTCTCTAACCACTCTTTCTTTACGAGACTCTGCATTTCTTACCTATTTTTCTGTCGAACTCTGCGTCCCTAACCTCTCTTGCTTTGATTCTGCGTCTCTAAGTCCGGTCGTACCATTTACCTGTCTGATGATCTCTCTCTCTCTCTCTCTCTCTCTCTCTCTCTCTCTCTCTCTCTACTCTCTACTCTCTCTCTCTCTCTCTCTCTCTCTCTCTCTCTCTCTACTCCCTACTCTCTCTCTTTCTCTCTCTCTCTCTCTCTCTCTCTCTCTCTCTCTCTCTCCTTCCCCATTCAAAAGAACCTAATTAGCGGGAGTACTGACGTCCTTCCTCCGCCGCTTGCGCATTTCTTCCCAATGACGCCTCTCCCCCTTTGTTTGCCGCCGTTCCCGTAGACCAACGGCCATGTTACACAGAGACTTGTACTAAAAACCACCTTTCAAGCTATTTTAAGCTCTCTTTTCCAGAAAATCTTGGTTTTCTGCTCAAAAACTTGATAAAATTAGCCCCGATTTGCAGATTAATTTGCAGCAAATCCCACTCGTGAGAGCAAATGACATCAGAATCACTTAAAAATCTCTTTTCTTGTGAATTAATCTATATAAAAACATAGAGTTTTAAAAAAACTATTTAAATCACTTAAAATGGGGCTTTAAACGCGGAACTTTGCACTGCGCGCCGCACGGGCACTTAATCGATACCGTAACCGACCGCTGCGCGTCAGATTTGAATTAATTAGGTTAAAATGATTGAATATTTCGAATTTCGTTGTTAAATTACTTAAAATGGGCCTTCAAACGCGTAACTTTGCACCGCGCGCCGCCCCTCTCACTAATCGATACCGTAACCGGCCGGCGCGCGCCAGATTTGAGTCAAAACGGGTAAAATGACTGAATCGTTCGATTTTCGCTGTTTTTTCTGATTTTTATTTGTGACAGCCGCTGTTTGATGCCCTGAGCCACCACTTTCCCTCCTTGTTTTCGTCTTTCAACCGGATTCAGTCGCGCCGGCGGTTCAGTTTCACACAAACAATGTGAAAGCACGCTTATTTCATGTGCACAATGGCTGAAACTGCGTAACTTCCTCGTTTGACGCGTGGGCTCTTGCAGCGGCTTCCTCTTAAGGCGCCCGCGCCCGTCTGCCCTCACCCTGTCGATAGCTCAGTTGGTAGAGCGGAGGACTGTAGATCTGTCGGCTATCCTTAGGTCGCTGGTTCGAATCCAGCTCGACGGAATCTTTTCTGCCTCGAAGGGTTCGATTACCCAAGGCCATTCCTGGCATTCCCAGGCTCTGTGGACCTCTCTTTTTGCAGCCCAGAGAGCACTTAACCTTTCCTCTCTGCAGAGGGGCGCCGTCTGTGCGTCTATTTGCGTTCCGATGAGGCAGGCAATCTTTGAACAACTCTCGTCCCCCCCTCGATTCATCAAACGCCCATGTCCACTTACTTTTTGAAGACCAAAGGCTGCCAATTTCTTGAAACCAACTGTTCCTTCCCCAGAAAGATGATGAAAAGTGGCCAAAATGGCTAAAAATCGCAGATTTTGGGCGTTTTCAGCCGTTTAAACGCGGTTTTTGCGCTTTCAGTTGGTTTAAGAGACCACGTGGGCTGCAATTTGCACTGCTCCAGCGCCTGAGAGCCGCGTAATCCAGTTGGACCCGAGAATTCGCCCCTTCCGACCCCACCAGCTTCCTTAAAACAAGCCAAAAGCACTTGAAATTGTCTTCAAACTACGCTTTCCTAGTTATTTAAACTGTTTTCTAAGGTAAAATTCAATTTAAATACTTAAATTTCCATTTGATACTCAAGGAAGCCTCATTTGGCTATGTCTGGTCACAGCCGCTGTGATAGCGGCGCCGGGTTAGTTTATAGGGCGCCGCAGCCGCACAGACCGCAGTGATCCCTTGGTGCATTGGGTGGCGGCGCGCGCCGCCAGCGCCTCGGCGGTTCGATCCCCCCGGCGGCGATGATGACCGTTAGGTTGGTCCGTGTTTCCGACAAGCGAGTGATGTTGCCACAACCTTCTTAGCCTTTTTGCCCCCGCCACAAATTTTATTTTCAACTTCATTTACCTCAATTTTAAAGTGCACCTGTCCTTTCTCAAATCTCCTTTGGTGTCCTTTCAAGTGCCTTCGAGTCCAAACGCCAACGAAACGAGGCGGTCGACTACAAAATCGGTTAATCGGGGCGGTTTTGCATCAATTTAGGTGGATTTGCCGGCGGTAGGCCGACAGGGTCCAAATGGAAAAATGAATTTTCCTTTGTTTTCCTTGGCTTTGTTTTTGTTTTCGACGCGGCTTTTATCTGAATGCGTAATCTGGAAACGCAATTCGGAAAGATTCGCCTCGGGCCTTGTTTTTGCCAAAGAAACTGCCCCCGAAACTGGAGCAAATTTCTTTCTCTCTCTCTCTCTCCATCTCTCTCTATCTCTCTCTCTTTCTTTCTCTCTCTCTCTCCCTCTCTCTCTCTCTCTCTCTCTCTCTCTCTCTCTCTCTAACCAAATTTACGTATTCGTGGAACAATGACAATTCATAAATATGATTACGGTATTCAGATTACACGTCTGATTTTAAAAAAACTATTCAGATTACACGTCTGATTTCAAACGTAATTTCCAATCTCAATCATGTGTTTACGCCTAATTCTTATCAATTTGATAAAGAATGCGTGTTTTGCCCACTTTAGTATCTCTCAAACTGTCTTTCTCTCTCTAACTCTCTCTCTCTCTCTCTCTCTCTCTCTCTCTCTAACTGTCTCTCTCTACCTAACTGTCTTTCTCTGTTTAACTCTCTCTATCTCTAACTGTCTCTCTCTAATTCTCTCTCTAACTGTCTCTCTCTCTGTCTAACTATTTTTCTTTGCCTAACTGTCTAACTCTCTCTCTCTTTTACTGTCTCTCTCTAACCTACTCTCTCTCTAACTGTCTAACTCTGTCTAACTCTCTCTCTCTATCTGTCTCTCTCTAACTCTCTCTCTCTCTCTCTCTCTCTCTCTCTCTAACTGTCTTTCTCTAAGTGTCTCTCTCTAAGTGTCTCTCTCTAATTCTCTCTCTCTCTCACTTTAACTGACTCTTTCAAACTGTCTCTCTCTTCTCTCTCTCTCTCTCTCTCTCTCTCTCTCTCTCTCTCTCTCTCTCTTCCCCAACAAAACGTAAAAACACGACGTTTCATTGACCTCCACGTGCCACCGTCAAAGTTCCCACTTTTAATTGTTTTCCAATTGTCCCTCCGACCGACACCTGTCGTATTTATAGTTCAACCTCGAGTATGACGCACGAGATTTCGCCTCAAAACTATAAATTCCTTCAAAAACCCAGTTTTCAGTCTTTTCTGCGATTTCCAACCTTTCACGCGGCGCGGCGCGCCAGCGCGCGTCCGGCTGCGTAGTTACGTCATTTTGGTCCGCTTCAGTCTCAATTTTCAACATTCTGTCAAAGAAATTCAATTACGGAAGTATTCCCGCTCAAAATAGCCCTTTAAGAGAGGCCGTTCGTCTCCGGATGCCCTTTTTGTCCCCCGAGGCGATTGACGTGCGTTTTTGATAAAACTCCCCTTGTTTGGCAAAGGGCAACTGCTTGACAGCATGAAATTTGAATTCAGAGAGCTTTCTACCTCCTCTTTTGCTATTTTTGCGCGGCGCGCGCGAACTGCAAGTTTGCCTCATTTTAGGACGTTAAACCTGAATATTGGCCTAAAATTGAATAAAAACTTAGAAAAATGAACTTTACTGCCAATTTTCCGTGGGAACGCGTCACAAAGGGCGTTCTGAATTAGCCATTCTGCCGGGAATAGCCGGCGGCCTTCTAGTTCCCGGAGATCGATCGCCCACGTGTCCTCGGCTATTCCAGGCGCCACAGCTGCCAATTTGCATAGGCTTCTGCCCCCTCCCTCTTCTTTTTATAATGTTTGATGGCTTATTTTAGCCTAAAAATCTAGTTTATAATCGATTTTCTTTAACAAAATCTCTGTTTTCAATTAAAATCTCACTTCAAATGACCGTTAGAACCCTGAAATACTTCAGAAACTTTCCGAAATACATAATTATAAAATAAAAATATAAAAAGCAAAAGAAATAAACTACGCGGGAATCGAACCCCTGACCTTCTGCTTGGTAGGCGAGCCTTTTGCCACTGAACCACTTGGCGCCATTGATTACCTACCGCGCGCGCCCTTTATGTACAGTGCCGCGCTCCGCGATGCCTTTGAACTTGATTTTCCTTTAAAATTCTTAAACTTTAGTTGTAATTATGTAAACTTTAATGTTTTTTAATGTTTTTAAAGGGATAAACTGCCTTTCCCCAAATTCTTCCTATTGTTCTCTGTTTTGCCCCTTTGTTTTCCCCATCCACTGGGCAAATACCCTAGAATAGGGATTTCCGCGAAAGGGGACGACTATTTTCGGCCTTCGTGTTCTCTCATCTGCGTCACCAGACTCACGCAAGGCCGTCATTTGGAATTCGTTAGGAGAAATTCTGACTGGGTGGTCTGTTAATTCTCCCTGGGTGGTCTGAATCTCAGGAAGTGGTTTTAGGTGAATTTGGGGGTCTTTGGGTTGAAAACAAGGCATTTTTGGAAACAAAAAAGGGGGAATTTGTATTAACTAGTTAGAAACTAATTACGCCACGCCCCTTTTGGGAAAACCCTTTACTTGCGGACCACCCAGTCTCCCACACGTGTCACCCACGTGACCAGGGTTCGATCCTTGTGGGTGCACTTTAGTTTTCTCAATTTCAATTGATTATCCAGACTTTTAAGCTACTTTAAAAGGTATTATAACTGAAACCCCTAAAACAGGATGAAAATTCGATTTTAGCGTATTTCAAGGGTTAAAATTACAATTAGGCAATGGAAAAAAACATTTATATTCAAAATTTAATTGAAAAATTGTATTCTCAGTGATTAATGATTAGTGTCTGGCGCGCCTGGCACGTCGCGCGACGGAAACCACTTTAACAGTTAAATTATTCCATTTTAAATTAAATTCTTCATTTTCAATTTTTTTAAAATTTAAAAGTAAAAGAAAACTTAAAATACCGTAATTTTTCGGTTTTTATGAGGTTCCCTCAAATCCGTCGTTTTTTACACACAAAAAAAATCGATTTCTTGGTATACCTCTCGCCAAATCTAGTTCTTGGAAAAATGCTAATTCGTGCCAAAATTATGATGTCGAAGTTAGCAATTCTAACTTCGACATCATAATTTTGTCACAAATTAGAATTTTTCCGAGAACTAGGATTGGCAACAACTATAGGTTTAGTAAAATTTGCCTTACATTTTTCCAAAAATTGCTTTAAAAGTGCGAGAAAATAGAAAATCAATAAAATTTTCATGCGCTTCGGGTGCCGAGCGATTATCGATTAGTAAAAGGTGTCCCTGGCGCGTCACCCGCGATTTTGACAATTAGCGCACGACGATTGCCTGTCTAAACAATAAAATTATCTATTTTGAATTTTTCTTTCAAAAAGTGCTCTGAAAGTGAAAAAAACAAAATATAGTTTTGTTTTCGGATTTTGATTAGGTTCGCCTTCGAACCCTTCGAATTTCACAATAAAAAGGCAATTTTAATGGTAAAAAGCAGGTCAAGCGGCCTTTGGTTGCCAAAAAGCGGCTTTAAAAGGCCAAAAGAAAGTCAAGCGGCCTTTGGTTGCCAAAAAGCGACTTTTAATAACCAAAAAGTATTTCAAGCGGCCTTTGGTTGCCAAAAACGGCTTTTATTGGCCAAAAGCATGTCAAGCGGCCTTTGGTTGCCAAAAAGCGGCTTTTAACTACCAAAAGAAGGTCAAGCGGCCTTTGGTTGCCAAAAGCGGCTTTTAACAGCCAAAAGCAGGTCAAGCGGCCTTTGGTTGCCAAAAAGCGGCTTTTAACAGCCAAAAGCAGGTCAAGCGGCCTGTGGTTGCCAAAAAGCGGCTTTATAGAGCCAAAAGCATGTCAAGCGACCTTTGGTTGCCAAAAAGCGGCTTTAAATGGCCAAGTCAAGCGGCCTTTGGTTGCTTCACCGGAAAACCGGAAAAGTACCCACCCTGGCCCACTTACCTCAACCTCCCCTGTTCTCCTACTTCATCATCGGTGGTCCTTTGTCCCCCTTCCCTCGTCATTTCCCTCCAGAACCCCGTTCGTGGCCCTTGTATTTATGCCGTCCTTGGCCTTCCCTTCCCTCCATTGACGTCAGCAGGCGCAGATTTGTCGGCCGGCGTGCCATTCACGTGCGTTTTTTGCAGAGAGAGCGAAAGGGGCAGACGGGCTCCCTCTCTGCAAATTCCCTCCTCCTCTTTCCTCCGCCGCCTCTTTTCACTCAATCGCTACGCTCTGTTGACCGCCGATTTCTTCAACTGAACCAGGGGAACTCTTGTCTGGGATTAGGGGGAGACAGGGGGTGGAACCATTTCCGAGAGGGCAGCCGGCTGCCTGCCGCCGCCCGCGGAATGTGATAATGGCCAGCCGGCTGTCACCAAGAGCACCGCGAAAACAACGGAACACCACGAGGCGCTTCTACGTTGTCTCTTCTCCCCCCCCCCTCCCTCCTTCTCTCTCCCTCTCTCTCTTTTTTCCAAATTGTTGCATTTTATATCTTTAAAATTTGAATTTCATTTTCAGTTTATCGATTTTAATTATTTAGAATTATCTGCGTCAGCCGGAATCGATAAACTGAACTTTAGCTTAAAAAGTTTGGATTTCAATTTCGATTTTTCCTTTTTTTTATTTTTTAAAATAACGTTTTTAAAATTATATTTAAAGGATGTTTAAAGTTGGTTTTAAGCTAAAACGCTAAATACGATTATTGATTAGTTGATGGCGCGCCTGGCACGCTGTACGCAATTTTCACCGCGTTCCAATGAAAACGTAATCCATATTTTTGAAAAATTATTTATTTACAATGTAGAAAATATAAAAATATGATTTTCCAAGAGATTTTGTTACGCCTCTGTTGAAAAAAAAGGAAATTTAGTGTTTTGAAAACTACTGTTTCACATGGAGAGAAAATTGTGAACGACCCTTAACAATTAGAGAAAATTGTGAATTTTCTTGATTTTTATGAGATTTTTCCTCCAAAAATGCAATTTCCCATTAGATTTCGCCACTTTTTACGTTTCTGGAAGCCATTTCGTTGAAGAAATTCCTCACGAGCAGCTGAGTCAGAAGCCCTTGGCTGAAAGCACGAAAATGTCGAAATCCCGCCCATTGACGCATTTTCCAACGGCTTCCTGCGTCATCCGACCGGTGAGACATGAATTCATAACAGGATGGGTTCTTTTTAACACCACGGCGGCTTCTTTTCCTCTCTCTCTCTCTCTCTCTCTCTCTCTCTCTCTCTCTTTTCTCTCTCTCTCTTTCTCCTTTTCTCTCTCTCTCCCTTTTCTCTCTCTCTCTTTCTCTCCGAAATTCCTTCCCACCCGATTCCTGGACAAACCAGTGGCCGAAATGCGTAGACAGATAAAACGACCGTTGGTCCTCTGATAAGAAAAGCTCTCTTTTTGTTTAATTAAAGGGCGGTCATTGTGCTTTCTAGTCCTTTAATTTTTTGTTTTTTTATTCGCCCCCCCCCCCTAAAAAAAACGCGCCGCGCGCTCGCCCCGCCCCTTTTCCTGCGCCCCGCTTGCAGACCGCGCGCGCGAGATGAAATTGAAGAAAACAGCCATTCTTCCCATTAATCAACTTTCCCTCATTCAAAAGAAAAAGGTCATCTCTTTGATACAAATAAACATGTTTTCGAGGGGCAGTGGTGCCCTCGAATCCCCAAATGTCCATCTCCGGGGCTCTTCCGAGGGCGCAACTCATCAAAATCCCAATGAACTTCTCTTTTGAGAAGGGCTTCCATCACGCAAGGACGTTTTTTTACCCAAATCTTTGGTTTCAGGCAGAAAAACACTTTTTCCTGCTTCCAATTCAGCGTTATCCGCGCAGCCGTTCATAAGGCGGGAGCGCGCTCCCATTACAGTGGGCGCCCCTGGCGAAGTCGGTTAGCTTTCAGACTCATAAGCAGAAGGTCAGGGGTTCGATTCCCCCAGCCTGTATTCTTTTTGCTTTTTTATTCCTCCTGCCATTCTCTACGTTTTAAATCATTTTTGAGTATCATACTACATTTTCCCATTTAAAATGGTGATTTGAGACGATTTTTGGTACCGATCGCACCTAGATTGCTTTGAAATTCAAATTTCCCTCCCTTTCAGTTTGATCGTGGTTAGAGAGAACATTGATCAGGCATAATCCTTAATCGGATTGGACGCGAACGGTTTTCGGTGTTTTTGAGGCGGAAAAAAGGGAGCCTCGGTGGATTCAGTCGACTTTCCCTTTCACTCTGCGTCTCTGACGCGGTGATCTCTGGTTCTCTGACTCTCTCTCTCCTCTCTCTCTCTCTCTCTCTCTCTCGCTCTCTCTCTCTTCCCTCTAACCTCCAAATTGGATTATAACCTTTGGATGGCCCAGAACAGGTGTCCTGACAGGTCAAGTCTTGACAAGTCAAAAAAGCAAAAGCGGAACTTTTGTGACAGCCTCGTGCGTAACACTCACGTTACACTAATTGGGACTAAAGGACACGGCGGGTCCGCACGGGGAGGTACCTGACACTGGACTCCAGACCGATTTATATCAACTGAAACTACAATTTTCACATTTTGGAGTCAAATTTTAAGTTTTTCCTTTAAAATTACCTTATTTTTTAAATTGCCTTATTTTTAAGGTAATTTTAGAGGAAAAACTGAAAAATTTTCAAATAAATTAAGTTGATTTTAAAAAAAATTGTTTTTAAATTGCATTGTCAAATAAATTTTTTTCAAAATTAATTTCCCTTTCTTTTTCCTTAATTTTCTATTTTAAAAAATGCTTTATTTTTTTAACACTTTCCCGTAAAATTGAAAAAAAAGAAAAATGAAAATTGCATTGTGCGTGCCAGGCGCGCCAACAACTAAAAAATAATCGTTTGGCCCGTAAAATCAACTTAATTTATTTGAAAATGCAATTTATAAACTAAATTTTTAAAAATAAGGTAATTTTAATGGGAAAACTTAAAAATTTGACTGTAAAATGTGAAAACCCTGGAAATTAATTTTCCTGCAGATTTCAAGATTTTTCGAAATTGTTTCTGCCAAATTTCAAATTTATTTAAATTATTTTCATATTTTATTATTTTTTTAAAAATCACTTTAAAGTTTGATTTCTGAAGTCTTTTTCAAGGTGATTCAAGCCCTCGCCCGATTATTGATTAGTTAATGGCGCGTCGCGTGCAATTTTGGTATTTGGCGCGGCGGCGACCTATATAAAGTGGTTTTTTTTCAATTATCGATTGGAATTTTCTTTTTATTTATTTGAAATCACAGAAATTCAATTTTTTTTTTCGAAAAACGCAATTTAATAAAAAAAATTCAAACTCACCCTTTCTCTCTCTCTCTCTCTCTCTCTCTCTCTCTCTCCAACCACAGCTGTTCCCTGTCCCTCTCCGTCCCCTACAGTTGGTGTCTGTAATCCCTCCCCACCGGCTGACGTCGCCCCGTCTATCATAATCGGCGGCTGTTTGTCGAATTACCCGCCGCATTGACGCAACGTTTCCCCTCTCTCTCTCTCTCGCCCTCTCGCCGCCCTTCTCATTCCGTGTGTTTGTTTCCGAAGCCCTCTCCGGTCGGCCACTGGACCCCCGGTGCCTTTTTTTTCCTTTACCACGCCCTTTTTACCTTTTAAATTTACCTTTTCCCTTAAAATTGACCTTAAAATGACCCTAAAAGCCTTAAAACACATTCCTACTTCTCCTAAATCCTCTCTCTCCCTCTATACCCTGGGTCCCGCCGCGAAATGCGGCGAGAACCGCGCCCCATTCGGCAGGAGTTGTAAATCCCCTCCCTTACACTCCTCTTCACATGATTGAATGCCCTTTCCACTAGAATTTTCCCCTTAAATTCATGAAATCTTGTTTTCTTTAAAAAAAAGTTTTTCATTAATTTCTTGATAAATAAAAGTAGAAAATTTATATAAAAATGAATTTTATTCCACTTGACCGGCTTAAAAGAGAAAAGGGGTAATTTTAGCCTGATAATTGATTTTTTTTTTGAAAAGTTCTTTTCTAAAATTCTGGGATGAACGTTTGCACTCGAGTTTAAAAATGCAAACCACTTGAGGGTGAGAGACTCTTAAGACGAAAGTTGGGAAACTGACTGTCGCAAATAACTACGGACTACAGAGAGAGAGAGAGAGAGAGAGAGAGAGAGAGAGAGAGAGAGAGAGAGGAAGAGGGAAAGAGAGAGGGAGAGAGAGAAAGAGAAAGAGAGAAAGAGAGAGGGAGAGAGAGAGAGGGAGAGAAAGAGAGAGAGAGAGAGAGAGAGAGAGAGAGAGAGAGAGGGAGGGAGGGAGAAAGAGAGAGAAGGAGAGAGAGAGAGAGAGAGAGAGAGAGAGAGAGAGAGAGTGAGAGAGAGAGAGGGAGAGAGAGAGAGAGGGAGAGAGAGAGAGGGAGAGAAAGAGAGAGAGAGAGAGAGAGAGAGGGAGGGAGAAAGAGAGAGAAGGAGAGAGAGAGAGAGAGAGAGAGAGAGAGAGAGAGAGAGAGAGAGGAAGAGGGAAAGAGAGAGGGAGAGAGAGAAAGAGAAAGAGAGAAAGAGAGAGGGAGAGAGAGAGAGAAGGAGAGAAAGAGAGAGAGAGAGAGAGAGAGAGAGAGGGAGGGAGAGGGAGAAAGAGAGAGAAGGAGAGAAAGAAAGAGAGAGAGAGTGAGTGAGAGAGAGAGAGGGAGAGAGAGAGAGAGAGAGAGAGAGGGAGGGAGAAAGAGAGAGAAGGAGAGAGAGAGAGAGAGAGAGAGAGAGAGAGGAGAGAAGGATAGAAAGAGAGAGAGAAGGAGAGAAAGAGAGAGAGAAGGAGAGAAAGAGAGAGAGAGAAGGAGAGAAAGAGAGAGAGAGAGAGGGAGAGAGAGAGGGAGGGAGAGAGACACGTCTCTTTCTATCTCTATCTCTCTCTCTCTTCCTCTTCGTCTCTAACACATTGACTCTCCCTTTGTCTACGTGTCTGCGTCTCTAACTGCCTTCGTTTCCCTTCTCTCTCTTTCTGCCTTTCTTTGCGTCTCTAACCATCTCCCTCTGTGCCTCTGCGTCTCTAACACACATGCTTTCTCTCTCTCTCTCCCTCTTCATTTCTCTCTCTCTGTAATTCTGCGTCTCTACCCAAATACTATGACTCGGCCGTCTGCGTCTCTGACTCTCAAAATGGGCTACCCTACCTGAATCTGGTTGCCTGCCACTCTTCCCGTCTGGCAAAACTCTGCGTCTCTAACCACTCGCCTTTTTCATACATTTCTGCATCTCTGACTTCTCTCTCTCTCTCCTCTCTCTTTCTCTGCGTCTCTAACCCTCTCCCCCTGTGTTTGCGTCTCTGACAGTCATCCTACATGCCTCTAAATGTCTGCGTCTCTAACCGCCAACCTTTCTCATCTCATTCTCTACCTTACTCTGCGTCTCTAACACTCACAGTCGGTTGTGTTCTGCGTCTCTGACATCCACCCTCCGGTCATAAATCTCTGCGTCTCTGCCCATAGCCCAGACTGCTGTACCCGTCTAACACACTGTTCTCTGACTATCACTCTCGGCCAGATTACAAGTGTCTGGTTGTCTGGCACCCTTCCCTGTGTCAAAACTTTGCGTCTCTAACCGATCTCTCACTCCCCCCCCTCTCTCTCTCTCTCTCTCTCTCTCTCTCTCTCTCTCTCTCTCTCTCTCTCTAATTCTACCCATTTTCAGAAACACACGAAAATGGTAGAAGACTTGGAAAACGCCACCACCACCATCAACTACGACGGCCTAAACGTAGCCCGAGTCAAGAGCAAAGAAGACCTCCCAAACAGTATTATCGTCACCCAGGTTCCAGATGAAGTAGGTTTTTTTGTTTAATTTTATTTAACAATTTAAAATTAAAATTAATTTTAAAATTTTAAATTTAATTTTAAATTAAAATTAATTAAAATTAAATTTTAATTTTAGGTATTCCGGGACCCCGCTCAACGCCAAAATTTTTCATCTCTTTTCACACAAATCGAATCCGACATTCATTTCGACTTTCTGAAGAGCTTCAGACGAGTCAGGGTCATCTTCAGGTACGATTTTAATTTAATTTTAATTTTTTTAATTTTTTTAATTTTAAAAATTGTCCTTCATGGCCAAGTGGCTAAGATCTCGGACTGGTAATCCACACAACCCTGGTTCGATGCCGCCCTGGGCAAAACTTTTTTTTTGAATTTTTAAATTTTTTAAATAGTTTTATTAATTAAATTAAATTAAAAATAATTTTTTAAATCAAATTTTTAGTTCTCCGGAAAACGCCACCGCCGCGAAACTGATCGTTTCCGGCTTCTCCTTCAACGGCCACCAACTGAAGGCCTTCTTTGCCCAGGTTAGACCTTTAATTTGTCCATCTTTAATAGATCGATTGATTTTTATTAAAAATATTGATTTTTATCTTAAAACTTTGGTTTTTCACTGAAAATCCGTTTTGTTTATCGAGTATGTGCATTGAAACGAGAGGCTGACGCAATGGGAGACGGTCTGAGCGGATTAGGTTCCCTATCGGCGGCTATTTGGGGTTACTGTACACAGGCAGTCGCAATGGGTCAACAAAAGAGAGGAAAAGGGGGATTTAGACCTTTAAAAGTGGATTTTCTCTCTCTCCCTCTCTGTCTAACTCTCTCTCTATCTGCCTCTCTCTCTCTCTCTGTCTAACTCTCTGTCTGACTCTCTTTCTAACTCTCTCTCTAAGTCTCTGTCTAACTCTCTGTCTAACTCTCTGTCTAACTCTGTATCTAACTCTCTGTCTAAGTCGCTGTCTAATTATCTGTCTAACTCTCTCTCTCTCTCCCTCTCTCTCTCTCTCTTCTCTCTCTCTCTCTCTCTCTACTCTCTCCATTTTAGAGGGTTCTCCTCCGCAACTCCTCCGCTCTCCTCTCTCCCCCTCCCCTGGAGAAGCAGTTTTTGATCTCCCCTCCCTGCTCTCCCCCTCTCGGATGGGAACAGACTACGGTATTTTTTTGGCATTTCAGTGAAAATGTTGAAATTTTTAGGAAATGCCACCAGTTGTTTGCAACTTTGACCTGATGTCTCGATTAGCCTCCTTCGCTATTGATGAGAAGTGAGTTTGGAGAGAGAGAGAGAGAGAGAGAGAGAGAGAGAAAGGTCAGGGTCGGTTAGAGACGCAGAGTTCGGCAGAAGGGTAGAGCGGCAGACAACCAGGCACTAGTAATTTGACCGATAGTGCTAGTCAGAGACGAAGACAGTGTGTTAGACGCAGACAACAGGCATGGCTATGGTTAGAGACGCAGAGATCCATGAAAGGAAGGGAAAGGGAGCCGGTTAGAGACGCAGACATATAGACACGTGAGGTGACTGTCAGAGAAGCAGAGAAACAGGGAGAGGCAGATTGTTAGAGACGCAGAGAAAGAAAACAGAAAGAGAGAGATAGTGTGCCAGAGACGCAGACAGCAAGCAGAGTCATGGCTGAAGGGTAGGGACGCAGACATAGACACATGTAGAAGTACCGGTAGGATGAACGTCAGAGACGCAGAACTACAGGGGAAGTGGGTTAGAGACGTAGAGACACAGAGAGAGAGGGAGGTGGTCAGAGACGCAGAGAAAAGTAGATGGTTAGAGACGCATACATCTAGACAGGTCAGAGACGCAGAGAAAGACACGAGAGAGAGACGGCTAGAATTAGAGAAACAAAGAATTATTTTCCAGATTCGAGCTCCACAACGGCGATGACTCCACCCCAGCCATCATCGTCCACCCGTGCGAGACCCCCTTGGACGTGCCCAGCCAGATCGAAATGCCCAAGACCCCCCGTCCCCCTGTTGAATGCTAATTCCCTCCCCCCCCCTTCGCTCGCCCTAGTGTCACTTATAGCCTCCTCCGACCGCTGCGAATACGGGACCGGCCGAGATTCCCCCTTGACTTGTCAGATCAGTTCCCGCCCCCTCACTCACATATTTGTTAGCTTTATTTTGCTCTCCCCGGAAATGTACACTCCTCACACAATAACAATAAATATTAATAAAACAAGCGATCAATAAATACTATTAAGGCGATTTTAAAGGACTTTAGGGCTATAAATGAGGCTAAAAACGACTTTTAAGGCGTAAAAGGCTTAAATCGACTAAAACAAGGAGATTAAGCCGTTTTTAAAGGATTTTAGGCCTTAAAATCAATAATACTGGCTAAAACAGGCGGTTAAAACTGAAACTACCCCGTGTTATGGCTATCACAGCTGAAATACACATGAAAGGACAGGAAGCGTTAGAGGATCAGGACCTGATCATCAGGCTCAAATTAGAATACAGGGGGCTAGACGAAATTAGAATACAGGCTAGATGATGAGGGATTGGGATTCTCCGTAGGACTTCCGTCGGTTCGCCAGTTTGTTCCGCAGCCACATCCGAAGGGCGCCGTCCCATTTGGCCTTGTTCTTGCTGAAAAAAGGTTTGATTAGGTTAGAAATTAGAATCTGGTAACCAAAGACCGCTCGGGCTGCTTTTTGGCAACCACAGGCCGCTTTTTGGCAACCAAAGGCCGCTCGGGCCACTTTTTGTCTGCGTCACTGTATCTGCGTCTCTAACTAACTCTCTCTCTCTCTTTCTGTGTGTCTCTGCGTCTCTGACAGTCGTCCTGTCTATATGTCTGCGTCTCTAACCGCCTACCTTTCCCTTCTCTTTCTCTACCTTACTCTGCATCTCTGACCATCTCCCTCTCTCTATGTATCTGCTTCTCTAACACTTTGCTTCACCAGGCAGCTCTGCGTCTCTAACGACCATCTAGCCGGTCATCCTATACGTGTCTGCGTCCCTACCCTTCTACTACGACTCTGCTGTCTGCGCCTCTAACACACTGTGCCTGTTTATCTGCGTCTCTATCACTATTGGTCACCTTAAGGGTGTCTGGTTGTCTGCCACGCTTACCGTCTGCCAAAACTATGCGTCTCTAACCGCAATTCTTTGTCTGCATCTCTGACCTATCTCTAATTCCCCCCACTCTCCATGTGTCTGCTTCTCTGACATTCATCCCACACGTGTAAATCTGCGTCTCTGACCATCGCCGTCTCTTTGCCCCTCTCGTGTCTTTCACTGCGTCTCTGACAGTCATCCTGTCTACATGTCTGCGTCTCTATCCGCCTGCCTTTCCCTTCTCTTGGTTTGCCTTTCTCTGCGTCTCTGACCTCTCTCTGTGCCTCTGCGTCTCTAACACACTTTCTACTTCAGCGTCAATCTGTCAACCTCTCTCTTTATCTCTCTCTAACCCTCACCTGTACAAATTGAGGTAGATGGCGATGAGAATCAGCATTCCGGCGTAGATGTAGTCGACGGTGAAGGGCTTGGAGAAGAGGAGGAAGGAGAGGCAGATCGTAAGGACCTTCCTCAGCGTAGTCACTGTGACGGCCACCAGGGCCCCACTCACCTGCAATATTCTGATTAGAGAGTCAGAGAAAGAGAGAGAGAGAGAGAGAGAGAGAGAGAGAGAAGACACCAACCTTGATCAAAGTGAGGACCACATTGACTCCCAGGTACCCCAAGAGACCGAAAACGAGGGCATAGCCGTAAGTCTTCCATGGATTCTAAACAATTGGATCTTAACGATGCAAAATTCAAATTAGGAACCTCGAGGAAGAACATGAAGGCCTCGAAGAATTCTCCGCTGAGGACTGTGTAGGCCAGAATGTAGATGGAACCCAAGGAGTAGGAGTAGAGGACCTGGAAATGAAGTTTTTTGGCCGCTTAGACCGCTTTCTGGCAACCAAAGGCCGCTTGGACGGCTGTTGGGCAACCAAAGGCCGCTTTTTGGCAACAAAAGGACGCCCAAAACATCCAAACTGACCACTTCGTTGCTGGATCCGCCGTACTTCTTCATCTGCTTCTCCTGGATGTTTCCGATGCAGGCGTCGGCGATCAGGGCGCCGGAGATCATGACGTAGCCTTTGGGATCGAAGATGGGAGACACCTCGCTGTCGGCAAGGGTGAACATCACAAGACCTGAAAATTGGGCAAAATTAGGCCGCTTTATGCAGATTTTGGCGACCTCAGGCCGCTTTCCGCTTTTTATGGCGACCTCAGACCGCTTTCCACTTTTTCCGGTGACATCAGGCCGTTTTCCGCTTTTTATGGCAGCCTCAGGCCGCTTCTTCTGGCGACCTCAGGCCGCCTTTTCTGGTGATCTCAGGCCACTTTCCGCTTTTTCCGGCAACATCAGGCCGCTTTCCGCTGTTTCCGGTAACCACATTCCGCTTTCCGCTTTTTTTCGGCAACCTCAGACCGCTTTCCGCTTTTTTTGGCAATCTCAGGCCGCTTTCTGTCATTTCTGGCGACCTCAGGCCGCTTTCTGGCTGAATATGACCTACCGATGCTCATAATAACGCAGGCGGAGACGTCGATCATCCCGTAGCGCTTCCCTTGAATCAGGATCCCTCCCACCAACACGGGAATCAGCTTACAGCACTTGAAGATGACCTAAAGAATTTTTAAACAACTAAAAAATAATAAAATATTTTTTTTATAATTAAATATTGAAAATAAAAAGTTTTAAAAAAAATAATAAATAATAAAAAATAACCTGTGTTGGGTAGTTGAGATATCCGACGGAGGCGTTGGAAAGACCCATGGTGGCCACGGTGAAGAAGGCCAGGAGGGCGTAGATCTTCATCGGAATCCTGAAGAGGAGACGGTTAATTAGCATACAGCGGTGAGACTGGCCGCTTTCTGAAGAAACTGGCATCCTCAGGCCGCCTCGGATTTATTCCGGTGCCCTCAGACCGCTTTCCGCTTTTTCCAGTGACCTCAGGCAGCTTCCAGCTTTTTTACGGTGACCTCAGGCCGGTTTCCGCTTTTTCTGGTGACCTCAGGCCGCTTTCTGCTTTTTATGGCAACCATAGGCCGCTTTCTGCAATTGCTGGCGACCTCAGGCCACTTTCGCTTTTTCCGGTGACCTCAGGCCGCTTTCTGCTTTTTCTGGTGACCTCAGGCCGCTTTCTGCTTTTTCTGGCAACCATAGGCCGCTTTCTGCAATTTCTGGCGACCTCAGGCCGGTTTCCGCCTTTTCCGGTAACCTCAGGCCGCTTCTTGCGTATTTACGGCCCTTTTTCACCAATTCCCACCGTACCTGCGCTTGGTGTCGTGCCACATCTGCGATTCCCCATACCCGCAGATACTGTAGATAAGGAATTGTACAAGTGTCAGGTACCAGCCGAACGGCCTCATCCCAGGCAGCTTGAAAATAAGCTCCTGAACACCCTTAGAAATTAACATACAGCCTCAACAAACCTGCATATACCCGTAGCCTAGGTAGAATACAAAAATGGCGGCTGTCAGAAGAGAAAATTGTAGCCATACTGGTCTAAAATTCACAAAAATGAAAAAATTACTTCAAGTGATCCTCACTTGTAGGTGAGATTAAAGCCGAGAAGATGGATATCGCCAGATGACGATGGCTTGACCTTGTCGTTGTGGTGTGTGGGAAGCATTACGAACTATTAGCCACGAAGTTGACTCTACTGGAGCATACTAGAAAAGAATATTGAATTTTGCGCCGGACAGACGTGGCAGCCACGTCAGAGGACAAACAGGGAAGTGAAATAACACGCAACATCAAAATGAGGTCAAGAAGTTGGCGCCGAAACAAGAAGACTGATTTATATCCAAGATGACAACCCTGCTTCTCTTACTTCAAACCAAAACGATAGTTTAGGAGCTCCGCCAAGAAAGAAGATAAACAAAGTGAAACAATAACAATTTATTGCGTCAACAACGAACAGTTTTACTTCTTAGCATCGAAGTAGGCCTGCAGGATAGCCTTGCCCTGCTCCTCGGTTCCGAAGCTCTTCACAACGGCGCACGAGCAGCCGACAACCTTGCGGGCTTTTCCCTCCTTGTCGTACTTGCAGAGTCCGCACCACTCTCCGATGATCTTCTTGTCGGCGACCTTGATGAGCGGGATGGAGTGCTCGTTGCAGAGGGCCTCGACCAGCTTGACGTACATGGGCTCGTCGCAGTTCTCGGCGAGGACACAGAAGTGAGCCTCCCTCCTGAAATTTTTCTTTTAGTAAAGAAGTGTAAGCTTCCTTTGGCATCCCATGTTCTAAAGACAAACTGAGATGTGGCAAGTCGGCATACGATTTCGCACACGACAGGTGGAGGACCAAATAAAAATACAAAGTCCTCTGTTTATGTGTGCCACGAAAGTTGGAACTGTGGTTGAATTCAACCCAGCGATTTGCCACATCCAGCGTCAAAAGAACATAAAAACCAAATACTTCGAATAAAACTCACTTGTCAAGGGCCTTGGCGGCCTCGTGGAGTCCCTTGGCGAGTCCGTCGGCGAAGTGGGCAGCGCGGAGAACGGCCTTCAGGGCTCCCTGGACGTCCATGACGGCGGGGGCCGGGGCAGCGGCGGGGGCAACAGACACTTCATCTCCTCCGTCAGCCATTGTATGCCAATTGGAGTCCTCGATGAGTACTGGAAGCACACCCTTTACACATATCTCAAAAACGAATGTTCGCAATTTCGATTCAAAAGAAGAGGAAAGAAGGAATAATGGCTATAATTAATTCAACTTTCGTAAATAAAAATAATATTTTAGCAATATTTTAGCGAAAAATAGGGAAAGGGGATAAAAAAGGAGAGTAAAAACGAAGCACCGCAGACGAATGAGACACTTGGCTTATCCTAAACCAGGCCCAAATTTCGCTGCGTAGTTCGCTGCGTATCACCGCCACGTAGTCGATGCGCAGTCAGGCGGGAAAAGCAAACATTTGAAATCGGTCGCGGCCACCTCAATTTTCAGTATTTGTTCATTTTACTTAATTTTTAACTTTTAAATTCAAATTTAAACTTTTATTTTTGTTATAAAATTTGAATATTCGTGCCGGGACCATCAATATGCCAGAAGTTGGCCTAATCACTCGAAATTAGGGCTCTAAGCTGGGAGAAAGGTTCGAAACTGGAAAGGAGTTATCTTTCAAATAGGCTTTCTTCGTTTTATTTTATCTTTAAATTAATGTTTTTACTTATAAAATAATAAAAAGAGAATTATAATTTGAAAAAAATACCGTTTTGCCTTGTTTTTGTTGACTTTTTTTTATGATTTTGATCGTTCCAGGGAGAGATTTCAGCATTTCTCCATTTGTCGAGGTTTAAATTCAAATTTAAGCTTTTATTTTTGTTATATATTGTACATATTCGTGGCAGGACCTATAATTTTATTAGAATTGACGTAATTCCTTGAAATTAGAACTCTAGACCTGGAATAAGCTTTAAGATTAATCAATCGATTCCTCGTCTAATTTTAAATGTTTTCTACATGTTTTTACCTTTAAAGTGTTTGTTAGACCTTTAAAATAATAAAAAAGAAAAGAATAATTGTAAAAATAGAAATTTATCATGTTTTTAACCGATTTTTTGTGATTTTTCGTACATTTTCGCTGTTATTTTTAAAACATTTAAAACTTTTTTGTTTAATATTCTAATTTCCAGATGTCGAAGAAGGCGTCGAAGAACGCCTCTCGCTCCTTCCTCAAAGAGCCCTCCCTGCAGGTGCTGGAAGCGGCCTTCCAGGAGACGGCCACCGCGCTGAAGGAGGTCCCTCTGGTGCTCAAGGACCAGGAGGCAAATGTCACTGCGCACCAGGCCACGGTTAGTTAATTTTGTTTATTTTCATTAGTATTTAAAGTTTGTAAAGTGTATTTTATTAAAGTTATTAACTTTATTTAAATAATTTAAATTATAACTTTTATTTCCAGCAAATCGCGAAAATCGAGATGGAGGCTAGCAACCAGGGAATCAAGGACCTCGTCGCCATCGCCCAGCAGCGATTGGGGCTCCTCAACGCCAAGGTTTGTGGTTCTCACGGGCTTAGGTCACCGGAAAAAGCGGAAGCGGCCTGAGGTCGCCAGGAAAATAATAAAGCGCCCTGAGGTTGCCAGAAAAAGCGGAAAGCGGCCTGAGGTCGTCAGAAAAAGCGGAAAGCGGCCTGAGGTCGTCAGAAGAAGCGGAAAGCGGCCTAAGGTCACCCGAAAAAGCGTAAAACGGGCTCAGGTCACCCGAAAAAAGCAGATAGCGGCCTGAGGTCGCCAGAAAAAAGCGGAAAGCGGCCTGAGGTCGTCAGAAAAAGTTTTAAAACAATTTTGATCGTTTTCTTTCAGTTGGAATCGATGGATAAGAAGAAAAAGGCGGCGGAGGAGTCGGTTGGCCGGGCGGATGAGGGCCGCCAGCGTCTCCAGAATCTGCGAGAGATGCGTCTGAAGATCGGCAGAGGAAACCTGGACTTTTTGAAGCCGCCGACGACGGATCGGGCGCAGTTTTCCACCACCCAGGCCGCCACTGCCCAGTCATCCTCCAGCACGGAAACAGGTACTTAAAGGCGGTCCAAGCGGCCTTCTGTTGCCAAAAAGCCGCCTATGGTTGCCAAAAATTGGTCCAGTGGCCTTTGGATACCAAAAAGCGGTTAGGTGGCCTTCTGCTACCTCAAAGCGGTCCAAGGCGGCCTGAGGCCACCAGAAAACAGTATAATAGGCCGTTGATTGCCAGAAATCGAGCGGTCCAAGAGGCTTGTGGTTGCCAAAAAGCGGTCTCTTCTATTCTCATAAGTTTTTTAGTTGTCGAGGCAAAGGAGTCCATTTCGCAGGCGACGGTGACCTCCGTCGCTACCACCATCCCCACCGTTCCTCTAATTCTCCCATTCAGCCAAGGACGCCTTGAGAGTGAGTTTTTCGTCTTTATTGGAGCTCTAGCTTCATTTTAATCAATTTTTTTAAAATTTGTTAATTAAGCATCTTTCAGGGCCTACCCTCACTTCGGACATCGGCCTGAGGACCACCGCGGAACGCCAGGCTCAGCAGGCCCAGCTGTCGGCCAGGAAGCTCCAGCGCAGCGTCCATCGGACCGGTCACTTCCTTACGCCCATCGATGGTTGGTTCAAGCGGCCTATGGTTACCATAAGCGGTTAAAGCGGGCTTTGGTTGCCAAAAAGCGGCATAGTGGCAAAAAAGTGATCCAGTCAACCTTTTTTGTCAAAAAGGGCGGCCTTTGGTTGCCGAAATGCGATAAAAAGCGGTCTTTGGTTGCCAAAAAGCGCCGAGCGGTCGTTGGTTGTTGCTAAAAAGCGGTTCAAGTGGCCTTAGGCTGCCAAGCAGCGATAAAAAGCGGCCTTAGGTTTTTCAACAAAGCGGTTCGAGCGGATTGTTATCGAAAGCGGGCTTAGGTTGTCGAAAATCGATAAAATGCGGCCTTAGGTTGCCCAGAAAGCGGTCCAAGATTTATTGTCAAAAAAAGTTGCCTTTGATTGCCGAAAAGTGGTCCAGCGGCGAAAATAGATAAAGAGAGGCCTTTGAGTCTTAAAAAGCGGTTCGAGCGGCCTTTGGTTGCCAATAATCGATAAAAGCGGCCTTTGGTTGCCGAAAAAGCGGCCTTTGGTTGGCCACAAGCGGTCTTAGTTAGGTTTCCAAAAGGCGTTAACGGCCGGTTTTTGCCAAAAAAAAAACTATAAAAAGCGGCCTGTTGTTGCCAAAAAGTGGCCTTAGGTTTGCCAAAAAGCCTATTTGATCCTCAATTTCTCAATCTTCTTCTTTTCAGAGGGCTTGAACCAGGGCGTGAACTCCTCGGCTGCCCTCAGCGGCGGCAGCAACCTGGACGGCAGCTTCTACGACAACGGCGTGACCTACGAGCAGATCATGGGCGCCGCCCGCCTCTCCCCCACCATCGGCGACCGCGCCTTCCCGCAGCCGAACTTTGACGAAACCGAGCTCGAAATCGAGGTTTTTAAAGGATTTTCATTTTCAATTGGAATTTAGAACAATATTCCGGCGGTCGATGCGACCGACGATGCCATCTTCCCGCCTCCTTTCCAGCTGAACAACCGAATCACCTCTCTCGGACTGCTCCCCAAGGCATCCATTGAGGTTTGTGAAGGAGAAAATTTGCATTTTGCGATTCAATTTCACGAGCAGGGTTCTCACCAATGCTGAAAATTTGCATTTTGCGCCTTAATTCCTCCATTTTCAGCCCGTTCCCCGGCTGAGCAACATCTTCCCCGTGCGCCCGGTGCTCTCCTCTTCGATCGGACAGCAGCTCAACAAGAAATAGCTCCCCTCTACTCGAATTAGCCGCCGAATTGTAACATAGAGCAGTGATCTCCCTCCGGCTGTGGAAGCCCCGATTTTTTGCCTCCTCCTGTTTATAGAGTTATCATCAATGAACGATTTATCATAAGTGGGGATTCTTTTGGTTTCAGGGGGCTAGGGGGAAGGGAAAATGTATGGGGAAACTTTAAATTTCATCATCTTCTTGTTCTTCTCTTCTGATGACTTCTGAGAGATTTCAGAGGACCTAATTTCAGGATTGGATTGTGTTCAACTTGGACTTCTGTAATCTTTTGCGAACGGGAGCTCCTGTAGCTCGCCTGGTTCTTCCCATTCTTCTAGGAGCAGTCTGATGAAGATGGGAGTTCTTAGTGGATCCACTTCTACCGCTGCTAAATCTGAGCTTGTTGGCATCGAACGGCGCAGTTATTGTTATAAATTGACGTGGTGATCTGAAACTTAATTGATTCAGAGAGAGAGAGAGAGTATGTGTGTTTCCTTCAGTGAATAATGATATTTTCAAGAAAGTAGGTTTATTCATTAGGGAAATAAAAGAATACGAAAGAGGTAGAGTAAGAGGAGAAAGGGGATTAGAAAGTCCAAGCGTTTTACCCCTTCAGCTTGTTTGCTTCTGTGGTAGTTTTTTTCCATTCAATATTGCAATAATGATGGGAAATAAATGACCCGACGAATCCAATCCGGGTAGAACGCTTTCCTGAACCATGAGAATTCCTAATGCAACAGTCAATTTCCATGAAATTGTCGGAGAGTATTTATGACAGTAATCCTTGCTTTACTTTATTCGTTGGATGCACGGTCAATGAGCAGAACAAAATTGAGAAGTGTGAAAAAGACGAATGGAACGGGCGATGGCCAGGCCCAAACTGGGCTGGAAGAATCTGCCACAAACATAGGCCATCTTGGAATTCATTAAGCAACAGTAGTGAGGAATGACAGACAAGAATGGCGACGTTTGCCTTAACAACGCTACAACCTATGATCTAAACCACTAGGGATCCTGGAATAAATATAGTATTGGAGTTTGTCTATTATCTCTAACTTATGATGACGATTCGACTAATAGATCGCCAAAGCCATCCAGTCATTGATCGGTCGCCAATCCCTCGCACAGTGGGTAGAAGGTGAATTCGATCTTTTTTTATGTTTCTGGAAATGAATGGAATGAGAGAGACAATTAGAATTTCGATATTCACGTGATTCCGTGATTCTAATTCTCCCCTCTTTGGAATCATTCTCTCTCACTCGAACGGCCATGGTGGTTGTGGAGTTCCTCCAGAACACCCTCTACTTTCTACTCGCCCTATTCACCTTCTACTCGTTATGGTTCATCTTCATCAAACGAGACATCTACGACTGGCCCTACCAAAACGGTCAGTTTCTCTCTCTCTCTCTCTCTCTCTCTCTCTCTCTCTCTCTCTCTATTTCCCTCTTTCAGGATCGGAGCAAGAAATCGACGATGACGACAAAAGGAAGTGAACAACCAACTCCAAGCCAAATGTACCTCCGAATAAAGAATAAGTAGAATCTGTTTTTTTGTTATAAAACATTGGCCATGCCTGCCAAATTATGAAAACTGATAGTTTAAGCCCAAAATTTAGAATTGGCTGAAAAGATGTGTGTGACCTTCCTATGACCCATATATCTTATTCTGAAACTTTTGGGGCGAGTTCGGTTTTGGGCGCCGGGTTACGGTAGCTAAAAGTGGGATACGGTAGTTTTTCAAACTTGTCCAAAACACAAATTCATATATGTCAATCGATTGAAAATTTGATTCTAAAAAAGATTGTTAATTAGCACAAGCTTGATTTCTCCACGAAAAACCAAATTTTTGGCGAAAAACTTCGAAAAACAGCACTTTTTGGCGGTTTTTTGTATTTAACTAACCTAATTAGCCTATACGTGTAAGTCTCCGTGGCCTCCCTCCCCCTGCTCCCTCATTCTGCCTCATTCGCTCTCCTCGGACGGTCGAATGGATCGCCAGCCCTTCTCTCCCGGAGTCGGCTACTCCACCAGCAACTATGGGACCATCTACGACAGACACATCAACTGGAGACCCAATTCCAAGGAAGCAAAGGAGATCTACGGTAGGGAGAGAGAGAGAGAGGGGGAGAGAAAGAAAAACAACTCTTTCCAGGTTCCCCCAGAGTCCCCATCTAAGAAGATCTGGCCAAATTAGATCTACAACAATCGGTCTATAGGAATAAATCGGTGTTGGCAGTTTTTCGTGTTCTTTTTCAAATAAAAGTGTAATTTTGTTTTTTAACAATGTTTTCTCAGTTTTGTTTGATGTGCATTTTGAAGTGACATAGTTTTTGTAGGGAATTTTACTTGATTTCAAGAACCGCGGCGAGAATTCCTTATTAAGGCCCTATTTCCTTAAGTCAAGGGTGAGAATTCCTTATTATAAAGAACAAGTAGAATCTGTTTTTGTTATAAAACATTGGCCATGCCTGCCAAATTATAAAAACTGATAGTTTAAGCCCAAAATTTAGAATTGGCTGAAAAGATGTGTGTGACCTCCCTATGACCCATATATCTTTTTCTGAAACTTTTGGGCCGAGGTCGGTTTTGGGCGCCGAGTTACGGTAGGTGGAAGTTGGATACGGTAGTTTTTCAAACTTGTCCAAAACACAAATTCATATATGTCAATCGATTGAAAATTTGATTTTAAGAAAGATTGTTAATTACGACAAACTTGATTTCTCCACAGAAAACAGAGTTTTTTTGGCGAAAAACCTCGAAAAACAGCACTTTTTGGCGCTTTTTTTGTATTTCACTATTAAAAGTTCAGTTTAGAAAAATTTCTCGATTGATCCCTCTATTCTAATTAACCTTTTCAATTATCGATCGATATTTTCCCATGACCTAATTACCCTTGCTTTTCTGCTTCTGCTCCCCCCTGTCCATGTCCCCAGGTCATCTGCTTCTGCTTTTTTCTGCCTTTTCCAAACTTTCTGCTTTTCCCTCCAACTAAGGTCTGGGTCATTTCTGAATCCAACTGACTCTGTCTCAACATGGACCCCTTGGATCTGGATTTCGACTTTTTCTCCAAGGACTTTATTGAGATGACTCCGTATTCTCCTTCTGAAGAACCCTCCTTCAACCCTCCTTCTGTGGTCAGCCAGAATTTGGAGGTGGAGGATATGATGGCCAATTCACAGGTTAGTCTCTCTCTATATTACCTTACCTTAACTTAACCCTAACTTACCTTAACTTACCTTAACTTACCTTACCTTAACCTTACCTTAACCTTAACCTTACCTTAGCTTTACCTTAACCTTACCTTAACCTTACCTTAACCTTACCTTAACCTTACCTTACCTTAACCTTACCTTAACCTTACCTTAACCTTACCTTAACCTTACCTTAACCTTACCTTAACCTTACCTTAACCTTAACTTTACCTTAACTTTACCTTAACTTAACTTAACCTTAACTTAACTTAACATCTCTAATTCTTTGATTTCAGAACCTGGACGTAGCTGTCCAGATTTCCGACTGGCAGGAAGAAGAGGCCACGGAGGAGGCTGTTTCGGAGGTAAGAAACCAATAAAACATTGGAGTAATGCGTCTCAGAAAAACGTCAAAATTCAAATTTAGCTTGATTTGACACATTACTCCTTTCTAACCCTCTCTTTTCAGACGCCAGCCATTCCTGAGGCCTCTGATCCAGTTCCTTCGAATGAGAAGCCCAAGACTTGCGTAAGTTTCTCTCTCTATCCCTCCCTCTCTCTCTCTCTCTCTCTCTCTCTCTCTCTCTCTTTCTCTCTCTCTTTCTCTATCTCTCTCTCTCTCTCTCTCTCTAACCCCCTTTTCCAGAAACTCCCCAATTTCCGATAAGTCTACGGGGCTCCTGAGAAGAAAAAGAAGCCCAAAGACGCAAAGTACAAGAGGGAACGATCATGAAAAAAAAAAAGGAACGATTATGATCATGAAAATCACCCTCGCCCTTCTGAATGCCAAAGGAAGGGCCATCGGAACAAAGGAAGTCTACAATTTCTTGATGTAAGTTTCACTTTATTAAACTAGTTTTAATTTTTTAAATTTATTTTAAAAAATTTGAATTTTAAAATTGAATTTGTATTTTCAGAACTCACTTTAAAAGCTGTACCAAAGAGAATATAAACAATTAGAAGGGAACTGCCAGGACGAAACTTTCCAAAACGCCGATGAAGTTTCAGAAAGTGGTGAGTTTTCTATTTCTCTCTGTCTCTTTCTCTAACCATGTAACTCTCTCTCTATCCCTCTCTCTCTATTTCTCTCTCTCTAACTGTCTAATTCTCTCTCTCTACCCCTCTAGCCCTCTGCGTCTCTAACTGTCTGACCCTCTCTCTTTCTCTCTCTAACCTTCTAACACTCTCCCTCTCTGACCTTCTCTCTCTATCTGTGAACCTCTCTCTCTCTTTTTCCCTTAACCATCTCTAACTCTCTTCTCTAACCATCTGACCCTTTCTCTCTAACTGTCTAATTCTCTCTCTCTCTCCCTCTCTCTCCATTCTAAACCTTTAACCCTCTCTAACAACTCTCTAACTATCTAACTCTTTCTCTTATGATTTGTCTCTGTCTAACTCTCTGTCTAAGTCTCTTTAACCTCTCTCTCTCTCTCTCTCTCTCTCTAACCCCTTGTTCCAGGAAGGAGAAGGAAAGGCCCAATCCAAATACACCCTCAACCTGACCGATCCCATTTGGCTTAAGAAAGAAATGGAGGAGTTTGAGGAAGAGCTATTCTTCTCCAAAAACTCCATCCAAGTTCTGGATCTCAACGACCCCAGTGAGTTTATTTTCAATTTTAATCCTTTTTTTTAAAAGTTTTATTACTAAAATTTACAAACTAAATTAAAATAAACTCTTAAAATCCCAATTTCAGGTGTTTGGGAGGCCATGAGAAACGGAACCCTCGGTCTTCCCAGGATGCAGTTTCTTGACAAGAGACTCAGCGCCTTCAAGAAGAACCTGGAGGTATTTTATTTTAAATTAATTTTTATTTTTTTATAAAAAAAACTCATTTAAATTTAAATAAAAATTCAAAATTTAACTTATTTTTAAAAGAATTTCAATTTCTTGATGTAAGTTTCACTTTATTAAACTAGTTTTAATTTTTTAAATTTATTTTAAAAAAATTGAATTTTAAAATTGAATTTGTATTTTCAGAACTCACTTTAAAAGCTGTACCAAAGAGAATATAAACAATTGGAAGGGAACTGCCAGGACGAAACTTTCCAAAACGCCGATGAAGTTTCAGAAAGTGGTGAGTTTTCTTTCTTTCTCTAACCTCTTCTCTCTTCCCTCTCTCTCTCTAACCCTCTCTAACCATCGAATCCTCTCTCTCCCTAACATTTTCTACCTCTCTAACTTTTCTCTCTCTAACCATTTAACCCTCATTCTCTAACACTCTCTCTCTCTAACCTTCCCTCCCTTTCCCTCTCTCTCTATCTCTCGAAGTTTCTCTCTCTAACCATCTAACCCTCTCTCTCTCTCTTTAACCATTCAATCCTCTCTCTAACTTTCTAAAACTCTCTCTCTCTCTCTAAGCCTTTCTGTCTAACCATCTCTATCTCTCTAACCCTCAACCCTCTAACCGTCTCACTCTAACTATTTGACCCTCTCTCTCATCATTTTACCCTCTCTCTAACCCCTTTTCTCTCTAATTCTCTAACCATCTCTTCCTAACCGTCTCTCTCTCTCTCTAACTGTCTAGCTTTTCTCTCTCTCTCTAACCATCTAACCCTCTCTCTCTCTAACCATCTAACCATCTCTCTCTCTCTCTAACCCTCTCTCTCTCTCTAACTGTCTAACCCTCTCTCTCTAACTGTCTAACCCTCTCTTTCTCTAACTGTCTAACCCTCTCTCTAACCATCTAACCCTCTCTCTCTAACTGTCTAACCCTCTTTCTGTCTATCTTCTAACCTTCTCTCTGTCTCTCTGTCTCTCTCTCTCTGTCTCTCTCTCTCTCTCTAACCCCTTGTTCCAGGAAGGAGAAGGAAAGGCCCAATTCAAATACACCCTCAACCTGACCGATCCCATTTGGCTTAAGAAAGAAATTGAGGAATTTGAGGAAGAGCTATTCTTCTCCAAAAACTCCATCCAAGTTCTGGATCTCAACGATCCCAGTGAGTTTATTTTCAATTTTAATTCTTTTTAAATAGTTTTATTACTAAAATTTACAAACTAAATTAAAATAAACTCTTAAAATCCCAATTTCAGGTGTTTGGGAGGCCATGAGAAACGGAACCCTCGGTCTTCCCAGGATGCAGTTTATTGACAGGAGACTCAGCGCCTACACCAAGAGGAACCTGGAGGTATTTTATTTTAAATTATTTTTTATTTTTATAAACAAAAATCATTTTATTTAAATAAAAATACAAAATTTAACTTATTTTTAAAAAATATTTTTTTATTTTTTTATAAAAAATTTTTAAATTTTATTTTTTTATAAAAAAAATAATTTAAATAAAAATACAAAATTTAATCAATTTTTAATAAATATGTTTTTTTTATTTTTTTTATAAAATTTTTTAAAATAAAATTTTAGTTTTTTTTTATAAAAAAAATAATTTAAATTTAAATAAAAATACAAAATTTAACTAAGTTTTAAAAAAAACATTTTTTTAGTTTTTTTTAATAAAATTTTTTTCAAAATAATTTTTTTTTATAAAGAAAAATCATTTCAATTTAAATAAAAATACAAAATTTCACTAATTTTTCATTTCCAGAAAAAAGTCCATGACCCCAATGGACCCCAATCGGCTGGAGTTCCCCAGGTGGCCTATCCCCCTCCCTCCGCCAATCCTGTGGCTTACAATATGGTAATTTTTATTCATTTTCTATTTTTATTATTTTAAATAGTTTTTAAAACTTTAATTTAATATTAACTTTCAGCCTCAGCAGCCATTCCTCCCCGTCCACAATCCCTACCTCCCTGTGGAAAACTTGGACTTCAGCCAATTCGACTTCTCGGAGGTGAGAATTTTATATTTTTAAACATTTTTATCTTTTTGTTAAAAAACTATTTAAATTTTAAAATTAAATTTTATTGTACAATTGTGTTAATAATTAACGTGTATATTAATGTGAAATTGTTATATTGATTGAATTTTGTTGTATTTATTAAGAATAATAATAATAAATTTATTAATATTTATTCACTGTTTTTCCTTTGGGGGGCGTTTTGGTGAATTGGAAGGTCTCTCATTTGCTTATCTTCTTGTTTCTGAGGTATCTCACTCACTCACATCCTCACATTCATCCTCACGTCCAAATATCCTCACACTCTCCCATTCATACTTTCTCACATCGTCTTTTCATCATTTCCTCACACCCTCACATTGTCACGCCCTCAAATCGTTACCTTCTCATCTCCTCACATGCACACATACTCACAGATTCACATTCTTCAATCTTCACATCCTCACGTTCTCACAACAACACGTCCTCACGTTCTGCACAATCTCACATCTTCACATCTTCCCATTCCCCTTCTCACATGCTCACTTGCTTACATTTGCACACTCTCACATCTACACCTCCTCACATCTTTCATCTTCTCACGTCCTCACACCCTTACCATCTCATCTCCTCACATGCACACATACTCACAGCCTCACATTATTTTCATCACTTCACATCACTCATTTCCTCTTTTATCACATACACACATACTGTGAAATCCTCACAATCTCACATCCTCACGTCACTCACCATCTGATCTATCTCACATTTTCACTCCTTCTCTCTATCTCTCAAGATTTTCCATTATCAAAACTTCATTTTAAAGCACAACTCAACCCGCATTCTACCAAAATTACACTGAAAATGATTGAGCAACGGCGAAACCACACATCTTGGAAAGATGAACTAGGTCAAAACCTCCACGACATGATCCCACTCCATCCGAGGTTACTGCCTTCTTTTGCATGGTCCAGAGGGCACTTTCGGCGAGAGAGGGAGGCTGAATATAGAGTTTTCTCTGTCTCTCTCTCTCTCTCTCTCTCTCTCTCTCTCTCTCTCTCTCTCTTTCTCTCTTGGTTACCTTTGTGGAAACGACGGCAATGGAGCTGATTCCAACTAGAACAAAAGCGGATTCAGCCACGAGGCCGTAAAACATTAGATCGATGTTTCCGGTGAAGAAGGCATCTCCGGCGGGGGTACAACGGAATTCCCGCTTTTCGTGATCTGAAAAGTTCACTCACGCGCACACATTCAACACTTAGACTCACACTCTCACATTCACACAGTCACAGACACATACATCACTCAAGCTCATATAAACACATATTCACACTCAGAGTCACACGCGCACACACTCACGTATGTAAACCCACACTCTCACGCAGTCAACACTTACATTCACATACTCACACATTCTCACACTCACACAGATTCACTAACACCAACACTCAAAATCATAGTCACGGTCACCCACGCACACCCGCACACACGTTCACTAACTCTAACATTCGAACGTTTTCACACTCACACACATTCAGCACTCAACATACTCACATACTCGCATACTCACATTCACACATGTATACAAACACTCACACACATTTACAAACACTAATACTCAAACTCACATACTAACATTCACATTCACACCTGCATACACACACGCACACAGTCACACAGATTCGCTAACAGAAACACTACAGCTCACATACTCACATTCACACATTCTCACACTCACACATTATCATCCTGACACACATTCAACATTCAAACTCACATACTATACTTACAGACACAGATGCACTAACACTCAAACTCACATACTCACATTCACACTAATCCACTTTCACACTCACACATGCATACACACACGCACACAGTCACCAGATTCACTAACAGAAACAATCAAGCTAACATACTCACATTCTCACACTCATACCACAGCGTGTGTGTATGCATGTGTGAGTGTGAAAGTGGATGAGTGTGAATGTGAGTATGTGAGTTTGAGTGTTAGTGCATCTGTGTGTGTAAGTATAGTATGTGAGTTTGAATGTTGAATGTGTGTCAGGATGATAATGTGTGAGTGTGAGAATGTGTGAATGTGAGTATGTGAGCTGTAGTGTTTCTGTTAGCGAATCTGTGCACTAAAACTCGCATACTCACTTTCACATTCACACACTCTCACACACGCACACACTCACACATTCTACACTCTCACACACGCACACACTCACACATTCTCTCTCTCTCTCTCTCTCTCTGTCTTTCTCTCTCTCTCTCTCTCTCTCTCTGTCTTTCTCTCTCTCTCTCTCTCGCTCTCTCTCTCTCTCTCTCTTACCCAATTCAATCTTAAAGAAGTTATGTTTGTGAGTATGAGTCACTTTTGCCAGAAGCCTTCCTCCATCGCAATAAATGGTCAAAGGAGACTGAACAGCTCCCGCCCTGTGCCCAGATCGGCCAAAAGTTTCCCGAATACTTCGACTTCCCAGTTCTGCTAGCTGAAATTTAATTTAATTTTAAATTTTACAAACAATGTAAGTTTATTAATGTTAAATCAATAAACTTACATTAATTTTGGTGTCTGGACTTGGCAGGTATTCCAGCCAGAATCCATCTGAAGAAGAGGAGACAAGCAGGCGATTGTCGTCCATGAATCGGGCAAAGAGGCGTCTACCTTAATAAGGTAAGGTAAGCTAAGGTAAAGTAAGGTAAGGTAAGGTAAGCTAAGCTAAGCTAAGGTAAGGTAAAGTAAGGTAAGGTAAGGTAGGGTAATTAAGGTAAGGTAAGGTAAGGTAAGACTTGACGCTTAAGCGTGTAAAGGTTTTAAATATACTTAAAGGACTGTTTCAAAGGTCAATTTAAGGTTTTTACAGTATCCCTAGGATCAACAGTATCCCTTTGGCGAAACTTACCAGAGTTGACCGCAATTGGGAACCGGTTGCATTTAGCAGACGAAGCGTCTTCCACATCCTTTCTGTGGACACGGAACTTGTCCTAAACAAGAAAACTGTTAAGGATTTAACGTTTAAGGGTTAAAAATAATGTTTTAAATAGAAAATGACTAAAACTACCTCCAGAATCTCGAAAGACCAATAAGGAATGGGTCCCATAACGATTGCCCTGTCGAACAAGTGCAGTCCATTTTCGCCGTAGGCTAATGACGAAGTTTCGAATGGAATTGAAGGGAAATCGGTTTCCACAGAGAGATCCAGTCTGAAAATGCGATTTCATCACACGTGATGTTGAGCGCGCGCCGCCTAGTCTAGGGGCTGCACCAGTGAAGAAGACACGCATCGGTGGTTCAGTGGTAGAATGCTCGCCTGCCACGCGGGCGGCCCGGGTTCGATTCCCGGCCGATGCAATTCTTTTGCTTTTTGTTAATTCATTCGGGTTCTCATTGTAAAATTCCAATTAACTCACCCATATTCTTTGATTTCAAGAGATCGGCGATCCATCTCAAAGAGAGCTGCCCTTCCGTCATGTTCACCTTTCTGAAAACGGTTGATTGAATTGTCACATCCACACGTTAACACACAAGAGAACGTGAAAACGTGATTGTGAGAATATGAGTGTAATTTGATGTGATTTGGACTAAAAACCGGTTGATTTAGTAATAACGTCCACACGTTGACACGGTCATGTACTATGAACGTAGAAGGGTGTGAACGTGAATGAGTGCGAACGTGAGATAGTGTACTTTGCTGTTCACAAGCTGAAAACGTGAAAGCGTGTGAGCGTGAAATATCGACTTTATGCGATTTGAGCTAAAAACCGGAGATTTAGTAGGAACATTCACACGAGCACACACTATGAACGTGAGAGCGTGTGAACGTGATAGAGTGTCAACGTGAAAGCGTGTGAAAGCGAGGCAGTGACTGTAATTTGTTGTATTTTTAACCAAAAACCCACAAATATGGCCACAATCAGCATGAAAATCCGATTGTCCTCGTAGGAAAAGGCTGGGAAAACATAGAACAACTCGTCGACCTGAATATTTTTGCATTTATTTATAAATATAAATTCGTGTTGTAAAATTTATATTAAAAATATTTAAAAAAATACCGGAATTGAGAAAATACATTTCCAGCTGTCGGGAAAGAGGGTGTTCAGAGACCAAATCTCGACGAAATCGCTCCTGGATGACTAAAAATTGAATTTAAATGATTTTATTTAAATAAAATACGGTACTCACCCTGAGGTATACTGTATTTTTGTGGATGCCAACCGGGTGTAATCGATGGCCGGCCAGCCGGCTGTCTACACGAAGTGTCCGCATCACACTAAGGGCCGCGGCAAGCACACAACTGCTCCCGACGGGCGGTTCTGGAAAATTCCTATTTTTATGTTTTTCTTATGATTTCATTGTTTACATTCTTACGAATAGATTGGAAAACAAGTTAAGAGAGCAATTGGAGCAAAACACTAGAACTCGACTAGCGGAGTTCAAATGTTAAAGCGCGGGCGGCGGGGGTAGATAAGGGGACGCTGCCCCGTTGCTCACAGGTCCTCGGTAGTATAGTGGTGAGTATCCGCGTCTGTCACATGCGAGACCCGGGTTCAATTCCCGACCGGGGAGAATCTTTTGCTTTTTGGGGAAAGTCCCCGAAAAGGGGACTGGCGTGTTATTTCTCGCCCGACGTAGGCTGCGCTTAGTCATTGGCATTCAAGGAATGGAAAATGACAGCGCCGAGAGAGAAGGAGAGTCATAATTTGGGAGCGGGAAATGGCGGCGGTAAAAAAAGCTACCGTAGGAAAAGCAAAAAAAGCGGGAAATACAAAAAGCTATTTCAAAATGGAAAAGCAAAACGATTCCGTCGAGCCGGATTCGAACCAGCGACCTAAGGATAGCTGACAGATCTACAGTCCTCCGCTCTACCAACTGAGCTATCGACGGCTTGGGAGCGGCAGGCACGTGGCAGTTCATATAGTGAGGCAGTGAACTTCTCCCTTGAAGTTAAAAATTTGAATTTAAGCCTTTTCAAAGAAAAAAATATTTTAAATGGAATATTCCCTGCAGACCCCTCCGATCCCTCTTTGAATTGGCAATGAACACCCGCGATTTTTGCCGCATTTCGGGCCGTGACGTCATCAGGGCGCGTCATCATTGTCTTAGCCGATCGATACTCGCCACGACGGACGTTCGAACGGCGGGAAAGCCATCGGATTTGAATGAGAATGCCTCATTTCCCTCGTTTATTTCGCAAAATCCCTCATTTTCGAGCCGGATTTCGAGGAATGCGGTCGTTTTTCGTGGAAAAGAAGTGATTTTTGGGATTAGAATATAAAAAAAGAAGTTTTAATGAAAAGAGAAACTAAAAAGATAAGAAATTGGCGAAAGTAGATACACTGGAAGTGCCTAGGATGGCTGTGGCGCCGCCGCCGTCTTCATAAACTCTCTCTGCCGCGGCGTCTGCAACGCGTTCGTGGTGTAATGGTTAGCATGGATGCCTTCCAAGCATTCGACGGGGGTTCGATTCCCCCCGAACGCAGATCTTTTGCTTTTTGGCTTATCTCACTTGTCCCTCCATTCATAGCGTCAAGGTCACAGCCGGTTGCAGGAATTATGCTCGTGCCAGTGTCATCCGAGAGAGGAAAGTGGGTCAGCGCCGTTTTTGGCCTCCCTCCGTGAACCGGCTGAACCCACTCACAGGCCAATCGATTTGGTGTGGAGTCTCGGCGGAAAAAGAGGCTGCCGCTCTTCTTCTGAGATGGGAATCTGGAGAAAGGATGAGGAGATGGAACACACACACACACACACACACACACACACACGCACGCACGCATACACACACGTACACTAAGTCTCTCTCTAACTCTCTGTCTAATTCTCTCTCTAATTCTCTGTCTAACTCTCTGCCTAATTCTTTGTCTAATTCTCTGTCTAACTCTCTGTCTAATTCTCTCTCTAATTCTCTGTCTAATTCTCTGTCTAACTCTCTGCCTAATTCTCTGTCTAATTTTCTGTCTAACTCTCTGCCCAACTCTCTGTCTAACTCTCTCTCTCTAACTCTCTGCCTAACTCTCTGTCTAACTCTCTCTCTCTAACTCTCTGCCTAACTCTCTGTCTAACTCTCTCTCTCTCTAACTCTCTGCTTAATTCTCTGTCTAACTCTCTCTCTCTAACTCTCTGCCTAACTCTCTGCCTAACTCTCTGTCTAATTCTCTGTCTAACTCTCTACCTAATTCTTTGTCTAATTCTCTGTCTAATTCTCTGTCTAACTCTCTGTCTAACTCTCTGCCTAACTCTCTGTCTAACTCTCTGTCTAACTCTCTGTCTAACTCTCTGTCTAACTCTCTCTCTAACTCTCTGCCTAACTCTCTGTCTAACTCTCTGTCTAACTCTCTCTCTAACTCTCTGCCTAATTCTCTGTCTACCTCTCTGCCTAATTCTTTGTCTAATTCTCTGTCTAACTCTCTGCCTAATTATTTGTCTAATTCTCTGTCTAACTCTCTCTCTAACTATCTGCCTAACTCTCTGTCTAACTCTCTGTCTAACTCTCTGCCTAACTCTCTGTCTAACTCTCTCTCTAACTCTCTGCCTAACTCTCTGTCTAACTCTCTGTCTAACTCTCTGCCTAACTCTCTGCCTAACTCTCTGTCTAATTCTCTGTCTAACTCTCTACCTAATTCTTTGTCTAATTCTCTGTCTAATTCTCTGTCTAACTCTCTGTCTAACTCTCTGCCTAACTCTCTGTCTAACTCTCTGTCTAACTCTCTGCCTAACTCTCTGTCTAACTCTCTGTCTAATTCTCTGCCTAACTCTCTGTCTAACTCTCTGTCTAACTCTCTGTCTAACTCTCTGCCTAACTCTCTGTCTAATTCTCTGTCTAACTCTCTACCTAATTCTTTGTCTAATTCTCTGTCTAATTCTCTGTCTAACTCTCTGCCTAACTCTCTGTCTAACTCTCTCTCTAACTCTCTGCCTAACTCTCTGTCTAACTCTCTGTCTAACTCTCTGCCTAACTCTCTGTCTAACTCTCTGTCTAACTCTCTGTCTAACTCTCTGCCTAATTCTCTGTCTACCTCTCTCTCTAACTCTCTGCCTAATTCTTTGTCTAATTCTCTGTCTAACTCTCTCTCTAACTCTCTGCCTAACTCTCTGTCTAACTCTCTGTCTAACTCTCTCTCTAACTCTCTGCCTAATTCTCTGTCTACCTCTCTGCCTAATTCTTTGTCTAATTCTCTGTCTAACTCTCTGCCTAATTATTTGTCTAATTCTCTGCCTAACTCTCTGTCTAAGTCTCTCTCTCTCTCTCTCTCTCTAAAATTTTCCTCCTCCCTCCGTCAAATCTTGGTCTACTCGATCCGGTCCCTCTCTAAAAATCGATATCCTTCGATCTCCGTGTGCGGGGACCGTGTTGTTTTTCTGATCGGCTGAGTCACGTGGTCTCTCGGCGAGGACAAAGGAGACGCGAGCCTTACCGGGAAGGAACTATAAATCGATCGATAACCAGGAATCGGAGGGTTATGGTATCGGGTGGCCGCAGCCCAAACAAACGCATGAAACGAAGTTCATATAAACAATCCATAGAACAATCGAAATCCAGCAGTCTTAAATTATTTTGGGTTACCATCACAGAATCACCATCACACGTACCATCACACGATCACGGGAATTCCCTTCCTACTTGAATGTAGGGTAGATTCGTCAGTCATCTTTCCTTCTCTTTTCAAACCATAAGTCTCTCCGTTTCTATCTATAGCTCAGTCCGACTTTTGCAAGCAAACTTCGAAAGTTCTTGTTTGGATTGGTTGACTGTATGGGTCTTAGAGCGAAAAACGACATTTCAATTTCTTATCATTCATTGCGTTCAAATCTACAAGCCCAAAAAAGCCTTGATTTCTGAGTTTGCTTTCAAAAATGCTTGCCTTCTGCACAAAACCCTTTTTTCACAGTTCTCAACGAATGAATCAATAAGCTTTAGAGGGACATTTTGACTTGAATGACTTCGAGTGGAACGTCCGACCCGTGAGAACCGTGTCCTTTTGGCAAACATGACGTTCCTGGACAAAAACAAGTGGCCTACAACAGGGATCTACGGCTGAGAAAGCGGCTTGCTTTCTTCAAAGCCTGTTTGTTATAAGGTAGCCCGTCCCTGACCAAAACGCTGCTTAGAGTCTGAAAAATTGGTTTGCGTTGGAAAAAAGAAAAAAACTTTTTTTAACCGTTTTGTACGGAGCTAATCAGCTTTAGAAAATATGGTGAATCATCGGCAAAGTCATTGGTTCGGTAAGACAAACATCGACGGTTCGGATCCGCCCCAAGAAATTTGCTTTTTGCGCACTAAAAAACTTGTAAAGCATTAAATAATAATAATAATAATAATAATAATAATAATAGAAACACTTTTACAAGAATTAATAAATACTTTACAGTATTAATAATGACAACAAAATTGTTCGCCCAGTGTGGATTCGAAACCTCGACGTTTGTCTGGTTCACGGCCAAATAAGCCACCGCCTTATTATACGTGCAATATTCAAATCAGCTATTCCAATCCAACCCTCCCCCTACCAATTTTACTAGTTTTAAAAATGCTTTTATAAGTTTATTTTTTTAATAATTCGATACATTGTTACATTAGATACTCAGCCAATGTTTTGGCAGCCAAATCAGCTACCGGCCTGTTTAAGTTGCAATATGCAAATCAGCTAGTTTCAGATGACTACTCACTCCAATGTTTTCCCCCCTGACAACATGTGTATTTTCCCCCATTTCCTGCAACTATAGGCCACTCGGCCGTCGCCCTGGTAACCAAAAAGATGCGTGTTTTCCCGGGAATGTTGGCTATATGACGCTATGCTAATATAAATAGGGGCTATATGCAAATTTAAAAAAGGAAAGACGGAATCTGATAATTTAATTCTCCGTAACAGCAATTAACAGTAATAAAATACGCTTGTTCGAGTGGTTCAGGCTCCAAACAGCGGGCGTACACAGACACACGTACTCGTTTTACCACATATCAAGACATTCGGAAAGAGCGGAGCAGTGGAAATGGACAACGAAAGGAGAGAGAGTGGCTAAACACCGGGCACACGAAGGGGAAACTCTCTTTTCCGGAAGTGGGGGAATCAAAAAAGACCCATAGGACACACAACAGGACGAATTGCCTTGTCTGAAAAGCAAAAGACTAAGTTATTATGGAGGGGAGAAAGAAGAAGAAGAGTCCTTTCGAAGGATACTCGTAGAGACACGGGAGGAGATATCAACACGTATTTACACGCTGTCGTCGTCCTGCTTCGGGAACGGACTGCGCGGGATCGAAGGAGACGAAGGGGGGCCGTTCTTCTGAAAATGGAAGATTAGGAAAGTTTTTTAAAATTTAAAAAAAAAACAGATTTTTAAGGTAGTTTTGAACAATCCGGTTTCAATTCAAAAGGAGAACCCCACATCTGCATATAGCGCACCAAAAAGTAGATTTTAAGCCCAATCGCAAAAAACGAATTTTAACGTTATTTTGAAGAAATTTCCAGTACTCATCGCCAAGTGAGGTCAAATTAGCACCCCAGATTTGCATATTGCACACCGTCAGCCCAATCGCACCTCCCACCGATTTCTAACCTTATGATCTAAAATTTGGAAAATTCACGAGCACTGATTTTTCTCTTTTCTCACGTTTTTTCTCTCGATTTTTTAAATTGCTTTTTTTCGTAATCTTGAGCGATCGATTTTTTCGTGAAGCGTAAACCACTTGCCAAGACGATTTCGAACCGTAGATTTCAACCATTGATGTACAAGAAGTGAAACAGTGGAGTGATGTGACAAAAACGGTAAAATTTTCGAAGAAACGGCAAGGGATAAAGTTCTCGCATTCAACGTTTGATAAGTAGGGTTTGGGTGGTGCTATTGGCGTTGAAACAATAATAAAAAGTAATTTTTGAGTGCTATATGCAAATGAGGGGTGCTATTTTCAAAGGAGGCTGGATCATGTGAAGCAGCGATAATATTGGCAATTTTCGCCAATTTTACCGCTCTTGCCACACAACTCCACTGTTTGGAGGTCATCTTTATATTTCAATTATTTTCGACTTAAAGTGTACAAAGTGTTTTTTTTTCGTGAATTTTATGCGTTTACGCAAGTTTTATGAGATTGCCGCATCACTCCACTGTTAGGCGGATATCTCTTCATTTCCCTTTGACTATGGCTAAAATGTTTACTTTTAAATTTGCCAGGCAAAATCGGCCACGCTGTAGATTATTAGGCAAATTTTGCAACAACAAGAAAACCCCAAAAATTTGTTTTTTGCGGGCCGTCCCGTGACTTTCCAGATTTTTCGTGATTCTGCGGATGCCCCCTCTGTTTCTCAGCCGTGCTTGCCTCGCCATTAGAGTGAACTAAATCGATCGTCGGCGGTCCCTCTCTCTGCTGCGTTCGAAACCGCGAGGTCATTGGTCTGCTGCCCACCCACAGCCCGAGACGACGCGTTTTTGCAGCAGCCAAGCATTAAACAACCACGTGTCTCTCTCTCGCAAAAATCGATACGATCCACAAAACACCTCTCTCTCCCCAGCGCCGCCCAAAAGAGAGCCTCACTCCGAATAGAGCGCCCTGAAAAAGAGGAGGAGGAAAGACTCACGGCGCCTCGCGGACGGAACAGCTCGTGCCGGGCCAGGTCGAACACGTCGGCTCGGTCCTCCTTGCGGTACTGAAGACACTTCAGTATGAAATCCTGCGCCACAGGGCTCAACTGAAATAGGCATTTGAATATTGCATTAATACAACTTATTTTTACTTGATTTTTAGGCCGAAAAAGGGTTAAAAAAAGTGAGAAAAATGAATTTTCAGAGCAAAAATTGGCCAAAAAATGGGAAACAAAAATACCTGAGGCTTCGGGGGGAAGGTGACTTCGGTGGCCTTGATGATGGTGTTCTCCTCGAGGATCTTCTGCTGAGACTGTTCGTTTCCGAAGGGCTTCTTGCCGTAGATGCACTGGTAGAAGATCACTCCCACACTCCACACGTCCACCTTCGAACTGATCTTCGGAGGAGCATGGCCGATCACGAACGTCTCCGGAGGGAGGTACCTGAAAATTACACGATTTTCTATTTTATTTTTTATAAATTTTTATTTTACAAAAAAATATTTTTCAATTTTCTACCAAAAATTGGGGTCATTTTTATAAGCATTCTTTGAATCAGCCAAAAAGGACATTTTGGTGTGCTATATGCAAATGAGGCTACCAATACATTTTCTTTATTATTTTTTGCCAATTTTATTTTTCAAACTTATTTTTAACACGTGGTTGGAAACCGCCGTAGAAAGAAAGATTTGTATGGGTTTAAATAACACTAAAAGGATATTTTGGTATGCAATATTCAAATGAGGAATGCCAATTTTTGGCAACCAAAGGCCGCTTGAGTAGCTACCAGACCTTGTTTACCTTTACCTTTGTTTTTGGAACCTCCAATTTAACGAATAAAAAGTGTACAATTTAGAAAACTACATAAAACTGCCCGTAAAGGTTTCGCACGCGTCGCCCATAAAAGAACTGGGTACTGGCTGTAAAATTTTGCCGAAAAATCGTAAAATTTGCTTTTTGCAGGTTTTAGTGTAGCAAAAATAACAGAGACAGTAGGTTAATTTCCTGGCAGTCATGACCAGCCTGACTTGATCCTCTAATTTGCATATAGCACAGCAAAAAAGTTTAAAAAAGAAGTAATTTTTAGCGTCAATTCGTAACAAATATGCATTTATTCAGAAAATAGGTGTTTCTTAATATTTTTTGTTGATAAAACCAAACGTCGTAAGATTTTTTATTTGGCTTTAAAGTACAATAAAAATAAGTTTTAGGGTGCTATATGCAAATGTGCAAAAGGAGACGGATACTATCAACCCGTTAACCACACGGCCTAGATTTTAACATGTTTAGAATATTGCGGTGCGTTTTCCTAGACTTAAAATCAGCTTTAAACTAACCAGTATGTTCCTGCGAATTGGCTGGTGAGGTCTAGGTCCTCCTGTCCGCTCTCCATGATCTTCGACAGTCCAAAATCGGTGATCTTAATGGCCCCGCAGGTGGTTCCCGACTCCAGAAGGATATTCGCCGGTTTCAGGTCGTAGTGGATGATCGGAGGCTTCCTCTCGTTCAGGTAGACCAAGGCGGACACGACCTGCAAATTTGAATTTTATACAAAAATCCGCAATTAAAAGCCGCTTTTGGCAACAATAGACCGCTTGGCCTGCTTTCTTTGGTAATTTAAGCCGCTTTTCGGCAACCATAGGCCACTTAACCTGCTTTTTCGGCAATAAAAAACGGCTTTTTAACAGTGGAAAGATGCGTCAAAAGCCCCTACCTGCATGATGATGCTCCTGGCCTCCTTCTCGGAGATGCACTTGTTCTGTTTCAAGTAGAAATCGAGGTCATTTCCAGGACAGTGCTCCAGAACGGTGCAGAAGGAGTGGTTGTCGATAGTGAAGAGATCGAAGAGCTTCACGATTCGGCAGTGGTCCAACGAACGGTGGATGTCCTTCTCCCTCATCGCGTGCTTCACGTAATTAGCCTGCAATATGCAAAATTAATCAATTTTCTCGATTTTTCAGGTAAAAATACGATTTTTCAAGTAAAATTTCAATTTTTTTTCAGGTAAAATTTTAAAACATTTTTTTTGGACAAAAATTAGATTTCAAAGTACAAAAAATCACCTTCTTCTCCTCCTTCCACTCCTTGTTCACGTGGTGAATCTTGCAGGCGACATAGCGGTTTTCCTCCAGGTCGTAGGCACGCCACACTTCACTGAAAAACAAAGATTTAGCAAATTTTAAAGTATTTTTTATTTAAAATTCTATTTTAATATTAAATTTTTTAACTTTATGTTTTCCACTTTTTATGAAAGGACTGCCATTTCCATTAATTTTCGGGCAAGAATAAGGTCTATAAAATATGATTATTGTTTTAATGTAAATTTTAAAAATTATTTATTGTTAATTTATATTTAATTAATTTACGATTTCAGCTGTTTTCTGCTTGAAAATACATAAATGCAATTAAAAAACCATTTGGCAGATCACTCCACTGTTCGGAAATTTAATTTCCCAGACAATTTCGTAAATTCTCAGTAAATTCTGATAAAACGCCTTGTTTTCCCTATTTTTGTTAAAAACTATTTAAATTAGAATTTTGCGAAAATAACCAACTGAAACACAAAAATTAGCGATTTCTCTTTTTTTTTGCAATATAATTGTTTTAAAACCTGGGTTAAAACAAGCCAAATTTGACGGATTTGCTCTTAAATCGAGGTCTAAATTTCCAAACAGTGGAGTGATGTGCCAAACACGGAAATTGGCTCTAATACAAAAGTACCAGGATTGAAAGAGTGGAGGGATGTTTTTTCCTTAGTTTTCCCAGAATCATCCCTCTATTGCCACCCGTTCCTGTGCCAATCCCTCCTATCTACCACTATAACAGTGAAGTTATGTGGCAAAAACGGAAATTGGCAAATACGTTTTGTCAAATACCAGGATTGAAACAGTGGAGTGATGATTTCCCTTATTTTTCTAAAATTCACCCCTCTCAAGCCACCCGGGTGGATGGAATCGCCAATCCCTCTCCTTCCCATCTGACTCAGAACCCCCATTAAAATCCCATTTTCCGTGATTCTCCGCCCACGGTTTCCCAATCATTTCCGTCGCTGTTACTAATGCACTCGGGCCGAGATAAAAACCGCTGGTTCCATCGATCGGAGGGGCCTCGGGCTACAATCCCAACGACCACCGGCGACGCGAAAAAAACGGGTTCATCGCCCAGGCGCATCTTGATTGCTACTGGTTGGAGGAATTGAAGGAAAGGGAGATTGAGAGATTTCCAATTTGGAATTGAATCCATTTGCATATTGCATAGGGAAGCCATTGAAAAAAGGAGTAATATGCCGTAATCTCAACAAAATTGAAGTAATTTGCATATTGCAAAGCAAAATAGTTTGTAGTTTGCTCCCACATGTGGGTGGGTGTTCTAATTCATCAACATCTAGCATATGTTCTCTCTCAGGCAAAATTATGGACGTGGTTGGGAGTGCTTCAGGTTTCAATATTCAAATTTCTCACGATCACCGGTCAAATTGGTAATTTAAAATCCAAAATAAAGGCCCAAAGTTCGATCCCAGTCGGAGCCGTTCTTTTTCGGTCAACTTGATGCAAAATTCAAATGTGCCGACTATCGAATATACCCACATTAAACAGTGGAGTGATCTGGCAAAAGCGATGTAAAATTGGCGAGTCAGTATTTTTTCTATATAAAATTTGAATACAACGCTCCCTGGTAGGCTTTCCATTGGCTCGGTTGGAGGACTAATCTGTCAGGAAATTAGCATTATCCCGTAATTATAGGGTCTCAGCAAATGGGATTATCGATTTTAGGTGATTTATCCAGCAAAAAAAACCTTCAAATTCCATCCAGTAAAATATAATTTCTCTTTTTTATATCGGCTAAATATAAAAATTTAAGGCAAATTCGCAAAAATCCTTCAAATTATGTCATTTTTGGCGCCTTAAAATCGTACTTCTCGTGTCTATTAACCCCAGTTCTCTGTGAATGGCTGTGCCACATCACTCTATTGTTTCAATCCGTGTACTTGACCTGCTTTTTTATGGCAACGAAAGGCTCTTGTTGGGAGACTTCGGCCGTTTCATATGCGTTTTTGCCAAGTAAAAGCCGCTTTCGTCAACCAAAGCGCGTCTGGACCGCTTTTAGGCAACGAAAGGCCGCTTAGACAGCTTTTTCGGCAGTAACACACATTTTATGAACTCAGGGGTTTGTAAGCGCCTCAATTATCGTGTCTGTTGGTGAAAGGGCTGGCTCAAGCAGTGTAGTGATGTTGCAAAAAATAGAAATTTCCATTTTTAGGTAATTTAGGTCAAGTCCTTCAAAATCCCTCAATTTTAGCCCGTAAAAACCGCGCAAATTTAGCATATTGCCCCGGTTGACCCCTCTCTGTGTGTGGCTAGTGTGCTCTTCCGGCTGACCAGTGTTGCGAACAGTTTGCACTCGGCCGAAAGCGCGGTGCTATTGACCGAGTGGCCCTCGTCGGCTATCACGGCATTTGTGCTGCTGCTACTCCTGCGTCACCCACACGCCACGATCGATACCACCCCGACACCCAGCGGCCACAACCATCTGCAAAAACGCAGCAGCGCCTCCTGCCAAAACACGCGCAATATGCGAAGCAATCGAAGAGAGGAGAGGCCGCCGCGATTTCCGGTTTTCCGAGGGATTTATGGGTTTCTAGGGCAGATTTCTTTCGAGGATTTATGGAGGAAATGACGCTGGGAACCTCATTTTCTGGGTTTTTGATGATTTCCGGGCTCAAAAACCGCATTTTCACCGTTTTTTCCACGATTTCTGGGCTAAAAACTCTTAAGAAACACGAACCTGAAGCCGCCCTTGCCCAGAAGACAGAGCAACATGTAGCGTTTGTTGCTCAACATCTCGTGCTCCTTGTAGCGGGAGAGGGTCTCGTTCGAGGCGCGCTTGAGCTCCCTCAGATGCAGCTGCTTCTCCCGGTCCAACTTCTCCTTCTCCAACGACAGATCCATCTCCTCCTTCTTCAGATTCTCGCGGCGAAGCTTGTAGATCTCCTCCTGAAATGAAAGAATTAATTATAGAAAATTGACTTTAAATTTACATTTTTAATGTAAAATACATATAAAATACAGCATAAAATTCAATTTTTGACATGTAGACTTCGAAAAAATTGTGGATTTCAGTGCAATATGCAAATGAGGAGTGCTAATTTCAAAGTAAAATATGGTAAATTTATAAAGAAAAGGCCGCTTGACCTGATTTTTTGGCACTTAAAAACCGGTTTTTGGTAACCATAGGCCGCATTTTGGCAACCAAAGACCGCTCGACCTGGCAAAAAAGCCGCTTTTGGCAACCATAGGCCGCTTGACCTGCTGATAATCACGGGTCTCAGAACTTTGCCTCCACCTGCAATTATAGCTACTGTAACTGACCAGTTCGATGTACTCCTGCATGCTAATTTCCTGCGGCAGTTCCGGTCTTCTGAAGACGGCGTCATCTGCGACGGAAGAGGTGGACGGAGTGGTTCCATCGTGGATGGCAGCCAGCTGGGCATTCAACGCAATTGCAGCCCTGAAATTCGGATTTTAATTAGAATAGAGGGAGAGAAAGCGCACCTTTTGAGCTCCTTCCCAGGCGCCAGAGGTTTCCTCTTCTTGAGCAACGCACTGGCATTGGCTATTTCGTTCCTCTCCGCGTTTATCTGCTGCATCCGCCGATTGAGGTCCTCATAGGCATAGCCGTCCACCTGAAAATGTCTCTTTTAATAAACTTTAATTAAAGTATATTATATTTAAAATCCATAATTTGCATATAGCACCCCAAACAGTCAGTTAAAACCCCTACTTTGCATATACCACACTAAAAACTCAGTTAAAACTCCTAAATTGTCCAAATTTCTTCAAATTTCAATAAAAAACTTACAAAAAGGCTTATAGGTCCTGAAATAGCATTTTTCGTCCGAAAACCGTATTAATTTTTTTTCTTCAAATTTATAAAGTAAAAGTAAAATTGTCAATTCAAATAAAAATTAAAAATAAAGCACCAAAAAACTCATTTAAAACCGCTAAATTTAAAATTTAAAAAAGTCATAAAATGGCTTAGAACTCCTGAAATAACATTTTTACTTAAGAAATTCCTCTTTTAATTCATTTTTAAAGTTTAATTATCGATTTTTTAAATATTTAATTTAAATTTAAAAAAATTAGAATATAAACTCACAAAAGTGTCGCGGAAGGCATCTCCGTGGCGCATCAGTTTGAACTGTCCGATCCTTGGCTGATCTCCCGTGGTCTTCCCCCTGAGGGCTTTTCTTTCAACCGCGTTCTTCTCAACCAAAAGCCGCTTAATCTGCTCCCGCGCAGCGTCGTTTTTCCTCTTCTCGTTGTTCATCTAACATTCAAATTTTATTGTAAATCATTGATTAAAAATTGCAATTTATTGAATAAAAAATCAATTAAAAAAAATTAAATCAATATAAAAATGAATAAAACCCACTTTTCCCTGGAGCTCCTCGATCTGCTTGCGGCAGTCCTGCAGCATACGGTCGCGCTTCGCAATTTCCTCCTCGCTCACCGAATCGTTCTGCATCTCCAATTAGAATAATGCGATGAATATTGATTTTTTTGAGAAAATTGTCTACTTTTTAATGAAAATATAATTTTAAAAGTTAAAATAGACCCATTTAAATTCACAAAATAGACCTCCAGGTGCATTTCCAGCCAAAAGAGGTAGGATCGCTTCATTGGAATTTTGCACACCACCGGCTGGAGATGGAGAAACGGGCGGAATTGGGCCTTATCTTTCGCTCTGCTTCGAAAGGTCACCTACCACGTCAGACCGCAAAAAATCACTTCGCAAGTCTTTCCGTTGCAAAATTCAGCAGCAAAATTATTATTTAAACAAATATTTAATTTAAAATACTGCTTTTTTAAAGGTTTTTGACAGTTTAAAAAAACTAAATAATATCGTTGAAACATTAAGTAGCCGATTTGGAACAGTGGAGTGATGCGGCAAAACCAGATGATTTAAAATTGACAAGGAATGTAACACCCACAAGACCAGGGTTCCATCCCAACCGGATAAGTTCTATTTCTTTATAAAAGTTTTGTAAAAAATAATTTAATTAAATTAATAAAAAATATAAAACTAACCGGGAACTCTGTCTGAGTCTCTTCATCGGCCTTGCTCCTGCCGGGCGGGCTCTGATTCGAATTGCTATTGGAATCCGATGAGTAATGCAAGTTGGTGGGAGTGACACGGCTCGCAGGAGACATCCCCGGGTTTCCCCACTAAAAATACAAAATTAGAATATTACAATGATAATAATCACTAAAATTACCCATTTTAATAGTTTAAAAACTATAAAAAATAGTAATTACAACAAAAAATAATGACTTACAGTTCCCGTCAACATGGCATCCGCCAGCAGATCTCCATTAGTCGGGGCGAATCGCTTGGGACTGAATTGGGGCTGAAAATTGGAATTTAGAGGGTGAAATCAGGTGATTTTGCTTGAAGCAGTGGCTAAAACTTGGCTGAATACCAAACAATGTTTGACACGTACGGTTTGAAACCGCCCTTGAAGGTGCTATTCGCCTCAAAATGGCACTTAAAAGCACTTTTTCGGGTGCTATATGCAAATTTGGGGTGATATTTTCAACGAATACTGGATAGTGTCAAACAGTGATACCAAAAGTTCGGGATTTAGAATACAGGACTATAATCAAGTGATTGCACTGACACAGTGGAGTGATGTGGCAAATTACCTTGTGTATGTAATCCGTGATCTTTCTTTCGGACTTGGGCGTCTCGTCGCCCCTCCGTCGTTTCCGAACCGATTTCTTCTCCCCCGTTTGACGACCTGTCCTGGAAAAAGGGGGCAATATGCTAATTAGGCGCTTTTTGGCAACCAAAGACCGCTTTATCACTTTTTGCAAATTAAAAGCCGCTTTTTGGCAACCTAAGGCCGCTTGATCACGTTTTGAAATTAAAAGCCGCTTTTTGCCAACAGAAGGCCGCTTGACGCCAAAATAACCGGATAAAACGTACTTTCCGGGCGTTTCCGGCTCCCGATCGGATCCGATGGACCCGGCGCTGCTGAGATTGCTGCACTCGTTGACGAGGGAGGGAGGGGCGAACACCCTCATCTGACCGTCGCAGCTGTCCTCCGTGATCGGTTGGAGAGAGGGGTCCACCGGCTGAGGGGCGGACATTTGCAAATTGACGGCAGCCATCGCGGCCGCTTGTTGGTTCTGAAAGATTCTAATTAAATTGAAGAAATTTAAAGGATTTCGTGTAATTTAAAGAAATTGGAATTTTGTAATGACAATTAGCAATGGGGCACATTTAAAGATCTCAATTTTTGGCGCCAACACATGTAAATTTATTTTATAATTATTTTATAATTAAAAATTACATATTTAACTAAAAAGTTAATAAATCATTTTTAAACGTTTTTTTATTCTTCTAATTTTTGGGGGAAAATGTATATTTTTAACCCTTTTTTAAAATATTGGCCTTGAAATTGGAGCCATTTTCATGGGGAAACCGATTAAACTAAAGGGTTCTCAATTTTTTTTACAATCCAATTTTTCACAACTCAAAATTCAAATGTCAAAATAAATGGTTCAGTTTAAATAGCGTGGATCTTGTAAACAGCGTACGGGTGAGTTGTCCTTGTTTTTAGGTCTTTGGGACCGATTAGCATTTTGGACAACAAATACGTTCTTTTTTTACATTTAAAAATTAAATTTTTGAGCAAAAAATTACGTCTAAACACGGTGTTTAACCAAAAATGTTTCCGTTCCACTGAAAATGCCACAAAAAGTTCAAAAATTACGTTTTTAAACAGCAAAAAATGCTGATTTTCGGTCTGAAACTACATTTGTACTGGCTAAAAATAGAAATTAGCTCCAATTTAATTAGTGAAAGTTTTAAAAGAAAACAAAATGTCGTTTAAAGGCGAAAATCGCGATTTTTGCCTTTAAACGACATTTTTTACTGGCGAAAAAGAGAAATTATCTCCAGATCCATTCTTAAAACATAAAAATGACGTAATTTCCAGTAAATTAGCATGTAAACACGAAAAATCGCGGTTTTCGCGTTGAAACTACGATTTCGGGGCGCTGGAAAGAGGAATGACAGGGTGTGTGGTGTGAGGGGAACTTTCGGTGTTTATCACATTGGCGGGTCAGCACAAGGCACCAGAAATCGATTGGTGCTACTATCCCGCGCCGGACAGGCACCCAACACATGCGATTTGGCGCGCGCCGCAACGAATAACTGCTTCCCGAACGTTCGATTTAACGGGGAAAGAAACGGTGTTGTGACAGCGGAATTGTGGAGCGTCGTGATTTTAAAGGTTTAAAATTGATTTTAAAGGACTAAAAATCAATAATTTACCTATTTTTGTTGAAAAATTACAAATATATTAATCTAATTTACAAAAAAATATTCCCTTGACCCAGGCTCTAAAGTTCAATTTGAAGAAAACTGTGACAGCGAAATAATACGTCATTTTTAAAGGACTAAATTTATCAATTTAATGACTTTTTTGTGTTAAAAATTGTATTAAAACACTGTATTCTAATGAGTTGGTCAGAAGACCTGCAAAAACAACGTTGTGACAGCGAAATAATGGAACGGCGCTGTTTTAAAAGATTTTTTAAAGGACTAAATCCCACTTATATTAATCAAATCAATAATATAAATTACTTTTTTTAGTTAAAACTATAAAATTATTCTTTTTACGTATAAAATAAACGGAAATGGCATTAACGAAACCATTTCCTACGGTGACTTTTCAAGGTGTATGGAGGTGTCTAAACTCGCGAAATTTGAATGCCCAATGTTATTTCGTCAATTTTATCGATTTTCAGTGATTTCTTCTGGAAATGACGTGGAATTGGCATATTGCGAAAAGACGCTGAATTGAATGACAAAGGACTCTGACGCCGTTTTGAATAGAAAAATCGATAAAACCACCGGATAAAAAAGCGAAAATCAGAAGAAGCCATAAGATGCAATTTCAAATACAAGCTGGGTATTTTAATTAATTTAAAATAAATTAAAAATAGTTTTAAAAGAAAAAAGATAGTTTCGAAAATGATGAATAACGGAATGTGACGAAATATATGTCTAGATGTATTTTTTTCTCTGTAAAATGTATTTTTTAAAATGAAATTAAACTAAAATTGAATCTGAACGTGCTATTTTTAGTGGATATTTGATAAAATGGGCTTTTTCTGCAATTATAATTTTTTAAATTAGAATTTAATAGGTGAAATGTGCTGAAAAAATACGGTTTTTAATAGAAAAAGCCGGGAAAACACGAAAGTAACGTGGCCGAGGGTGGAAAAAACGGTGCTTTTATCTGGAAATTGATAAGAACTGACCGTCGGGTAGTAGACACGCCCGCCGGTGTTGAATATCTTCTGCTCGAGTTGCGACGAGTGGTTCAACTGGTCGAACTTCGGTGGCGCTTCCAGCGAATCGGCCATGGTGGTCATGGTGAGCAAGGCATACGCGGACGGATTACAACAGCGAAATTCCGGGACGTTTGAATGAGACCTGGAAAGAAATACGTTTAAAGGTGTATTTAAATCGATTTAAAATAATTTAAATTTAAAAAAAAACAGCTTAAAAGAGAATAAATAACATAGAATTCAATTAAAATTAGTTGAATTGAGAATAAAGCGAGAGGCAGAAGAAGGACATAGGATAGGACGCTAAAAGAGGCTTTATTCAAATAAGGGAGAAAAAATATGATGATTTAATTGAGTAAATACATAATTTAGTACAAATTAAGCATATTAAAATAATATTTAGTTATATTAAAATAAAAAAATACCGCTTTTTTAAGGGAAAAGCCAAATTCACTGTGAATCTAAACGTCGTTCTGGGAAGACGCTAAAATTTGGATTTTAATAAGTAAATACAACTTTACAAACTAAATATTTTTAAAACTATATTGAAAGATACAATTTTATAAGTTATTAAAGTTATTCAAAGTTTATTAAATTATAAAAAAAACAGCTTTTTAAAGAAAAAAGCCGATTTCACTGTGAACTCATCTGTTGAGCTCAAGGGCGACCCAAGTCCTTGCCCAACGCCAAGATTTAATTAATTGGTCCCGAAGCGAAAGGTTCCATAATTGCGCTGTTGACTGTAATTACGTTGACATGTCAGATTTTGTTGGGTGACTTGTCGAATTAGTAAATACAGAATTTAGTACAATCTGTCTGTTTTTAAATTGTATTTAAAGGGACAGTCAGGGGCCTTTTCATTTCATTATGATAGGATACGGTCGTCCATTTTGCCTATTCAAAAATTCTAAATTGTCTGGCGCACTCCTCATTTCCCTCAATGTCTCATTCAAATTTGAATGCCACTAAACGCAGGACACATGGACCGTCCGGACCATCCGCACTTTCTGCGAATGGAAACCCGAAATCGGCTACTTTGAGGTTGAATATCTCAAAAACTAGGGATTTCCGACATAAGGTCCCAAAAAGTTTTTTCTACAGCTGAATTTTCTCTTTCATATGAGACAAAGTTGCAAAAGCCGCCTGACTGTCCCTTTAAAGTATTATTTAAATAAAAATAGCTTTTCACAGAGAAAACAGATGATTGCAGTGTGAATCTAAAGACAGAACGCCAGAAAGATTTAATTGGTCCCGACACGAAAGGTTGTTGTGCTGTTGAGTCTAATTGTGTTAACTTGTCAGATTTGGTTGGGTGACGTGAATATTGGGACTTTTCGTGGCGGGACCCATTTTTGACATGAATTTGAATTTAGAAACTGGCTGAATAATGAAGAAATAGGAATAGAAAGACAGAGAAAGAGAGAGAGAAAGGCAGACAGTTAGAGAGAGAGAGCGAGAGAGAGAGAGAGAGAGAGCTAGAGAGGGAGAGTCCAGGCGTGGAATAGAAAAGGCGCAGAGCCGGGAGTCACGCGACGCGGTTCAATCGAATAACTGGGAAGAATTCGTCAGGCCACGCCCCCTCCACCGCACGGAAGTACACACGGGGCCAGTGTGCTGCGCCAAAGAAACAAATAAAAGTAGCGATCGATAACCGCGCCTAAGGACCGCCCCCTAATTGTAGGCGGCACCCAAGACAATACCCAAAATTGACAATTCATTTTGTCGAACTAAACCAAGTAAATCGATAAAAAGAGAAGAGCAAAAATCGATAAAAACACGGGTGACACCAAAAAACAGAGGAAAACAATCAATAGCCCAATTGGGGGAGGTAAACATTCCCGCGTAAAAAAATTGCGTCCCGCCACGAACGAGGTACGGTAGTTTAGAGCCTGGCAAGTAGCCAGTTTTTGACTTTCTTTTTAAAGGGCCATTTTTCGTTCAATTTTTAATTTTTGTTTCAATTTTTTTTCCATAAATTAGCATTTTACGCCTGAAATTCCAGAAATGAACACGAGGTCAGGACGGCAGCAAGGCGGAGAGGCACAAGAACGCCCACAAAGGTAGTTTTCACTAGTTTTTAATGTTTTTTTTTAAAGATTTTAAATTGAATTATGTATTTTATTATGTAAATTTGTATTTTAGAACGCCGCGAAGTGGTGGAGATAGGAATAAAAGAATGTTCGCCAGTCTGCAAAGTGCCCTGGGAGGGTCTGGAGCCACACCGCTGCCTGGTTCAACCAGAGATAGACGGACTCAAAGGAGGGAAGAAGCCCCCGTTGAGGTATTTTTTATAATTTTAAATGCTAATTTTAACTTTATTTTTAAATTGACAAATGTTAAAGGTCTAATTTAAGGCCCTCGACGATGTGGATTCCATCATTTCCCAGATCTCCGACCTCAGTCTCCGTCCTGACCGATCCGCACAACAAATAAGTCCGTTTCTTTTTATTTTTACTACTTTTTTCTTTTTAAACATGTATATTTTTTAATCAGTTTATAATAGTAAAATCGATTTTTAGAAAGGAATATAGCCGCCAGTTCCTATTTGGAGAAAATGGACGAGGATGAGTGGGAGAAGCTGTGCGATTCGTTGATTACAACAGCGCTAGACAAGAACGAGACAGATTTCGTGGTGGGACTCTTTGTCACTTTCATCGGTAAGTGCCAAATTTTGTTGTTTCTACAGTATTCTACCGTAATCTACCGGTAGAAAGCGGCCTGAGGTCACCAAAAAAAGCAGAAAGCTGCCTGAGGTTGCCGGAAAAAGCGGAAGCGGCCTGATGTTGCCGGAAAAAGCGGAAGCGGCCTGAGGTCGCCAGAAAAAGCGGAAGCGGCCTGATGTTGCCGGAAAAAGCGGAAGCGGCCTAATGTTGCCGGAAAAAGCGGAAGCGGCCTGAGGTCGCCAGAAAAAGCGGAAAGCGGCCTGAGGTCGCCGGAATCTGTAGAAAGCGGCCTGAGGTTGCCACAAAAAAGCGGAAAGCGGCCTGAGGTTGCCAAAAAAAAGCGGAAAGTGGCCTGAGGTTGCCAAAAAAGCGGAAAGCGGCCTGAGGTCGCCAGAAAAAGCAGAAGCCGCCTGAGGTTGCCAGAAAAAGCAGAAGCGGCCTGAGGTTGCCAGAAAAAGCAGAAGCGGCCTGAGGTTGCCAGAAAAAAGCGGAAAGCGGCCTGAGGTCACCAAAAAACAGAAAGCGGCCTTAGCTTGCCAGAATCTACCGTAATCTTCAGACCACGAGGCCTTCTGTGACGCAATGTGCTTCAAACTGATGAATGTCTGTTCTTCCTACATCATGGAGGGAGATGACACCGATGTGATTCCCAGTTTCCTTGGAGCCGTCCTCTGCTACAGTTGGCCTAGACATCTCTCCAAGGTAAGCCATAAATTACCAACCACACGACCAAGGTTCGATCCCACCCGGTGCGCTTCTTTTTTGTCTCACTATTTGACTAATATGATAACTAGAAACATATTTAAGGCATTTTGAACGGTTCTAAAATTAATTGCAATTTTAACCGATTTAGAAAGATTAAATCGATTTTTATTGACTGTTTTAGGCCATCGACAATGTGAATCCGATCCTCTACACCACCCTCTCCGTGGTCAAAGGCTGGCTAATCGTTCTCACAGAAGACAACGAAGTGGGTTTTTCCTTGTTCTATATGCAAATGAGGCTTCAGGCGACGGATTCTTTGTCGGAGGTGGAGGAGGAAGACCGACCGGAGAAGGAGAAGCCGGAAATTGTCAACAGGTAGGGATTTCTCCCTTTCCCTCTCTCTCTCTCTCTCTCTCTCTCTCTCTCTTCTCTGTCTTTAGTTCTCTAGAGAGAGAGAGAGAGAAGAGAGGTATAGACTCTAAATTCTAATTTTTCTTCAGATGTGCTGCTGCCGTCGTGGCGATGTGCGATTCGATGCAGAGGTCGTTGTGGATGAAGTGCCCCGAGCTGTGCGATGAGATCTACGCCGCCATCAAACCAGCCATCACTCACAACTCCAACATTACGGGGTAGGTTTCAGTATTCTAATTAAGGACAACTCGTCACGGAAAAAGTGGCTCTGGGCCGCGAAAGTTCCCAAGAATGTCCTTCCAGCCAAACATCCTCCATACACCTCAATACCGTGGTATTCAAGTTATCAAATCGTTTTTTTTTAATCTCGAGGCCAAAATCTTTATAGATTTTCCCGGAAAAGTTTAAATCTATGCTTGGAAACCGAGTCAATGTTTGACAATTACGATTCAAAACTGCCGCGGAAAGAGCTATTAGGTTTTGAGTGGCAGTTATTTTTGAGGTGTTATATGCAAAGTGGGTGGTAGTCCGTGATTTGAGAATCCTGCCAATAATGCCTAAGGAAAAGCGAGGAGAACCCAAGAAAAAAGATATTCCAATGGGAAATGGAAATTCTAGAAGTTCCCCGGATAGGCTAATTTAGGCCGATCAATTGAGGTCATAGGCTAATCGGGGGGAGGAACATTTCCAAGGAGACAAGGCAATTCATCGGTGGACTACTGAAAACAACCGGAAATTGGTGGACAATGGGTATTTCTTGAAAGTTGAGATTAAGAAAATGGACCCTTTTTTGGAAGAAAGCCTTTCTTCGTTACCTAAAGGAAGGGAAAAAAAGAAAGGTTCGCCCGTCGGTGGACTACTGAAAATAACCGGAAATTAGCTGATTTAAATAGTTTTTTTTAGCAATCTACTGTGTAAGTTAATTAAATTGTGTAATGGATGGGGATGCGATAACAGCTCGAAATTTATTTCATTTGTTCCAATTTTAATTTGTAATTGTTCATAAGCGATTCCATAATTTAATTTTGTGATTTTTAGTGATTTCCTAGCGCTTTTTTCTCACTTTTTCGCATTGAGCTCATAAATATGCGCTTTTTTTACCAACATCGCGTCTAGATTGACGTGTTGCCCGCGAAATTGACGTCAGAGCGAAACTTTTCGATTGAAACCCGGAATTATTTTGATCTCTTTGGACTCAATTGACCAAAGGAGGTTGAATTCCAAACACCTTATTAATAAAAAAAAGTATTTAAATTTAACCTGGGAAGAATTTTTAAAAATAGGTGCAATTATTTTCTAAACTGTTTAAAATGCCCTAAATATGTTTCTATTTATCATATTAGTCGATTCGAGTTAGACAAAAAAAAGTGCACCGAGTGGGATCGAACCTTGGTCGTGTGGTTGTTAATTTATGGGAACAATTTGGGTTGACGGACAGACATGGACCGAATAAAAGTTCCCAGAAGGCCCTGCCCGTGAGAACCTTCTGGGAACTTTTATTCGGTCACAATATCCTCCTAAACTGTTTTCTGCACGTTTATAACTGTTATTTACATTAAAAAAAAATACAATTATTAAATATTTAACATTTTTAAAAAGATTTAAAAATAGAAATGTTTCTCCATTTTCAGTGACGTAAAGGCTGGTCTCCTCCAGACGATGATCGCCCTGCACTCGTGGACCAAGTCGAAGGCAGTGACCACCCGCACTTCCTCCACTCAGACCGTCTAACGGCCACCCCTGTGATTACCTCCTGTGAATGCATTATGCTAATTTAATTAGATATTTCGTTTTATTTAGACAATTATGTTGTATATCCCCCGTTCTAGTGATTCCATTCCCACGAGTATCCCTCTCGCGTCAGATCTTCTCCTTGCCATAGAAGAAGTGTTCTCCTCAGTATTCTAATCATCGAAGAATTGATTCTAACCACCGAATTTGTATATATTTTATTGCTATTTCGACTAATTTAAAAACGGATGGAAGATCTTGAGCTCGGACGGTCCCGTGGCGGCGGAGGTTTCCTTCTGAAATTGAGGGTATTTGTGAGAAATTGATCGATTTGATCAGTTTTAGTGGAAAATTTGGACTCAATAAGCAAATTGCTCAGAGCCAATAATTCATACGGTAACTATTAATACGGTAAGGGTGTATGGGAAGTCCGTGCGGGACCCGGCCTCGCAGATTCAGGCGCCCTTTGGCTGCCAAAAAGCGGCTTTTAATTACCAAAACAACAGGTCAAGCGGCCTATGGTTGCCAAAAGCGGCCTTTTTTACCAGACCCAGTACACCTCCATACGCCTCAGAAATATCGTAGTATCCAAGTTACCAAGCCACTTCCTGGCTCCAGACCAAGTTCATTTCGACTTCGATTGAAATATCAATTAAAATTTGAAAAAAAAATAGAATTCTGCAAAGAACTAACCTAGTTGGACTCCGTTTTGCCGAGAATCTCCTTCTGGAGGATGGACACACGGCCGTTCGCTTTCCACTCACGCGTGTGGTTCCAGTCGACGAATATTAGCCCTGAATTTAAATTTAACTTTAGTTTTAGATATTTAAATTAAATAAATACAAATAAAGGAATAAAACAAGACAAACCTGCGGCTATAACTGGCCAGGCGTAGACGGGGAGTTGTTTACGGAAATGGTACCAATATGACATCTGAAATTGGAATTTCGACAGCTTATTCAACAAAAATACAATTAGAAGCAGAGATAAACCAGATTAAGTAAGAAAAACTGGCAAACAAATGAAAAAGAACTTCATTTTTGGAATTCTTTCATCATTTTCATGAATTTTGTACGGAACAACGTAAAGTAGGCAGTAAAAATAAGTAAAATACAATATTACTCTAATTAGGCAATAATTAAGACAGAAATACCGTTAAACACACAAAATAACGTTTTCAATTTAAAAATGAAACTTTAAAACAGCTACAAAAGTAGCATCCCGTGGGGTCGAAAATGGTACGTGACTACGTACTCATTTCGCACAACACGAGCTACAGACCAATTGCCCCGTCTATTTAACGATGGGGTCTGCCATTGGTTGACATGTCATTCTGGCCGAGTGGTCTAAGGCGCTGCGTTCAGGTCGCAGTCCTCTTCGGAGGGCGCAGGTTCGAATCCTGCGGATGACAAAAGTTTTGCTTTTTGAATGACAACAACAGATTTTTACTTATTCTTTATTCGGAGACTACATTTGGGCTTGAGATTATTACTTCTTTTTGTCGTCAGTGTCGATTTCTTGCTCCGTTCCTGAAAAAGTGATGAAATAAGAGAGAGAGAGAGAGAGAGAGAGAGAGAGAGAGAGAGAAACGCACCGTTTTGGTAGGGCCAGTCGTAGATGTCGCGTTTGATGAAGATGAACCAGAGCGAGTAGAAGGCGAACAGGGCTAGTAGAAAGTAGAGGATGTTCTGAAGGAACACAACCACCATGGCCGGTCGAGTGAGAGAGAATGAGGAATAATTAGACTCACAGAATCACGCAAAACTCGAAATTCCAATCATTTCCAGCCTAAACCAACAAAAGCAAAAGATATGCTCCCGGTGAGGATCGAACTCACGACCTTCAGATTATGAGACTGACGCGCTGCCTACTGCGCTACGGAAGCCACGCCGTCTGCTGCAGGGCGCGCTCTTATGAACCGCGGCCCGCGTCCAAAGACCAAATGCCGACAGTCCATTAATCACGGCAGCTGTATTTGCACACTGTCTATTGAAAATCGAGAACAAACTGTTTGACAAGTCTGCGTTTCTCGAAAAGACACACTCTCTCGCCGTTCAATAGACAGTTTCCCGGTTTATATAACCCTGCCAATCAAATGTTTCACCACTCAGATCACTTCTACCCAGTTTAAATCGCTTAAAACTATTGATTTTTAATTAAAATCATATCATGAAATTCTACATCTTCCTATTCTTCATTCTCTGTGGAGTGGCTCTTTCCTACGATAATCTGGGGGCCTACGCGGGAAATTCGAATTCCAACCCTCCACTGGGCGGTTCAAACGGGTAAGTTGCACTGTTTTTGACGAGTTTTTAAGTAAAATTTAAGGTTTTTACTGAAACTTAACGTCTTTTAGGCCTTATAATGGCTACAACAATAGATTCTATTGGTCGAATTCTAACTCTAACTCGGATGAATTCAATTCTTGGGAGTATCTTCGGAGATTGAACAACGCCAACAACAGAAACAATGGAAATAGGGTCTACCCACAGGCTCAGAATCAGAATTACAGAGGATAGAGACTTTTGGAAATGTTGAAATGAAATGTTAAAAGAGCTCTGTGAAAACTAAGTGAGAACGTGTGAATGTGAAGATGTGAAGATGTGAGAAGAAAGAGGGAAACGTGTGAGGACGTGAGAATGTGAGGATTTGAGGAGGGAAGAACGTGAGGACGTGAGAATGTGAGGATGTGATGTTGTGGAAATGAGGGAATGTGAGGTGTGCAAAGGAACCAGGGAAGGTGAACATGTGAGGATGTGAGGATGTGAGGCTATGAGAAAGTGAAAGTAAGGAAATGAGGAGATGAGGAAATGAGCATGTGAGGAAATGAGGAGAAGAGGATGTGGGGATGAAAGGTTGTGTGGACGTGTGGATGTGTGGATGTGAGCATTTCAGGAGATAAGAAGGTGAGGTGGTGAGGATGTGACAAGGTGCGGGAATGATGATGTGAGAAAATGAGGCAGTGATGATCTTATGAGGAGCAAGTGTGAGGATGTGAAGATGTGAGAATTTGAGGATGTGAGTATGAGGATATGAGAAAATGAGATGAGAGTGTGACGATGTGAGTAAGCGAGGAGATTGAGAAGAACGTGAGGAAATGTGTGAATGAGGATGTAATGAGATTAGAAAGTGTGGTGGCAAACATGTGAGGGAGGGATTTTTAGAAAGTGAGGTTGTGAGGAATTTAGGCAGTGAAGATGTGGCCAGGCGGTAAAGACGTGAGGATTTTAGGATAGGAGGGTGTGTGGATGTGAGGAGGTGAGGTAGAAGGTATATGAGGAAATTAGGATGTGTGGATGTGGAAACGCGAGGATGTCAGGATTGAAGAATGTGAAAACGTGAGTATGTGTGGATGTGAGAAGATGAGAATGTTATGATTTGAGGGCGTGACAATGTGAGGGTGTGAGGAAATGAGGAGAAGACGATGTGAGGAAGAAAGAATGGGAGAGTATGAGGATGTGAGGATATTAGGAGGTGAGGGTATCGGAATGTGAGGACGTGAGTGAGTGAGAGTGATTATTTCACGAACAAGATGAGAGACTTTGCCATTCACCAGAACGCCCCCAAAATAAAAAAAGAGAATAAATATTAATAAATTTATTATTATTAATAATAAATACAACCTACTTTAAACAATTTCACATTAATATAAACGTTAATTATTACTACAATTGTACAACAAAAATTAAATTATTCAATAAAAAATCAATAGAAGAAGTTTTCAGCATTGTAGGCATCCAGGGACTGTGGGGCGTAGTTCACCTGAGGAAGGGGGGTCTGGGGCTGAAAATAAGGTATTGATTTTAAAATTTAAATAGATTTAAAGATAAAAAAGAATAAAAAGTTTAAAAATGTAAAATTCTCACCTCCGAGAAGTCGAATTGGCTGAAGTCCAAGTTTTCCACAGGGAGGTAGGGATTGTGGACGGGGAGGAATGGCTGCTGGGGCTGAAAATTAAAATTAAATTTAAGTTTTAAAATCTTTTCAAATAAATGAAAATATAAAATGAATAAAAATTACCATATTGTAAGCCACAGGATTGGCGGAGGGAGGGGGATAGGCCATCTGGGGAACTCCAGCCGATTGGGGTCCATTGGGGTCATGGACTTTTCCCTGGAATTGGAAAATTAGTTCAATTTTGTATTTTTATTTAAATTTAAATTATTTTTGTTTATTAAAAAAACATTTTTTAAATGTTTCAAATTTTGTATTTTTGTTTTTAAAAAATAAAAAAATATTCTTTTAAAAATAAGTTAAATTTTGAATTTTTATTTAAATTTAAATGATTTTTTTTTATAAAAAAATAAAAATTAATTTAAAATAAAATACCTCCAGGTTCTTCTTGAAGGCGCTGAGTCTCTTGTCAAGAAACTGCATCCTGGGAAGACCGAGGGTTCCGTTTCTCATGGCCTCCCAAACACCTGAAATTGGGATTTTAAGAGTTTATTTTAATTTAGTTTGTAAATTTTAGTAATAAAACTTTAAAAAAAAAGGATTAAAATTGAAAATAAACTCACTGGGGTCGTTGAGATCCAGAACTTGGATGGAGTTTTTGGAGAAGAATAGCTCTTCCTCAAACTCCTCCATTTCTTTCTTAAGCCAAATGGGATCGGTCAGGTTGAGGGTGTATTTGGATTGGGCCTTTCCTTCTCCTTCCTGGAACAAGGGGTTAGAGAGAGAGAGAGAGAGAGAGAGAGAGGTTAAAGAGACTTAGACAGAGAGTTAGACAGAGACAAATCATAAGAGAAAGAGTTAGATAGTTAGAGAGTTGTTAGAGAGGGTTAAAGGTTTAGAATGGAGAGAGAGGGAGAGAGAGAGAGAATTAGACAGTTAGAGAGAAAGGGTCAGATGGTTAGAGAAGAGAGTTAGAGATGGTTAAGGGAAAAAGAGAGAGAGAGGTTCACAGATAGAGAGAGAAGGTCAGAGAGGGAGAGTGTTAGAAGGTTAGAGAGAGAAAGAGAGAGAGGGTCAGACAGTTAGAGACGCAGAGGGCTAGAGGGGTAGAGAGAGAGAATTAGACAGTTAGAGAGAGAGAGGGATAGAGAGAGAGTTACATGGTTAGAGAAAGAGACAGAGAGAAATAGAAAACTCACCACTTTCTGAAACTTCATCGGCGTTTTGGAAAGTTTCGTCCTGGCAGTTCCCTTCTAATTGTTTATATTCTCTTTGGTACAGCTTTTAAAGTGAGTTCTGAAAATACAAATTCAATTTTAAAATTCAAATTTTTTAAAATAAATTTAAAAAATTAAAACTAGTTTAATAAAGTGAAACTTACATCAAGAAATTGTAGACTTCCTTTGTTCCGATGGCCCTTCCTTTGGCATTCAGAAGGGCGAGGGTGATTTTCATGATCATATTCATCAGTTCCCTCTTGTACTTTGCGTCTTTGGGCTTCTTTTTCTTCTCAGGAGCCCCGTAGACTTATCGGAAATTGGGGAGTTTCTGGAAAAAGGGGGGTTAGAGAGAGGGAGAGAACTTACGCAAATCTTGGGCTTCTCATTCGAAGGAACTGGAGAAGAAGGCTGAGGAATGGCTGGCGTCTGAAAAAAGAAGGTTAGAAGGGAGTAATGTGTCAAATTTTGAATTCTCGCGTTTTTCTGATCGTGAGACGCATTACTCCAATGGCTTCTTACCTCCGAAACGGCCGCCTCCGCCGTTTCTTCTTCCTGCCATTCGGAAAACTGGACAGCCTGGAGATCAGCTACGTCCAGGTTCTGGAAAAAGGGAATTAGAGATGTTAAGGTAAGTTAAGGTTAAGGTTAAGGTTAAGGTTAAGGTAAGGTTAAGGTAAGGTTAAGGTAAGGTTAAGGTAAGGTTAAGGTAAGGTAAGGTAAGGTTAAGGTAAGGTTAAGGTAAGGTTAAGGTAAGGTTAAGGTAAAGCTAAGGTAAGGTTAAGGTTAAGGTAAGGTTAAGGTAAGGTAAGTTAAGGTAAGTTAAGGTAAGTTAGGGTTAAGTTAAGGTAAGGTAATATAGAGAGAGACTAACCTGTGAATTGGCCATCATATCCTCCACCTCCAAATTCTGGCTGACCACAGAAGGAGGGTTGAAGGAGGGTTCTTCAGAAGGAGAATACGGAGTCATCTCAATAAAGTCCTTGGAGAAAAAGTCGAAATCCAGATCCAAGGGGTCCATGTTGAGACAGAGTCAGTTGGATTCAGAAATGACCCAGACCTTAGTTGGAGGGAAAAGCAGAAAGTTTGGAAAAGGCAGAAAAAAGCAGAAGCAGATGACCTGGGGACATGGACAGGGGGGAGCAGAAGCAGAAAAGCAAGGGTAATTAGGTCATGGGAAAATATCGATCGATAATTGAAAAGGTTAATTAGAATAGAGGGATCAATCGAGAAATTTTTCTAAACTGAACTTTTAATAGTGAAATACAAAAAAAGCGCCAAAAAGTGCTGTTTTTCGAGGTTTTTTCCCAATAATTTGGCTTTCCGTAGAGAAATCAGGTCTGCGCTAATTGACAATCTTTTTTAGAATTCAATATTAAATCGATTGATATATATGACTTTGTGTTTTGGACAAGTTTGAAAAACTACCGTATCCAACTTTTAACCACCGTAACCCGGCGCCCAAAACCGACTTCGGCCCAAAAGTTTCAGAAAAAGATATTTGGGTCATGGGTATGTCACATAGGAATTTTTAGTCGATTCTAAATGTTGGGCTTAAACTATCAATTTTCATAAATTTGCCAGGCATGGCCAATGTTTTATAACAAAAACTGATTCTAATTATTCTGGATTTAGAAGAGATGAATTGAAATTCCCCTTTACTTAAGAAAATAGGGCCTTAATAAGGAATTCTTACCCTTGACTTAAGGAAATAGGGTCTTAATAAGGAATTCTCACCCTTGACTTAAGGAAATAAGACCTTAATAGGGAATTCTCACCATTGACTTAAGGAAATAGGGTCTTAATAAGGAAGTATCACCCTTGACTTAAGGAAATAGGGCCTTAATAAGGAATTCTCTCCGCGGTTCTTGATATCAAGTCAACTTCCCTACAAAAACCATGTCACTTCAAAATGCACATCAAACAAAACTGAGAAAACAGTGTTAAAAAACAAAATTACACTTTTATTTGAAAAAGAACACGAAAAACTGCCAACACCGATTTATTCCTATAGACCGATTGTTGTAGATCTAATTTGGCCAGATCTTCTTAGATGGGGACTCTGGGGGAACCTGGAAAGAGTTGTTTTTCTTTCTCTCCCCCTCTCTCTCTCTCTCTCCCTACCGTAGATCTCCTTTGCTTCCTTGGAATTGGGTCTCCAGTTGATGTGTCTGTCGTAGATGGTCCCATAGTTGCTGGTGGAGTAGCCGACTCCGGGAGAGAAGGGCTGGCGATCCATTCGACCGTCCGAGGAGAGCGAATGAGGCAGAATGAGGGAGCAGGGGGAGGGAGGCCACGGAGACTTACACGTATAGGCTAATTAGGTTAGTTAAATACAAAAAACCGCCAAAAAGTGCTGTTTTTCGAAGTTTTTCGCCAAAAATTTGGTTTTTCGTGGAGAAATCAAGCTTGTGCTAATTAACAATCTTTTTTAGAATCAAATTTTCAATCGATGAATTTGTGTTTTGGACAAGTTTGAAAAACTACCGTATCCCACTTTTAGCTACCGTATCCCGGCGCCCAAAACCGAACTCGGCCCAAAAGTTTCAGAATAACATATATGGGTCATAGGAAGGTCACACACATCTTTTCAGCCAATTCTAAATTTTGGGCTTAAACTATCAGTTTTCATAATTTGGCAGGCATGGCCAATGTTTTATAACAAAAAAACAGATTCTACTTATTCTTTATTCGGAGGTACATTTGGCTTGGCTTTGGTTGTTCGCTTCCTATTGTCGTCATCGTCGATTTCTTGCTCCGATCCTGAAAGAGGGAAATAGAGAGAGAGAGAGAGAGAGAGAGAGAGAGAGAGAGAGAGAGAGAAACTGACCGTTTTGGTAGGGCCAGTCGTAGATGTCTCGTTTGATGAAGATGAACCATAACGAGTAGAAGGTGAATAGGGCGAGTAGAAAGTAGAGGGTGTTCTGGAGGAACTCCACAACCACCATGGCCGTTCGAGTGAGAGAGAATGATTCCAAATGGTGAAGAATTAGACTCACGGAGTCACGTGATAATCGATTTTCTAATTCTCTCTCTCTACCCAAAGTCATCTCCCTCTTCAGGAGCGACCCTGTAAAACTCTCTCTCTCTCTCTCTCTCTCTCTCTCTCTCTCTCTCTCTTTCTCTTTCTCTCTCTCTGGTTTTCTCTCTCTTTATAACCCTCTCTCTCTGGCTCTCTTACCTTTTCTCTATATTTCTCTTTCTCTCTCTCTCTCTCTCTCTCTCTCTCTCTCTCTCTCTCTCTCTAACCCCTTGTTCCAGGAAGGAGAAGGAAAGGCCCAATCCAAATACACCCTCAACCTGACCGATCCCATTTGGCTTAAGAAAGAAATGGAGGAGTTTGAGGAAGAGCTATTCTTCTCCAAAAACTCCATCCAAGTTCTGGATCTCAACGACCCCAGTGAGTTTATTTTCAATTTTAATCCTTTTTTAAAAAGTTTTATTACTAAAATTTACAAACTAAATTAAAATAAACTCTTAAAATCCCAATTTCAGGTGTTTGGGAGGCCATGAGAAACGGAACCCTCGGTCTTCCCAGGATGCAGTTTCTTGACAAGAGACTCAGCGCCCACACCAAGAGGAACCTCGAGGTATTTTATTTTGTATTTATTTTTCTTTTTTGTTTCTTTAAAAATCATTTAAATGTAAATAAAAATACAAGATTTAACTAATTTCCAGAGAAATGCACATGACCCCAATCGGCTGGAGTTCCCCAGGTGGCCTATCCCCCTCCTTCCGCCAACCCTGTGGCTTACAATATGGTAATTTTTATTCATTTTCTATTTTTATTATTTTAAATAGTTTTTAAAACTTTAATTTAAATTTTTAGCCCCAGCAGGTCCACAATATGAAGTGAGAATACATATATAAAGTGTGTGGGTGTTTGCGTGTCCCCCCTGATTCCCATGCTTCCCTCCCTTGATTGCCATCTCCGTTATATCGCCCCCTTTCATATAATCATCTGTGTGACGGCATCATCCCCCCCCCCACTCACACAAATGTATACAAATTGTGCCGTACGCTCTCATTTTTAATTATGTATGCGCCAACACCTGGAATGAGGGGAATATTTTTGTCCGCGGGGCGGCGGCCGCCAGACAGTCGGTCCACAAAATCACGGCGATTTGAACTGTTGAACTCAAGGGTGACACGGACACACAGACACAGACACATTCACATAATATCACACTCACACATTCACACAATCACACGTATACACATTCACATACACACATTCACACAGTCACACAAACACACACTCACACTCACAGACACACATTCACACACTCACACACTCACACACATACACACATACACACTTACACACATTCACACAGACACACATTCACACATTCACACACTCACACACTCACACACATACACACACAGACACACACACACACACCGTGGAAACAGATGGGAAAATGTGATTATGCGAACATGTGAGGCGGTGAGGAAGTGATTATGTGAGGTTGTAAAGAGGTGAGAATGTGTAGTTGTGAGAAGGGGAAGAGGAGAGGATATGATAAGGGAAGGACGTGAAAAAAGTTAGGAGATGAAGATGAGAGTGAAGATGTGATGTAGCGAGAAAGAGATCAGATGAAGTAATGAGGATGTGAACATGTGAGAATGTGAGGATGTGAGGATGTGAGAAAGTGAAGCAGTAAGGAGGTGCTGTAGTGAGTGTGAGGATGTGAAGATGTGAAGAAAAGAGTAGAAAACAAGGATGTGTGTATGTGAGTACGGTTGTACGTGTGTAAGTGTGAACGTGTATACGTGAGTTTTTGTCTAAGCGTCCGTGTATGTCTGTGTGTCCGTGTGCTTGTGTGCCAGTGTGTGTACCTGTATAAATGTGTGTATGTTTATATGTGTGTGTACGTGAGTTTGTATGTGTTTTTTTTAAACTTATTAAGAAAACTTTAATTATGTAATGTTTTGTTTATAAATTTTAATTAAATTAAATATAAAACTTTAATTATGTAAACTTTTTTTTTTAAAATTATTTAAAAAACTTTAATTATGTAATGTTTTTTTTAGAAATTTTAATTAAATTAAATATATAACTTTAATTGTCATTTTTTTAAATAAATTTTAATTAAATTAAATATAAAATTTTAATTATGAAAAACTATAATTATGATAAATTTTAAAATTAAGATATTAATTAAATATAAAACTTTAATTATGTAAAAATTGTTAAAATTTTAATTTAATTAAATAAACTTTATGGTAATTACGGTAATTGTGCAAAATTTACCGTAAAGTGTGTGTGTGTGTGTGTGTGTGTGTGTGTGTGTGTGTGAAAATAATTCTTGCTCCCTGTGCACATTATCTGCTAAACACCGGACACGCCTTCCAGAATCCTTCAAAACCTTTAAATTTCCAGTTTTCCCTTCAGAACTTCAATTACATCACCTAAAAACGGACTTTATCCCTGAAAAACAATTATTTCCAACGAAATCCCCAATTACGCTGAGACAACATCAGATTACCACGCTGCCTGCTCTTCCGAAGTGATGACTTCTGTCTCCCTTCTCAGAATTCATTTCCAAACAAAACAAAGAAACCACCCCCGCTGGGAATACAAAAACTGGGCTGTGTTCACTATGAAACATTGATGTTTATGATGGAAACACAAAAACAACACAATTTGCATGTGTTTGATTGAAATTTGCGGAGATGATGGGATTAGAGACGGCGGGTGTGGTCTGTGGGTGTGTCAATGTGATCTGTGCTAATCAATTGGATCATCGCACGCTTTTGCAGGAGAGCGGGTTTTTTCGGGGTTTGATCTGGTTTCATTCACTTCCTGGTTACAAGGTCACACACTCGTCACAGAATCAGACACGTGAGTGAGTGAGTGAGTGAGTGAGTGTGAGAATGTGAGCGTGAGGACGTGAGAACGTGAGGATGTAAGAAGGTAAGGATGTGGGAAAGAGATAATGTGAGAACGTGAGCATGTGAGGATGTCTCATATGAGGATGTGAGGATAAATAGAACGTGAGGACATGAGAAAAGAGAACGTGAGGACGTGAGAACGTGAGGAAGTGAGAAAGTGATAATGCGAGCACGTGAGCATGTGAGGATGTCTCACGTGAGGATTTGAGGATAAGAGAACGTGAGGATGTGAGATCGTGAGGATAAGAGATCCTGAGGACGTGAGAAGGTGAGGATGTGAGAAAGTGATAATGTGAGAACGTGAGGATAAGAGCACGTGAGAACGTGAGGATGTGAGGATAAGATATCGTGAGGATGTGAGAAGGTAAGGATGTGAGGAAGTGATAATGTGAGAACGTGAGGATGTATCACGTGAGGATGTGAGGATGTGAAAAGATAAGGATGTGAGAAAGTGATAATGTGAAAACGTGAGCACGTGAGAATGTCTAACGTGAGGATGAGAAGATAAGAGAACGTGAGGATGTGAGAAAGTGATACTGTGAGCACTTGAGGATGAAAGGATAAGGTCACGTGAGAATGTGAGGTAAAAAGCACGTGTGAACATAAGGATAAGAGAATGTGAGGATAAGAGGACGTGAGGACGTGAGCACGTGAGGTTAAAAGCACGTGAGAACGTGAAGATAAGAGAACGTGAGGATGTGAGAAGGTAAGTCTGTGAGGAAGTCATAATGTGAGCACGTGAGCACGTGAGGATGTCTCACGTGTGGATACGAGGATAAGAGATCGTGAAAAAGTGATAATGTAAGAACGTGAGGTAAAGAGCACGCGAGAACGTGAGGTAAAGAGCACGTGAGAACGTGAGGATAAGAGAACGTGAGAACGTGAGGATGTGAAAAGATAAGGATGTGAGGAAGTGATAATGCGAAAACGTGAGCACGTGAGGATGTCTCACTCATTCACTCTCCCTCTTCCTCTATGCCACCCATTGTCCGTTGTTTGATAGCCCCAGTTTATAGCTTGTTTATAAACTGATAAGTGTAGCCGGAACTGTCTGGAATGCCAGCCATCCCCTAAAGACACAATTTCTGAACATCGGCTTCTCAAATAGACTAGATTTGTGGTGGCGGTGTTTTTGTAAGCATTGATTTTGGAGTTTGTCTTGGAAGGGCAGACAAGTGAGAGGGTTTTGGAGAGAGAGAGAGAGAGAGAGAGAGAGAGAGAGAGAGAGAGAGAGAGAGTAAGGTAAGGTAAGGTAAGGTAAGGTAAGGTAAGGTAAGGTAAGGTAAGGTAAGGTAAGGTAAGGTAAGGTAAGGTAAGGTAAGGTAAGGTAAGGTAAGGTAAGGTAAGGTAAGGTAAGGTAAGGTAAGGTAAGGTAAGGTAAGGTAAGGTAAGGTAAGGTAAGGTAAGGTAAGGCAAGGTAAGGTAAGGTAAGGTAAGGTAAGGTAAGGTAAGGTAAGGTAAGGTAAGGTAAGGTAAGGTAAGGTAAGGTAAGGTAAGGTAAGGTAAGGTAAGGTAAGGTAAGGTAGAAGGAGTCTCTCTCTCTCTCTCCCCCCTCTCTCTCTCTTCTCTTGCCCCCCCCCCCTTTCTGATCCCTCATATTCCAATCCCTCCCGAGTGTGCGTGGCAGAATCCACGACTTCATTTTATCAGAAAATCACAAGAGCGCCACCTCGTTTGCCCCTGATTGAGGGCACACCAGGACACAGCCTGTGCCTTTCATTTCCGTCAATGCTCTCGCTTTCCACAGACTACATAGAACCAAGAGCAGTGTTTGTATGCACGAGTCTTGTGACTGATTGCGGATGCAGTGACGTTGACAAAGGGTGCAGAGAGGGATAGAATAGCAGGCGGCGGCCATTGAAAAGGCGCGCCCACCACTCTCCACCCGCAGCTTCCGTAGCGCAGTAGGCAGCGCGTCAGTCTCATAATCTGAAGGTCGTGAGTTCGATCCTCACCGGGAGCAGATCTTTTGCTTTTTGGGAATCAATTTCAAAAAGAATAAGTGAAGTTAATCTCTGACTTCTGAGATTTTGTCATCACGATTCGGGTAGACATCCGGTGTAATCAGAACAAGACGTGTTTAGCGGCTAAAACTCCACTGGAGACCAAACATCGTTACGACACGGGGGTGACCAGGGAAACATCGTCTGGAGCACATTTTCCCTGCATGGCAAATTGAATGGCGGGGAGAAGGGACACGTGGATGGACTCGTGATCTCAATTATCGGCCAGTCAGGGGACGCCGATTTGTAAATAGGTGGTTAGAGAGAGAGAGAGAGAGAGAGAGAGAGAGAGAGAGAGAGAGAGAGAGAGAGGGAGAGAGAGAGGGAGAGAGAGAGATAGAGAGGGCTACCTATCTCTCTCTATCCTTGTCTCTCTCTCTCTCTCTCTCTCTCTCTCTCTCTCTCTCTCTCTCTCTCTGTCTTTCTCTCTCTCTCTCTCTCTCTGTCTTTCTCTCTCTCGCTCTCTCTCTCTCTCTCTCTCTCTCTCTCACAGTTGCCGACAGTGCTCTCTTCTATTGATCGAGGTTTGTATTTACTTATTTTTACGCGAAAACGCGGCGAAAAACGATCGATTAGGTGAAAAATTGCAATTTTTAGCGTTTTTTGTCGTGCCAGGAGTCGAAAAAGATAATTTTTACCGTATTTGGAACATTTAAACGTATTTTTTTTCCAGAAATTTACTGTAAAAATCAATTTTAATCGAAAACGCGGCGAAAAAAAAACGATCGATTTGGTGGAAAATTGGCTCGCTTTTTGTCGTGCCAGGATCCAAAAACCTCCCTTTTTCGCGGTGGGACTCCACGCAAAGGCGTTTTCAATTCGACCTGCTGCAAATTTCTACTTTCAAACTAAATTACCTTTTTTTAACCGAAATCTCGGAAAAAAAATTTATTTAATGAAAAATTGCAATTTTACCACTTTTTCGTCGCTGCGGGACCCAGAAGTTGCTTTGGCCTTTATTTTTTATTATTGAACATTATTCAACAATTAAAATATTGAACAAAAACTGTTAATTTGCCGGAAACAACAATTGCGCGCGTAACCGCTGAGACCAAATTCTTTCGCGGCGGGACCCAACAAGAGCATTTTCTTAGTTTTTATTTCGCTATCTCTCTCTCTCTCTCTCTCTCTCTCTCCCTAATCGTTCAAAGTTGACATCGTTCGCCCATAAACTCCCGAACGGAAAACTGAAACTAGAACCCCCAGACGCCCATTGACCGGTCAGAGATCGCTTTATCAGAAATGCACTTCTTTTGCAGTGCAAGAACATCCAAAGAATCGAAAATCCGCGCCAAAATTGTCCGTTTAGATAAAAGTTCACTTTCCTTCTCCAAATGTTTGCTAAAAGTGTAAAAACAGGATCAAAAGGTGGCGTTATCGATTGAGCAAACGAATTTTAAGATGAAATATAGAAATTTTAACTAAAAAATGAAAAAGCAAAAGATATGCTCCCGGTGAGGATCGAACTCACGACCTTCAGATTATGAGACTGACGCGCTGCCTACTGCGCTACGGAAGCGACATGAGTGTTCAGCGCCGCGCCCCTTATGTACTCTCTCGCGGCGCTTTCCCTGTCTAATTGAAACAAATGAATAAAACACTTTTAAGTATAAATGAATTTAATACTGATATTTAAATAATGAGGACAAAATACTGAACCTGGATTATTGGGAGGACGGCCGATCGACCAGCGGAAAGACCGACGGTTACCGAAAGAGGCAGAGAAGTCGGTGCATAGGAAAAACAATAGACAGAGGAGATCCGTTTAGATTAAAATTTGGACTATTGATCGATCACTGACTACGGAGGGCGGGAAATTCGAATTTTCAAATTTCCCTGGAGTTGGGGCTAACGGCGGGAAGCTGCGATTGGAGGAGGGCAGCTTGTGGATGGCACTGAAAAATCGATAATTAGTTTTCTTTAATTTATCTTTAATATGTATTATAAATTTGAGAGTATTGATTAAAAAAGACAAAACGGCGTTTAGGTCTCGCCGCGAAAACGGGTTGGTCTCGCCACGACCGCGCGCAATTTCAATTTTAGGCAGGTTAGACCTTTAAATTTTAGGTTTAATTGATAAAAAATGAACGATTATTGATTAAAATGAATAGGTATCGATTAAAATTGACCAAAATGAATAAATATCGATTAAAATTGACCAAATTCGGTGTTTTAGACCTTAAAAACTCACTTTTTGAAGCAGGGGTGGCTGAGCGGCTTCTTCGACCTTGAAAGTATTCAAAACCGAAGGAGAACGACTGAAAAGGATACTGTAACCCTTGTTTTCGCTGTGGGACCAACCTTTTGCTGGATTCTTGCTGGATGAGTAACTGGATCGACTGGGTCGCATTCGAATTGATATACATCGGAACGGCACATTACACACTGCATGTCTGTTTTGCCCTTGTCCATCGCTCGCTGAAAAATCAATTTTATTGATTTATTTTGTATTTTAAAAATGTATTTTTTAAATTGGTCATTTTGCCTTAAGTTTTTTTTAAATTCATTAAAAACCCTTCAACAAATCAAATTCCGTGATTGAATTGGGTCCCGCCGCGAAAACCTGTCGTGGTCCCACCACGACCGGGTGTAATTGCCTAGTTTTAATAGTAAAATTCAGAAAATCGTTATTTGATTAAAAACTGATAAAAAATTCATGAAAACTGAAAAATTGCATTTGGTTGGATCCCGCCGCGAAAAGAATTTGGTCCCATAGCGGAGACGCGCGCAATTGCTGTTTCCGTTAAATTCACAGTTTTTGTTCAATATTTTAATGTTTTTGTTGAATAATGTTGAATTATTGAAAATAAACGTCGGAAAAGCAATTTCTGGGTCCTGCAGCGACGAAAAAGTGGTAAAATTGCATTTTTCCACTAAATCGATTGTTTTTAAAACATTTCGGTGAAACAATTCAGTTTAAAAGAATAATTTTGCATCAGGTCGAATTGAAAAATCCTTTGCGCGGAGTCCCACCGCGAAAAATGGAGGTTTTTGGGTCCTGGCACGACAAAAAGCGCGCCAATTTGCAATTTTTCACCAAATCGGTCGTTTTCGGCGCGTTTTTGCGTAAAAATTGATTTTTACAGTAAAGTTATGTAAAAATACGTTTAAATGTTCCAAATACGCTAAAAATTATCTTTTTCGAGTCCTGGCTCGATAAAAAACGCTGAAAATTGCAATTTTCCACCAAATCGATCGTTTTTCGGCGCGTTTTCGCGTAAAAATTGATTTTTTTTTGCATAAAAAATAAGAAAATACTAACCTCGATCAATTTAAGAGAGCACTGTCGGCAAGTGACACGGTGGCCGCATGGGATATTCAGGACCACCGCCTTTTTCGTAAAACAGATACAGCATTCTTCTGCACTGCAACTGGGCGCAACATACAAATCCTCCGATTTCTTCATGATTTTGTGCTGAAAACGAAAAATTATTTAAAAATGCTTTAAATTTAAATTTAATGGGTAAAATTGCAATTTGGACCACCCAGACTGCCCCCCCCCTTGGATTTTGATCTTCAGACCACCCATGAAGGCCCCCCTGAAGTACCGGAAACGTCATTTGGTCCGTCTGCGAATAGTCTGAGTCCCTTGCCCTTTCGCCCGCTCTCATCGCTCCCCCGAAAATCGGCGCCGATTGTGATGTTCGATCGGCTAGCGGGCTTTTTGTGCGCCGCCGCAGTCACATGAATCACCCATCCGTCTGGCTGGAAATTGTATGCGTCGGGAGAGCGCTCACACGATTCACCAAAGCCACGTTGCCTTCTAGAGACAAAAAGCAAAAAAATTGCCAATCACGGGATTCGAACCAGCGAGTGTCTGGGTGGAGGGGGAAAGCGTTACCGCTGCGCTACTGGCGCGCTAGGTACGTCGGCGCGTAGGTGCTATTTGAACTCTGGTCGCCTAGCGCTTTTTGCCTGAAGCCTCGCGCCAGACGCCATCGAAACGTGTTATTGACCTATTTCTACAGTACCCTGTCGGGGAGCTGATACCCGGAGCGATCTCTGTCACTAAAGTCACCCGGCTGTCTGGGTCAGACTGGAAAATCGGGTTTTAATGCGAAAGCCCCCCGCTGCAGACAATGACGTCATTGTGGTCAGCTGTCAATAACAGGGTCACTGGGGCCAGACGGCTGTCACAAACAACCCTGACCGGCTGGCAGGAAAGCTAAAGCCGACCGGGTGGCACTAAACCAATCGGCTGGCAGGAAAGCCGGCTGGCAGGTATAACCAGCCCCAGCTGTCACAATCCCATCATTCGATGGGGGCAATCCAATTGGAGGGGGAAATGATGGACAGCTGTCAATAAGGCAAAGGTTAGTGCCAGACGGCTGGCAATAAAGGGCGAAAGATCAGTTTTTCGGCTAATTTTGACAGGAAAGTTCCATTGTTTCGCTGTGAAAGGAGGAATCATGGTGGTCCCTTCCTGGGTGGTCTTTTCATCTTGGGTGGTCTTTGGGTTGATTGCTCTGCGTCTCTAACGTCTGAGTCTTATCAGATTTGGCTGTCAATCCAAGGGTATCGAAGAGATTTGCGAGAGATTGGAGAGGGCAGAGACAGAGTGAGAGAGAGAGAGAGAGAGAGAGAGAGAGAGAGAGAGAGAGAGACTAAAGCAGCAAAGATCTCTTTTAGAGAAGCCCTCTTTTGTTATGTCTGCAGCCATTTCCACGAAAACACTGTCTGCTCCTGTGTGTTGCTGCCAGCCGCTTGCTACTGCTGCCAGCCACTGCTGCTGCTGCCAGACGCCTACAGTAGCCAGCCAGCCGGCTGGAGCAAAACATTCGGAACAGACACAACACCGTCTCGGACCAAGTCGTTCACCGAAAATGGGGAGGTGATTTTCGGGTTACGGTAGTGACAGCCGGCTGGAAATAAGGCAATCTGGCAGCAACCGGCTGGCAGCAACCGTCCAGGTTCCACCCAGCTGTCACAAAAAGAAACAGTTAATGCAATAAACCAAAAAATGATTTCAATGCTATTTAGACTGAAACAGGCTGATAAAAATGGCGCAGTGGGTTTGACCTCAGTTGGAGAAAAGGGTCGAGGGTTCGGATCCACACCCAGTCAATCTTTTTTGGGTGTCTTAATTTGCTATTTTCAGATGAATTTAACCATTTTTAAATACTGAAAATGTCCTTAAAATTTTAAAAATTGAAAAATCTGCCTTTTTTTGCCCATTCCCCTTGTCTGAGGGCGAAAAAACGAGTCCAAAGGCCGTTCCCGAATCGATTTCCGCGCCGAATTCGCCGAATTTCCTTTGTGTGAGGCCGGCCGAAGGTAGATCAGACTACACTCATGCGGGGAGCTCTTGTTTGCGTCGCGTGTGACTCAGACACGTCATCACGGCGGCGGCGCCGTCGGGTGCAAAACACCGCTGCAGGACCACCCTGTTTGTTCCCCTCCCGCGGCCGGAAGCGTTTTCTCACGCAGGAAAGGCTACAATTCCAAGAAAGTGGAGAAAAATCGATTTTCACTACGAAAAATTGGCCAAAAAGGGAGAAATTTGCTTAAAATCGAGGTTTTTCTAACCAAAAATCGTTTAAAAAATTATTTAAACTTAAAAGAAATGTTTAAAACAGTTAATAAAGTAATAATCTATCATAATATAGCAAAACAAAAAAGTTTCATTAGTGCGGATCCGAACCCTCGATGTTTTTTCCGCGCGCGCCTTTACTTACTGCACCTGGTGGGCACAGCCGCGTTTTCGTTAAAAAGACAGACGCGGAACTAAAAGTACACCCAGACAGATTGAAAACGGTTACCGTAATCGGAAATTGTGCCGCCGACGGCGTTTTTCTCACAGACGGAAGAAAACAAAACGACCTTTCTGGGAATGGGAAATAGAATTTTTTTTTTGGAAATTTAATTTAAAACTTTCTTTAAACAAATAATTTTAATTTAACACTTTTAAAACAAAGATTCCAATCGATTGTTTTTCTGTGTCTAAATGTCGGGGGAAAACGGGTTTCAGACGACATCTATTCGTTAAAATGGCAAATCTTTGGAAGAAAATCGATTTTAGACCATTTGTTAATGTAGATAGTGTAATTTGGAAATGACGTTGATTTTAATACGTAAACATTGGGATAATTACGGTGTAAAAACGTTATATCGTTGGAAAATATTCGTTTTTCGAGGTTTTGGAGGTTGTAATTTGGAAATGACGTTGGTTTAAATGCGTAATATGTGAAAAATTCGATTTTAACACAAGTTTAGTCCGTAAAGAGGGTAAATAGTTGAGAAATATTCGTTTTTCGAGGGTTGTTTTCTGGGCTGTAATTTGGAAACAACGTTGATTAAAATACGTAATTGGTTTAAATATTGAGTTTAACAAGAATTTAGTCCGTAAAGAGGGTAAATCGTTGGAAAATATTGAATTCAGTCTGTAAAGAAGTTAAATCGTAGGAAAATATTCGTTTTTCGGGATTTAGAAAGCTGGAATTTGAAAATGGCGTTGGTTTAAATACGTAATTATCGAAAAATGTTCACAAAAAAGGGATTACTGTAGAAAAATACGGTAAAGAGGCCTTGAAAAAGAGAAATATAGTGTTTGAATGGCATAAAAGTGATGAAACAGTGGAGTGATGTGCACCAGGAAGTAAAAAAGGAATAAACCGCACCAGGTAGGCCTTGTTGGTGGCGGCGGTCTCCTTGGCCTCGGCCTCCTCCTTCTTCTTCTCCTTCTTGTCCTTCATGGTGGTCTTCGGCTGGCTCCGACTGCGCAGACGCCTCAGCACCTTCAGCATCATTTCTGACTGGGACCGCCCGCAGAGGCCCCGCCCCCCGCCCCCTCACAGTCTGCCACACTCTCTCGCTCTTTCTCGTCCGGCACCCTCCACGGAAGCCATACTCTCTCGCCCCCTTTGTCTGGCGCCCTCCTCCCCAGATAACACTATCTCGTTTAGACCCTCTCCCCCCCACACACTATCTCGCCTATCAACGGGGATCCCCAAAGTGTCTGGCGCTCTCTCCCTTCTCTCGTTCTCTATGATAGACTTCGTACTTTCCTCCACCCTGTACTCTCCTCTTTCGCACAGTCTCTAGGCGGTGTCTGGACCCTCCTCGGGGAGTGCACTCTCTCGGGAACAAAATGTCTGGACTCTCCGGGGACAGACGGTATCTGGCCGTCTGGCCACACCAACAGCTGGGAGAGAGAGAGGCGTAAACAACGGGCACGTCTGGGTCAGATAGCGCATGACTGAAGGGCATTCGGAAGCATGGGTATGGGTTGTCTGGACCACCCATAACGATTTTTTTCTTATGGGTGGTCCAGTAACAAAGAGCTAGGGGGTTAGTGGGTTGTCTGGACCACCCACATAACTTTTCTTATGGGTGGTCCAGTAACAAAGAGCTAGGGGGTTAGTGGGTTGTCTGGACCACCCATAACCATTTTCTTATGGGTGGTCCAGCCACGGTTATCTGATCTCTCTGCCACTGCCCAGTGAGTGAGTGAGTGTGTGTGTGTGTGTCACAACTCACAGAAAAGAGAAAAACTTCCAAAAACACGGTTTTTGACCACTATTTTCCCCAATTTTGCAATAAATTTCAGTAAATTTCAACAGTTTACGTCGATTTCTGTCCACCTATTGAGAATTATTCACATTGTTATGTTGAAAACGAGGATGTTTTGGTGAAAATATTGAAAATTCATGAAATTTGCAGAATTTGGAAGTGAAAAGTGAGGTTTCGGAGAGAGACAATGGGAGGAGAGAGAGAGAGAGAGAGAGAGAGAGAGAGAAATAGAGAAATAAAGAGAGATAGAGTGAGAAAGAGAGAAAGAGGGAAATAGAGAGAGAGAGAGAGAAAGAAAGAGAGAGAGAGAAAGAAAAGAGGGTTAGAGACGCAGAGATTTTCCTTGTGCTTTGATTTTTGCTAAAAATTCCCTTTTTGCACAACAAAGAGATAAGATAAGAGGCAAAACCTCTGCTAAATCAATTTTTTCTACCGTAATCCAAAAACCTGCAAATCTTTTGGGATTTGAATTTCCCGCGGTAACGCGCGGTCCCTCGGCGCGCGCTGTCCCGCACAAACGACCCGGGTTCGATCCCGCCCGCCGCGTCTGTACTTTTTTCTTCAAAACTTATAAATTAATTAAAATTATGTATTTTTAACCAATTTACACCTTTTTGCAAGTATTTTCCACTTTTCTAGGTGAACTTGACCTAAAAACAAGGATTTCGGTTCCCAGGCTTTTGCAGGGGGGACCGGCTGTCCTCTGAGAACCAAAGATAGGTGCAAATTGGAAAATACGCCTGGAGAACAAGGAAGTATTGCGAAATTCCGATGTTTGGCGCCTTGGGATTCCAAAAACCGGGCAAAACATGCAAATTTCGGAAACTTTCGTGGCGAGACGCCGTTTCCGGTGGGGGTCTGTTTGTTTTCCTGATTGACAATGCCGTCTGGTCTCCTGGAGATAAGACACTCAGTCTGATGCCGATCTGTGCGTTCTTTAGTGGCAGCTGGCTGGCACCCAGCAATTCCGTTGATGACAGCCGGACGAGGAAAGCTGAAAGGGCAGGTGCACCCTCGGAAAACATGGCTATTTGCATGCGGTCTAGCCAGAGATCGCCCTCTGCAACTAGAACAAAAATAGAAGCCGATATGGCTTCCTTACAACGGCTAGAACGTGAGATCGCGGCGCCGCGCCTTATCAACCACCTCGGCGCTGTCTGCCCTACCGCGTTCGTGGTGTAATGGTTAGCATGGATGCCTTCCAAGCATTCGACGGGGGTTCGATTCCCCCCGAACGCACATCTTTTGCTTTTTGATGTTTATTCAAGATATCAATGATTAAAATACAAAATTTACTTAATTAACCGTTTTGTAGGCGATTTTTGAATGGTATGCGGAACTTTTGTATGTTGGTTGGTGTCGAAGAGCCTAGACTTGTTTTCTCGTCACCAGGTGGGCAAACAAGTACGTCTACATACACAAAACTGTGTCAATAAAATGGGCAGGGGAGGAATAGTGGCGAAATCTGGCTGAGTCATTAAAAATGGGATTTGAACGTTTTAAAATTGGATTTACATTGAAGTTTTCAGCTTTTTTGCTACTTCTAAGCATTTTTGCCAAATTTTTCTATTTTTCTATGAAAATTTCACATAGAAAATCCCAGGTTTTATAAATTCCAACTTTTGCGCGAGCGTTCAGCGGCGCGGCATGCGTCGCGGCTGCGTCGCGGTCGGCGGCGCTTAGACCTCAATTTTTAATTATACCGTTATGTATACCAATCCAATCCTAAAATCATTTCAAATCCATTTTCAGTAATGTTTTAACCTAAAACCCAATTTCCATCCAATTTCATCAATTTTGGTGCTTTTTACCCTAATTTTAGGTATTTTTCCAATCGTAACCTCGATTTTCTCGTTCAAAAGCCCATTTTCTTTTGACAGACGTCTTGAGAATGTGCCTGCAAATACCCACACTTCAAGGGCGGCCCGCCGTCTCTTTACGACCGTCGCCGTCGGCTGGCAGCAATTATCCGAGTGTACAGCTGTCTGGAGGGTCAGTCGCGGTGTTTTGCTGATCTTTTGGACTCCACGATTTGATCTTTTGGAATCTCAAAATCTCTAATTGATTTGAAAGCGGCGCGGCGTGTCGGCAGGGTTGACGCGTCGCGGCGCGCGGCGGTTGCGCGCCCTGACCTTCAAAATCGAAATAGGTCAAATATGGGATTCGATCGATTTGTTTCAAGGTTTTGAATCTATTTTTCTGTATTTCCACCTTCCAGGTCGATTATATAACCCATGTTAGCTTTTTTTACCCCTTTTGTTTCCTCTAGGCCAGGCAGAAGTTCACAGAGCAGACTCCCATGAATAAATTGTGGCTGGAGAGAGTGCTGGCCGGAAGTGCTCGTTCCCTCCCCTCGATCTTTCCCCTCTCCGGGCAATTAGCAGGGCTGAAAAAGGAGAGACGGCCGGTAAAAATTGAATTTGACCGCCGACTGCACTTTTTCCTTGACGCAGACACACCCTCTGTGATTCGGGTGGACAGAAATCACGCAAGAGAGATTATCTCAAGATCTGATGACTTGAGGAAGCGGAATTGACAAGATCCGGGTCAGAGATCCTGTTTGGGGAGGCTTAAAACCAGGAAACTGGCTTCTTTCTAAGAATTCAGGAGATTCCGTCACAAGGAAGTGAAGTTTCCGATTGATTTGGTGTACAATTCATTCTTTTTCATCATTTTCCAGGCGCCTGGCGGCGGCGGTTAGTCATAAGGCGCCCGCGTGCCGCTGCTCCCGCCCCGTCGATAGCTCAGTTGGTAGAGCGGAGGACTGTAGATCTGTCAGGTATCCTTAGGTCGCTGGTTCGAATCCGGCTCGACGGAATGTTTTTGCTTTTGTTTTATTTAATCACTTTTTGCTGGTTCCTGCTTCTCCGGGTCTAGACAAGAGGTTCTATTTAATTGCTGGTAGACTGTTCTTCGATGATTGTCTCCCGGCGGGGTTGGGGGTGTTTTCGAGTGGCGGTCTGCGTCACACACGCAGGGCTTTGCAAATGCAAGACTAGACAGAGTGAGGGAGAAAAAAAACGGCATTAGTCTGGCAGTCTGGGAAAATAGCCGGATCGAGCAGACGGAAAATAGACACCCGGGCAATAAATCAGAAAGACACCGGGCGGAAACAAAGGGGGGGGGGGGCTGGGAGGAAGAGAGGAAGAGAGGGAGGGAGAGAGAAAGAGACAGAGAAAGAGAGAGAGAGAGAGAGAGAGAGAGAAAGAGAGAGAGAGGGAGAGAGAAGAGAGAAGAGATAGAGAGAGACTGAGAGAGAGAGAGAGAAAGAGACTTAGAGAGAGACTTAGAGAGAGAGAAACTGAGAGAGACAGCGAGAGAGAGACAGAGAGAGAGTCTTAGAGAGAGAGAGAGACTTAGAGAGAGAGAGAGAGAGAGAGAGAGAGAGAGAGAGAGAGAGAGAGGAAGAGAGAGAGAGACTGAGAGAGAGACAGAGAGAGACTTAGAGAGAGAGACTGAGAGAGACAGCGAGAGAGAGACAGAGAGAGACTTAGAGAGAGAGAGAGAGAGAGAGAGAGAGAGAGAGAGAGACTTAGAGAGAGAAAGAGAGACTTAGAGAGAGAGAGAGAGAGAAAGAGAGAGAGAGAGAGAGTACCTTTTAGTTCTACATGCCCTGCGTTTAACAGAATTTACTTGCCCGTTGTTTAGCAGAATCTACTTGACCGTTGTTTAGCAGAATCTACTTGAGTTGAAAAGTCCATTGCACTCTTCCATCCGGCTGTCCCAATTCCTGTTCCACCCGGCTGTCACTGTATCATCCCTTCCTTGTGATGAAACACAGTGTGTCGAAGCCCCCGACTGTCGCAGCCTTGAACCAGCCGGCTGTCTGCAGTATCAGACAGATGCACTTCGTCCGATCGCCGTCTCTGTAGTCTGCATGTCTCTCTCTCGCGTGTGACACCCGTCTGGTGATAAAAATAGATTGTCACCAGACTGTGGCGAGGCGGAATAAACGTAGTTGTGTACTGGTGACAGCTATTCTACAGTACCCCCCTTTTGAGTAAACGGGGGGGGGCAGCCGTCTGGCAGTAAGGGATACGGTAGTGACAGCCGAGGGAAGAAGATAGCAGAAGACAGTCTAGCCTAAGGTCTTAAAATCGTTAAGTGTCTTAAGTGACCTAAGGTCTTAAGGCCTGCAGGTCATAAACCTTAAAGACTTAAGTGACATAAGGTCTTAAGTGCCTTAAGTCCTTAAGTAACCTAAGGTCTTGAGTGACCTAAAGTCTTTAGTGCCCTAAGGCCTGCAGGTCTCTCTCTATCTCGTTTCTCATCATTTATGATTTGTTCCCTGACTAATCCTTGTTGCCAGCCGCCACCCCATTGTTAGCGCCAGCCGCTGACCGTGTGATTTGTGCGTCATTCATCTCAAGAGTGTGCCGTCTCTCTCTCTCCGTGTGGTCGCTCTCTGGTCACTTGATCCATATCTAATCCTCCGTCGGGGGTCGTCGCCCTCCCATCCTTTTTATGCGTCTAGCCAGACGTGTGACCACTAACTGCCGTCGGAGGGGGAGTCAGACGACCCTGGGGTTGCCCTTTCCTGCCAGCCGATGAGGCGGCAGACGGAAAGTGCAGCCACGTGTTTGTTGTGTCTGCGATGAGGCCATTGCGCGCCTCCAACTGCCCCGGTGGGGGGGGGGGGAGGACAGCCGGCTGGCAGCAACTGCCCAGGGCAGCAACTGGGTGGCAATAAACAGGCAGGGATGGAAATAACATTCGGGAAAGGGAGCATTGAGGTGTGTGTAAGGTAAGGTAGGTAAGGTAAGGTAAGGTAAGGTAAGGTAAGGTAAGGTAAGGTAAGGTAAGGTAGGTAAGGTAAGGTAAGGTAAGGTAAGGTAAGGTAAGGTAGGTAAGGTAAGGTAAGGTAGGTAAGGTAATGTCTGCTCTGTCATCTGTCACCAGATTAGTTCCTCTCTGAGACAATGAGGCAGCGCCCTTTTCAGACGTCCTAATCGCAAAACATTCTAAAGACTGTCAGCTAATCCTCTTCATCCTCAATGAGCGAGGCTATCCGATGGAGGGACAGAAGGATTTAGAGCGACAGAAGACCGGATTTAGACCACAAAGGAGAAAAAGAGAGAGAGAGAGAAAGAAGAGCGAGAGAAAAGGAGAGAGAAAGAGAGAGAGAGAGAGAGAGAGAGAGAGAGAGAAAGAGAGAGAGAGAGAGAGAGAGAGAGAAGAGCGAGAGAAAAGGAGAGAGAGAGAATGAGATAGAGAGACAGATAGAGAGAGAGAGAGAAAATGATATTCTTAAAGTCTTAAGGCTTACGACCTGCTCCCAAATAAAACGAAGACATAGACAGAGACCTACTGACCTTAAGGCAATTAAGGAACTTAAGACCTTAGGCCACTTAAGGCCTTAATGGAGAATTACGTATTTAGGTTATTTAAAGGCCAAAAAGAACCAGGTTCAAGACTTTGACTCAAATCCTTACTGTTAGTCGTCTACAATAAGGCCTGAAGGTACTTATTACCTTAAGTCACGTAAAGCCTTAAAGTGTGGCCAAAGGTTTCAGAAGCCGCTTTTGAGTTATTTCAAGGCTAAATACAAACAATCCTAATGATTTGACTTAATTTTCAAGTTTCTTAGTGTCTTAAGGCAATTAGGGAACTTAAGACCTTAGGTCACTTAATAACTTATGACCTGCTTTTAAAAATTTCAGAATTAAGTAATTGGGTTTTACGGAGATGACACACAAAATTTGAGTCTATTATAGGGCCTAAATTCCCTAAGGAGCTTAAAACACTTAAGGAGCTTAAGACCTACAGTTTTAAGGCCTTAAGGCAGACGTATACGCTTTCCTTCCCTCTCTTTCTCTCTCTCTGTCTCCCCTCTCTCTCCCTTTCTCTCTCTCTATCTCTATCTCTCTCTCTTTCTCTTTCTCTCTCTCTCTCTCTCTCTCTCCCTCTCTCTCTCTCAACTGCTCTCTGCTGCCACCCATCCATCCAGACAATTTCTCCTTCTCTCTCGTGACACCCGGTGACCATCTGCACATTTTGTTGCTTTTTCCCCGTCATCTGTCTGGCCGCCAGACTCTCGTAGAATTGGGAAACGGCGTGAATCACGTAGACGGGGCAGACACAAAGCGTGGTTGCCCTTTCCCTGCGAGACATCTGGCGATGCGTCAGCACATCGACGGGCTCCTTTGACGATGTTACACCTGAGGGGGAGGAGGGGGAGGGAGACATTCTGGAATCTATTTTCATCACTTATGGGCTTAAGGGACTTACTTTCTTAAGCGCACTAAGGCCTTAAATTACTCTCCATCAAGTCAAAAGTGCACTTAACCAAACCTCATTTTGGATCAGACGGATGATCTCTGCGCACTCACTCAGTCTCCGGCAAAATGGCTGCCTTGGGCAAATTGGCTATCCTGCGGGAGCCAAAATAGTTGTATTAGTTCTTAAACACCTTTTAGCGTTATATTTAGCTAAAATCTACAGATTAGAGCTTTCTAGACCGATAAGTATTCTTCAAGCAGAATCTAAAGGGCTTTAAAAAAAGTAAGAATCGAGTGGGCTTCTTAAGGCCTTCAGCTAAACAAGTAGTTCTGAAGCTTTTAGGAGCAGTCATAAGTGACTTAAGGTCTCATGTGCCTTAAGGCCTTATGGGGCTTGATTTCAAAAAAAATGTATTTAACCTTTCAACGACACTACTACGTAATTCTGAAACTGCAGATGATAAGCCTTAGGACCTTATGTGACCTACGGTATTAAGTGCCTTAAGGCCCTAAGTGACTTGGGATTCACTTGAGAACTAAAGTCACTTGAGAACTTAGGACTTAGGGCCTTGAGTGACTTGGGATATAAGTCAAGGTTTTAGAATTGGTTAAAAAATTGTATTTAACTTTTCATTAACCTAAATAAGTAGTTCTGAAACCTTTAGGAGTTGATCATAAGTCGAAGGGCCTTAAACGAATTAAGGTCTTAAGTGCCTTTAGGCTAAATGTGACTTGGAATTTTAGTCAACGTCTAAGAATTGGATAAACATTGTATTTAACCTTTAATTGACCTAAATAGTTGTTATTAAACTTTTAGGAGCGGATCATAAGTTTTACGGCCGTGTGATCTTAAGTGCATTAAGGTAGTTAGCGTCTTAGGAATTAAGTCAAGGTCTTTTGTAGCACTAAGATCTAAAATCTAAGAGGGTTTAGCTGAGAAATTAGGCAGCTTATAGTTCTATTTCTGAACCAGGAAGTATGTTTATAGTTCAAGCAGCTGTTAGTATTCCTTTCCTCGTGTTATGTCTAGACATATTTAGAGAAAGTGAGCTCTGGTCAACAAACACATAATTACAATAAAGAAGAGAATAGACATCAGTGACCAGAGAGGAAGGCGTTGAAGTGAAACTGACGTTTTTTTTCATTTTGCTAGGGAGACATTAAGAGAGGATCTTTGAAATAATTGAGAAGGTGTCTAAAGGCCCTAAGTGGTTAAGACCTTAAATGCCTTAAAGCCTTAAGTTACATAAGATTTAAGCTTATAAGATGATAAAACATTGTATCTAAGCTGTCAATGAACTTCCGAATAAAATGAAAAACGTACTTCGTACGCCTTAAGGCCATAAACCTTAAGGACATTAAGGCCTTAAGTTATCGGATTCTTAAAATTGATTGTACTTGACGTTAAAACGACCCACCTACATAATTCTGAAACTTCTGAGAGCAGATCACAAGCCTTAAGGCGTTAAGTGCCTTAAGGTTTTAACTTAAGCTCCTAAAAGCCTTAAGTAACGTTGGAATGTGGTTGAAGTCTTCCAATCGGCTGAAAAGTTGTTTGTGACCTCCCAATTACCCAAAAACGTTTTTTTTCTGAAACTTTTGGGAGACGATCATAAGTCTTTGGGCCTTAAATGGCTTAAGATCTTAAGTGCGTTAAGGCCTGTAGGATAAATTTAAAACCTTATAATAGACTGACGTTCGTATGACCCAAATAATAAACTCGAAAATTTTTGGGAGAAGGTACTAAGCCTTAAGGTCTTAAGGAATTTAAGAGATTTTTGCGTTAAGGCCTTATGTGACTTGGGATTTAGGTCAAATCTTAGAATTGGTTAAAACATTGTATTTAACCTTTGACTGACCCAAATAAGTATTTCTGAAACTATTGTGAGCAGATCATAAGCCTTAGGGTCTTAAGGGACTTAATACCTTAAGTGCATTAAGCCCTTAGGTTATGTGGCTTTTAGTTAGGTTTAGAAGTAGATAATACATTGTTTTAACCATTTATTAATTACGTGTTTCTGAAAATTTTGGACTCAACCGTTTACGCGTGTGGGGTTACGGTAGGTACCCAACGGGTACGGTAGATCACGTACGGGTTACGGTAGTTGTCCCATGGGTACGGTAGATCAAGGCAAAACAAAAAATTCCAGGGTGGATTCGAACTCGGGTCGTGAAATTCGCAAGCGAGGACGCTACCACTTCCCCACGATTTCGGATACACCGATGGCCAAGTGGTATCTTCCTCGCTTGAAAATATCACGACCCGAGTTCGAATCCGCCCTAGGATTTTTGTTTTGGCTGACTCGTAGATGCGATCTTTGATCTACCTGACTTTATCTAATTAGAATTTTCCAGTACAACCTCCAGTCTGATGCAGAACTCGGAAGCCAGAGATCACAAAAGTAGGCGGAAGTTGATTGAAGTCTCTCCAGGTACGCAATTTGTGCCCGTCGGGATTACATATTCGCACAAGTGGGTAATCTATCTCCTGCAATCTGTGTGACATTTATTTCCGATCGAGGGTCAGCTGTGGAGGGGATTAATTGGATAGACTGGTTTTTGCTCGCTTGCCACTGCTGGAGGCTAATAGGAGAAAGGAGGGGGGAAGGGGGGCATTTGGGGATGAAGGTTGGAGCTTAGAGAAAAGATCACTCACTCACGTGCACACGGCCACACTCACTCACATATGCCCATGATTACACGTACACACACATCACAACCTCGTGATTTCGCTCATTTCCTCACATTTTCACATGCTCACATCCTCACATCCTCACTGCCTCACTGCCTCTATCTTCGCTTCGCTTTGCAAGGACGAGGCATTTTGGGGATCAAATCACTCACTCACGTGCACACGGTCACACACGGTCACACATGCACACGTTCACACGTACACGCACATTACATCACATAACATAACATCACATCCTCACATCCTTACATCAGCATATTCACACACACACTCACTCACGTGCACACGGTCACACAATCACACATGCACACGTTCACACACACACACATCCTCACTGCCTCACATCCTTACATCAACATATCCACACATCCACACATAGTCACATCCTCACATCATCACAACTTCGTAATTTCACATTCTCACATTTTCACATGTTAATTTTCTCACATCGTCACACCCACCTCACAATTCGCATCTTCACATACTCACATCCTCACATTCGCACCTCTCCCATCCTCTTCTCCTCATTTCCTCACATGCTCACGTCCTCGCCACGTCACACCTCACATACTCAAATTTTCACATTCACACGTCTTGGCCATCATAGCCTCACATCCTCCCATTATCACATGCTCACATTATCACGTCTTGACATCCTCACATCCACACATTCTCACATTCTTACAAACTCAGCTAATCACGTTTTCACACATTCACCTTCTCACATCCTCCTCATATACTTATTTCTTCACATACTCGCATGCTCACATTAGCACCTGCCAAATCCTTCAAATGCACACGGTCACACTCACTGACTCACATTTACACAAACACACGCACCACACGTGCTCACGAACACATATTTTTCTAAGAGCCACACATGCACACGCTCACACATTGACGTATTTTCCCTCATTTAAAGTACATGAGTTCAAACGGAGTGTAAACCACTTTCCTCTACTATTGTCTAGCCTATACGATCAAATTTCATTAAATTAATGGTGTAAATGTATAATTTTGATGTGTTTACGCAAATTGTTTCATCATGTCGCTTGAATCATATGATTACAAAGATGACGAAAATAGGCACCTACGCATTTCCTGGGATGGAAATAGGCAACAGGGGATGAGGGAGATGGAAATGAGAGAGACTTAAGGGAATAGGGCCTTAATGAAGAATTCTCGCCCTTGACTTAAGAAAATAGGGCGTTAATAAGGAATTCTCGCCATTGACTTAAGGAAATAGGTCCTTAATAGGGAATTCTCGCCATTGACTTAAGGAAATAGGGTCTTAAAAAGGAATTCTCGCCCTTGACTTAAGAAAATACGGTCTTAATAAGGAATTCTGGCCCTTGACTTAAGAAAATAGGGTCTTAATAAGGAATTCTGGCCATTGACTTAAGGAAATAGGGGCTTAATAAGGTGTGTGTGTGTGTGTGTGGCGCGCGTGTGTGTGTGTGTGTGTGTGTGTGTGTGTGTGTGTGTGTGTGTGTGTGTGTGTGTGTGTGTGTATGTGTGTGTGTGTCACATTCATTTCCCCTCCTCAGAGGGCATTCAAAAATTGCGTCCCCCTTGTGGGTCCGACCGTTACGCTTTCCCGTAGGAGGAACAACGGGAGCGTGTGGGTAATTAAAGGACAATCGCCCTGTTGGTACAAGTGCAGCCTGTGGAGGCTTCGATTCGGCCAAGGAACTGGGCAATATCCCTCCTTCTGGTTGTTTATGCGCTACGGGTGTCGGCGGCGAGGCTCTGACGGCATGGAGGGGCAGAGACGCAGAAGGTCATCATAAACAAAATGTCGTTTAGGTGTCCATGCCTTTCTCTCTCTCTCTCTCTCTCTCTCTCTCTCTCTCTCTCTATGCATCTCCATCTCCAATTCCCTCTCTAACTCACACATAGCGAGAGAGAGAGAGAGAGAGATAGAAGGCTTTGGATAAAGAAGGTCAGACACTCAGAGTGAGATAACGAGCTAAACTTGGTTAGAGACGCAGACACGGAAGAAGATTAAGCAGAAACGCAGACAGTTAAAGGAAATGGTCAGACACGCTTGACGCAGAGAAGCAGGTATTTCTGTGTTAGAGACGCAGATGAAGAATACCCTTTGAGTTTTGGTTAGAGACGCAGACACATACGATGAGTGGAGAGACATAGACAGTACTAGAGAGGTAGAGAGAGAGAGAAAGGGAGAGAGAGCGAGAGAGCGAGAGAGACGCAGACGACGAAATTTGGCAAAGATATACAGTCAGTGAATCAAGCCATTGGACACGGAAGGTTAGACACGTAGAGTGAGATAACTATATAGACTGAGTTAGAGACGCAGACACGGTGGATGGAGAGGCAGAGTTAGAGACGCAGACACGGTTGTGCGGGAAGAGACTCATAGGTAGTGATAGAGAGAGAGCGAGACAAGAGAGAGATGCAGACGACGAAATTTGGCAGAGATATACAGTCAGAGAACCAAGACATACAATAAGGAATGTTAGACACATAGAGTGAGATTACTAGCTAGACTGGGTTAGAGACGCAGACACGGGAGAGAGGTTAGACAAGCAGAGAGTACATTTAAATCAGAGCAGACATTGGTTTAGGTGTTAGAGATGCAGAGTGAGAAAACACATTGATAGTGCAGAGTTAGAGACGCAGACACAATGAGAGGCAGAGTTAGAGACGCAGACAAGGTGGTTAGAAACGCAGACACGATGGGTGGAAAGACAGGGTTAGAGACGCAGATACAAAATGGAGAGACATAGATTGTGCTAGAGAGAGAGAGAGAACCAGAGAAAAAGAAATGGAACCCAAAACAGTCGAGATATAGTTCTTTACAGAAGAACTGAAGGGGTATAGGGACCAGACCTTGGAAATCACCTGAAGAAACCCTTTCTTGAGGATTCAGAAAGGATAGGAGAGAGGGAGAGAGAGGGAGAGAGAGAGAGAGAGAAAGGGAGGGGGAGAGGGGGGGTTAGAGAAAGAGAGACTGACACTGAAGCTGGAGGATCGGTCAGAGACGGAGGGGGGAGTGGTGGGTGCCCTGGCAGAGACCTCGCCGTAGTCCTTGGCGTTCTGGATGGTGTCCATGTCCGGCAGGGCCTCGTACTGGTTCGCGTCCCCTTCGGTCTTCAGCCGTTCGGAGGAGCTCCCCCTCCTCTCCTCCTTCTTCTGAGAGACGACCGGGGTAGACGACTGGTTTCCCATGGGACACCGGGGAGAATGAGGGAGTCACGGGGTCACGTGGTCACGTGATTTGCGTATTTCCTTTTATAAGTGACGTAGAGTAATAGAGGTTAGAGACGCAGATTCAGAGAGAAAGAGAGGTTAGAGACGCAGACTCAGAGAGAAAGAGAGGTTAGAGACGCAGAAACAGAGAAGGAGAGGTTAGAGACGCAGAATCAGAGAGAAAGAGGGGTTAGAGACGCAGAATCAGAGAGAAAGAGAGGTTAGAGACGCAGAAACAGAGAAGGAGAGGTTAGAGACGCAGAATCAGAGAGAAAGAGGGGTTAGAGACGCAGATTCAGAGAGAAAGAGAGGTTAAAGACGCAGACTCAGAGAGAAAGAGAGGTTAGAGACGCAGAAACAGAGAAGGAGAGGTTAGAGACGCAGAATCAGAGAGAAAGAGGGGTTAGAGACGCAGAATCAGAGAGAAAGAGAGGTTAGAGACGCAGAAACAGAGAAGGAGAGGTTAGAAACGCAGAATCAGAGAGAAAGAGGGGTTAGAGACGCAGATTCAGAGAGAAAGAGAGGTTAAAGACGCAGACTCAGAGAGAAAGAGAGGTTAGAGACGCAGAAACAGAGAAGGAGAGGTTAGAGACGCAGAATCAGAGAGAAAGAGGGGTTAGAGACGCAGAATCAGAGAGAAAGAGAGGTTAGAGACGCAGAAACAGAGAAGGAGAGGTTAGAGACGCAGAATCAGAGAGAAAGAGGGGTTAGAGACGCAGAATCAGATGAATGAGAGGTTAGAGACGCAGAATCAGAGAGAAAGAGAGGTTAAAGACGCAGACTCAGAGAGAAAGAGAGGTTAGAGACGCAGAAACAGAGAAGGAGAGGTTAGAGACGCAGAATCAGAGAGAAAGAGGGGTTAGAGACGCAGAATCAGAGAGAAAGAGGGGTTAGAGACGCAGAATCAGAGAGAAAGAGAGGTTAGAGACGCAGAAACAGAGAAGGAGAGGTTAGAGACGCAGAATCAGAGAGAAAGAGGGGTTAGAGACGCAGAATCAGATGAATGAGAGGTTAGAGACGCAGAATCAGAGAGAAAGAGGGGTTAGAGACGCAGAATCAGAGAGAAAGAGAGGTTAGAGACGCAGAAACAGAGAAGGAGAGGTTAGAGACGCAGAATCAGAGAGAAAGAGGGGTTAGAGACGCAGAATCAGATGAATGAGAGGTTAGAGACGCAGAATCAGACTGAAAGGGAGGTTAGAGACGCAGAAGCAGAGAGAAAGAGAGGTTAGAGAAGCAGAGTCAGACAGAGGTTAGAGACGCAGAGAGAGTTGGATGCAGAGAGGCAGAGAGAGAGAGAGTGAGAGGGAGGGAGGGTGAGAGAGAGAACTGCTTTCTTTATTAATTTGGTCGCGCTTTTTTATTTGTATTTTGCTTTTTTAACAGATTTTTGAATCACAAATCTCGCTTTTTTATTTTAGCTTTTTTACAATGCCATTGTAACATTTTCCCCTTCCACATTTTGATCCCCTCCCTTATTAAATTAATTTATATCTAATTAAATTAAACTAATTGTAATTTTTTCGTGAATTTTTATAAAATCTTATTTTCCCAGCGAAAACGTAAACAACTAATGAAAATACAAAATTTCAAAAATTCCAGAAGCTTTTTGTTACTTTTACCCATTCCCTCATAGTTTATTTTACCATTTCCATCAAAAGCAAAAGATTCTCCCCGGCCGGGAATTGAACCCGGGTCTCGCATATGACAGACGCGGATACTCACCACTATACTACCGAGGACCTGGAGGAATCTCGGCGGCGCCCGCCCAGCCCGTACGCAATACCGCGTCAGGGTTACATTTTCAAGTTCTGAAACAAAAAATTGATTTTTACAACTAAAAAACTAATGAATCTTATGAAAATCAAATTCCAGAGCTTCGAAAAATCTCTTCGAAAGATGCGTGCCCTTCATGTTGACAGCCGACTGGCTTCTCAGCGATTACGCCCTTTGGGTTCCCACAATAATACAGTATACCTAAGTGTGAGTACCGTAATTTTAAACTTTTGTACTTTAATTTTAAATTAGAAACTTAATTTTTAGTTGGATAAAGACGATTTGATTGAAATTTGGTCTGTTAACACCCTCTTCCCAGACAGCTTCAAATGTATTTTCTCAATTCCGGTATGTTTTTTTTATATTTATATAAAAAATTTTATTTTAAAAGTGTTTTTAAATACATTTTATATTTTTTAAACTTTCAGGTCGACGACTTGTTCCATGTTTTTACCGCTTTTTCATACGAAGACAATCGGATTTTCGTACTTGCAATGGGGAGATTTGTAAGTTTTGGGCCCCGTCACTAGCACACGTTCAGACAGCTTCACGTTTGCTTACCGTTGAATTTTGAAAGCGTGTGAACGTGTGAAATCAACAAATAAAAACAAAAAATCTTTTTTCAGAATGGAGAACCGTTTTATAAAACAATTCTGTTTGAATTCGATCGCCGAACCTATGAAACAAAAAAATATGGGTGAGTAATTTGAATTATAGACTGTTAAAATATACTTACTGATCAAAAGGATTAAAAAGCAAAAGAATTGCATCGGCCGGGAATAGAACCCGGGCCGCCCGCGTGGCAGGCGAGCATTCTACCACTGAACCACCGATGCGCGCCAGTCAACTGGTCCAACCCATTGACTAGGCGGCGGGCGCCCGCTTTGCACGAAATGTGATTAAAAATCAATTTCAGGCTCGATGAATCTTCTGAAACCGATTTTGATGTTATCCTATTCGGTCGATTGGAGTACTGTGACAAAAGACTGCACTTCTACGACGGGGGTAACACGAAGGGACCCATAAAATATAATAATTTCGAGATTATAGAGGTTTTTTTTAAAATTTTAAAACTTAAAAAAAAACTTTTAAAACTATTTCAGCTTACAACATTAAGCCAAAGAATTAAAACACTAATTTTAGGACAAATTCCTTGTTCACAGAAACGACGTGGCAAATACTTCGAAAGCCGAATGCAGCTATTACCCTATCCCAATTGATCCTGGTATGGTTTTTCTTCTAAAAACAACCCTAAAAAGGAAATTAGACCTTTAAATCAATAAAAACCTTTAAATAATTCAGGCAGGCGTTTATTTGCCCGATTCATGGGCGATAATCGATTCCTTGTGTCCGCGCCCGATGGGAACTGGGTGGATTACCTGCCAAGTCCAAATAACACAGTGGATGTAAGTTTTTTAAATTATAATTTAGTTAAACTTTAATAATTTAAAATGAAAGTTTCAGCTGACGGAAGAGAGAAATATCCGCTATATATTCCCCTTTTGCAATGCTGGGAGGGTTACGGTCGGCGTGTTTGACGGCAAGACATATCAATTCTTCAAAACAGAATTTGGTTGGTGGAGAATGTGTGTACGTGTGTATGTGAGTGAAGAGAGAGAAAGAGAGGGAAAGAGAAAGAGAGAGAGTTTGGTGTACTGTAACATTTCAGATCACAAAAAGCGCGAATTCCGTTGTACCCCAGCTGCTTTTAAATTTTTCAACAAAGACACCGATAGGATGTTCCATTGCCTTGTTACTGAATCCGCCTTTATCATGGTTGGACTGGTGAAATTTTGCACAATTACCGTAATTTCGACTAAGGTAAGATAAAAAGAGAGAGAGAGAGATAGAAAAAGAAAGAGAAAGAGACAGAGACATAGAGAAGTAGAGAGAGAGAGAGAGAGTAGAGAGAGAAAGAGAGAGAGAGAGAGAGAAAAAAAAGAAAGAGAAAGAGACAGAGACATAGAGAAGTAGAGAGAGAGAGAGAGAAAGAGAGAGAGAGAGAGAGAGAGAGAAAAAGAAAGAGAGAGAGAGAGAAGTAGAAAGAGAGAGAGAGAGAAAAAAAGAAAGAGAAAGAGGGAGAGACAGAGAGAAGTAGAGAGAGAGAGAGAGAGAGAGAGAGAGAGAGAGAGAGAGAGGGAGAGAGAGAGAGGAGAGAGAGTAAAAGAGAGAGAGAGAGAAAGAAAGAGAAAGAGCGAGAGACAGAGAGAAGTAGAGAGAGAGAGAGATATAGAGATATATATATATAGAGAGAGAGAAAGAGAGAGAGCGAGAGTAAACTTTATCTTTAGCCTCCCTCTCTCGCCGAAAGTGCCCTTTGGACCATGCAGAATAAGGCTTCTACCAAAGATGCAGTGGGATCATATCGCGGAGGTTTTGACCTGGTGCATCTTTCGAAGATTTGTGGTTTTACAGTTGCTCAATCGTTTTCAATGTGATTTTTGAATCCAGGATGATTTCGGCTCTAAAATAAAAATTCCCAATGTAGAACAAAAAAGAGAAATATAGGGAGAGAGAAGAGAGAGAGAAGAGAAAAGAGAGAGAGAGAGAGAGAGAGAGAGAGAGAGAGAAAGAGAAAGAGGGAGAGACAGAGAGAAGTAGAGAGAGAGAGAGAGAAGTAGAGAGAGAGAGAGAGAGAGAGAGAGAGAGAGAGACATAGAGAAGTAGAGAGAGAGAGAAAGAGAGAGAGAGAGAGAGAGAGAGAGAGAGAGAGAGAGAAAGAAAGAGAAAGAGACAGAGACATAGAGAAGGAGAGAGAGAGAGAGAGAAAGAGAGAGAGAGAGAGAGAGAGAGAGAGAGAGAGAGAGAAGGAGGAGAGATCGAAGAAAGAGACAGAGACAGAGAGAAGAAGAGAGTCAATTGCACGAAAAGAAAGAAACATCTAACAGAGAGATGAGTTTATAATAACAGAGAAGTTGTAAAAAAAAGCTGAAAATAGTCAATAATGAAAGCATTGTAGATGTTTTGATGATATCTCACCATGCAAAAACGATTTGCCCTTGAGAGGATCCGATCCCAAGACCCGCGTCACGACAGGCTAACGCTCTACCGACTGCGCCATCGGTTCGCTCTGCAGCCCTGGCCGGCTGAGGCTTCATATTCGACTGCCCTTCAGTCGATGCTCACGGTGATACGCTCTGCGCTGCGTATCGCAGTGCAGCTCATCGAGGTCTGCACCAGTAGGAAAAGGGAAAAACGGCCGTTTACGATCGGTTTTCGAAATTTAAGTGACTTTTCGGCATAAAAACAGCCTAAAAGGTTGATTTTCGTGCCCATTTTTGATATTCGTCGTCTGCAATAGCGGAAGAGGCTCGGCTCCACCGGTTTCAGTGCTCAGAAGCGCCGTTTTTGTCAATTTCTCTCAATTTCTCTCTTTCTCTCTACAGGAAATGTTGTTTCCGTATACTTAACTTCATTTTCAGCAAGTCCAAGATGGGCGACGACGAAGTTCCTGCTGTGGTTGTCGACAATGGATCTGGAATGTGCAAGGCCGGGTTCGCCGGAGACGATGTCCCACGCGCCGTCTTTCCTTCCATCGTTGGACGTCCGGATTCGATGCTTGGTATGGGACAGAAGAACTCCTACGTCGGCCACGATGTTTACCACAAGAAAGGTGACATTTTATTTTTGTGATGATGACATTAATGGCTTAGGCATCCTGATCCAGTACCCCATCGAGCACGGAATCGTAACCGACTGGGATGGCCTGGAGAAGATCTGGCACCACGCCTTCGACAACGAGCTGCGTGTTGCCCAGGGGGAACACAAAGTCTTCCTAGCGAAGCCCCATGACGCTTCAAAGTACACCACTGAAAAGTACCCTGAGGTATTCTATGCCATTTGTTGTTCTAATCTCCTTTAAGATTTTGTTCGAAAGGTTTGCTGTTTCCGGATACGCCAGCGGATCACAGGGGAAACTAGCGCTCTACGGCTCGGGAAAAGATACAGGAATGGTCGTCGACTCAGGATTTCATACCACCCGCCTCGTCTTCTACCACAAGGGACAGTCCATTGCCTGGGAGACTCTCCCCTTCGGAGGTGAAAATCTCACGGACTACCTGCAGCAGCTCCTCGTCAAGCGAGACTACCACTTTAGTACTACCGGTAGGTATTCGTTGGCTAAATATCTCATAAGACCATTTAAGCCGAGCGTGAGATCGTCCGCCACATCAAGGAAGAGATGTGCTACGTCCTCCTGGACTTGGAGCAGGAGATTAAGGAGAACGGGAGCTCCCGGAGTTATATCCACTTTAGCTTTCTTGCATGGGTCTGGATTATTTTTCAATCCCGTGGGCTCTCACCCGGATGGTGGAGTTCTACCCCAAAGAGATGAAGAAGGCCTGTTACTCCCACATCGTCCTCACCGGAGGAACCACCATGTACCCTGGAATCGCCGACCGTATGCAGAAGGAGATCACTGCCCTGGTTCCCAAGTTTGTAATCTTTAATCCTTTACTGAGTCTTTACTTTAAGCGACATGAAGGTCAAGATCATCGCCTCCGCTGAGAGGAAGTATGCCACGTGGATCGGTGCCGCGGTCCTTGCTTCTCTCCCCGACTATCCGAAGTGGCTCTCCAAGGAGGAGTACGACGAGCATGGAGCCTCCATTGTCCACCGCAAGTGCTTCTAAACACCTTCAGTTCTCCACCAGTCGGTGCTGCCACTATTGTAAGATTTGTGCCCCTCCTTGCCTATTGTGTCTCAGAAAATAAAGTACTCGGCTAACTCTTGTTTTGTTTCTGAGAGGGAGAGAGAGAGAGATAGGGAGAGAGAGAGGGGAGAGAGAGGGAGAGAGAGATAGAGACAGAGAGAGAGACAGAGAGAGCGAGAGAGAGAGAGAGAGAGAGAAAAAGAGAAGAAGAAGAAAAGATAACAATCCGTCTTTATGGGCTGGCGAGAACACACAACTTTCGAGGGAGCACAGTTAAAAGTTGACCGGAATAGACGACTAAAACGAAGATCATCATCACAAAAATCGATAAATAGGGGGTGGAATCAGCTCTGGGCGCACTGGACGCGGGGGCCGCCGTGCGAGTGACCGCCCATCTCGTCGTCGTCTTCGTCGTCCTCTCCATAGGCGTGGGCTCGGCCACGGCCGTACTTGTTCTCGTCGAACTCCATCAGAGAGATCTCCTCGGCGTCGGCGGGGGCGGCCACCTGCTTTGCCGGGGCGAACAGCGACTTCAGGATCTGGAAATGAGGAATTTATTTAAGGAGTACGGTAACCAATTAAAGGAGACTTTAAAGACTACCGTAGCCAATAAAGTAAATCTACCGTAACCAAGAAAGAGAAGCAGAAGGCACAAAAAGCACTTACGTCGTATTTGCTGTCATCTTCGAAGAAGTGTTCCTTGGGGAATCGGACGGAGAACGTGACGAGGAGGTTACCCTTGAGGCCGGAGTGACGGTGCACGGGCATTCCCTCTCCAACCACACCCAGAGTGGTACCTAAACCACCTCATATTGACACTTTCCCAAGCAATTTTGAATAACAAATAAAAAATATTTTATTTTAATATTTAAAATAAGTAATTTTTTAAAAATGTATTTAAATAATAAAATAAAAATGTTTATTTGAAGTATTAAAATATAAAATTATTTTAATTTATCTTTTATTTAAAAATTAAAATAATAAGTGAAATTTTATTTTATTCTAAATATTAAAATACAAATATTTTATTTTTAAAAATTAAACTTTAAAAATATTTTATTCTTGTAATCTTTATTGTAAATGTTAAAAATATTAAGTAAAATATTTTATTCTATCTCTATTTTAATTATGAAAAATAGCTATTAAAATAATTTTTTTTAAACATTTCTTTGTTTTAATATCACATGTTTATTACTTTATGACTACAAAATATGGTAACTTTATTATTATTTTATCTTATCTAATAAATACAAATATTTTATTTTAGTTACTAAATTAATAAAATATACATTTTTTTTTGAATTATTAAAATAATAAGTAAAAATATTTTATTTTTTTGCTGGAAATAATAATTATTCCATTTTAATTTTAAATTATTATTTTAATGATTAATACATTTTAAAGAAATCCTAGGTTTCGTTTTCATAACAATGTTTTAAAAAATTTCTTCCAAAGTATTTCGATAGAAAAATTGATTTTAATTTAGAATATTGCAAAGGGCTTACCGGGCATGACGACCTCCCCCGGCTTTCCAGAGAGGATCAGTTTGCGTCCGTCGAGGTGAGTGATTCCGATCTCGTAGCCGCAGAGAGCCTCGTTCAGTGAGATCTCCCTGGTAATCAGGAGGTCGTCTCCCTCGCGCTTGAAGGTCTCGTGCTCCTTGATCTGGATGACCACGATCAGGTCTCCAGCCTCCACCGAAGGCTAAACATTGGGTATTTAACCGCCAGATTCAGAAACAAACATCGGCCTGGTTTCCCTCTCCCGCGAGACGGATCTTCTCTCCGTGCTGGGCTCCCGGCTGGATGGGGATCTCGTGGGTCTTGGCCTTGTCCACGCTCTTGGAGCCCTTACACTCGGGGCAGCGGTCGCTGTCCACCACCTTGTCACCTGAACGAATGCTATTAGTAAGAAAAAGGTGGGGGGTTCGAACCCTGTCCGTTGCAGTCGCTGCAGGGAACCTGCATCTGCTGGATCATTCCGGGGCCGATCTGACGGGTCTGCATGCGGACTCCACGGCCACGGCAGGCTTTGCAGTCGGTCGACTGGCCGCTCTTCGATCCAGTTCTGAAAGTATAGGTGTAACATGAGGTTTTGGCCGCTTTTTCCGTCTGTTTTTGGTAACCTCAGGCCGCTTTTTGCGTTTTCTGGCAACCTCGGACCGCTTTTGCTTTTCTGGCGACCTCAGGCCGCTTCCGCTTTTCCTGGCGACCTCAGACCGCTTTTTCTAGCAGCCTCAGCCCGCTTTCTGATTTTCTGGCGACCTCAGACAGCCTTCCGCTTTTTTGGCGACCTCAGGCCGCTTTCCACTCTTTCTGGAACCTCAGACCGCTTTCCGCTTTTTGGCGACCTCTGGTCGCTTCTGCTTTTTGGGGATCTCGGACCGCTTCTGCTTTTTCTAGCAGCCTTAGGCTGCTTTCGCTTTTCCGGCGACCTCAGGCCGCTTTCTGTCTTTTCAAGTGGCCTCCGACTGCTTTTTCTGGTAACCTCATGCCTACACATGTAGGCATGCAGGCGTGTACACGTGTGAGCGAGTGTACGCGTGAATGAGCACTCCGAATCGATCACTGTAAGCTAATGTAGATTAGAATATTACCCTTTGCAGGACTGGCAGAGTCCCTTCTGGGTGATCTTCAGCTTCGAGGTCTTTCCTTTGTAGGCCTCCTCGAGGGAAATGTTGAGCGGATAGACGGTGTCCTGGTATTTCCTCCGCCTCTGGCTCCTGCCGCCTCCCATTCCACCGAAAAGACCTCCAAAGCCGCCGAATCCGTGGTCGTCATCACCGCCGTGAGAGAACATCGAGAAAATGTCTTCGAAGCCTGAAACAAACGAAACATTATATAAAATCATTAAATCAAATAAAAAGTATCGATTAGAAGCATAAAATAGTCGATAAAAAGCAAAAATAAAGCTTCAGACGAACCTCCACCGCCGCCGCCTTCCTTAATCCCATCGAGGCCCCTGGCGTCGTACAGCTGGCGCTTCTCCGCGTTAGACAAGATTTCGTAGGCGAAACTGATCTCCTTGAACTTGTCTCCATGATCCTTATTCTTGTCGGGGTGGAATTCACGGGCGAGTTTACGATAAGACTGAAAATGGCTTATTATTGCAAAAAATCAATATATTAATGTTTTAAATTGATTAAAATGTATTAAACATCGATTTAAAATAAGTAGATCACCAACCTTCTTAATTTCATCATCGCTAGCGGTGGGAGATACTTGTAAAACGTCGTAAAGCTTAGTGTCGACGGGGCCGCTGCGGCTACGGCCGGGACCACCCATTCCAGAGAAGAACATTCTGAAAATAATACATTATTTTTACATTAAATATATTGTTTTACAATAACAATAGAGAAAAATAGATCGAAAAACATCCAAAATGATGACAAAAAGTTGAAATTCAAGTTGCGCAACAAAAAATGTCGATTTCTCATCAATTCTGCCAAAATATTTAAATAAATCACGAAAATTCAGAAAAACAGGCAAAAATCGATTAAAAATACGCTATTTAGAGCATTTTTGAGCTACGAAATGAAATATCGATATTTCCCCTAAGCCTCACAAAAAGCCACCAATCTCAGCTTTTGAGCCACTTTCCCGTCATTTTAAAGAAAATACCGTAACCCCAAGACATACTGTAATTAAATATACAAATTTTACAAAATTTAAATAAGTAAAAACTGTGGAAAATGAGTCATCTGACAGCATGACGGGCCCAAAGAGGGAGAGCTTCTAGAACAAATTACGGTATCTCGTTTGAATGAAAATGTTACCGATTGCGTATTTCTGGAAATGACCGTATCTTTAAAGAATTTGGATTTTAAATTTTTCCGATTTTTGAAAATACGGTATGTTTTAATGTGTCCATGCATTTTAAATACATAAAATGTTAAAAATTAAATAAAAAATGATATAAAAGTAATATAATATAAACGCTCGGGTAGTAAAGGCGAATAAAAGCGGAAATATCGCTCTTATCATCGGGAAATGGTCTTGCGGGGAAAAATTAGATAATACTATGTATATATTTAAAATGAATTATTTATTTGCAGTATTCAAAAAGAATAAAAGCCAAAACGGGCCAGATCGATAAATTGGCCGACCGGTTTCTTAACTTGTCAATCTGAAATGTTTAAATCGATTTTTCAGGGCAGATTAATTTTTTAGAAGGTAGAAAGGCAATTTGAAATAATTCTACTGTTTAAAAAATCTATTTTAAAAATATTTTTATAAAAATAAAAAATAAAATGCACCAGGCAAGATCGAGCATTGGTCATTTTGTTGACAGTTTGACAGGGTTCGTGCAGAAACGGAGCGGCCTTAGGTTGCAAAAAAGCGGCCTTAACTTACCAAAAAGTAGCCTTAGATTGCCCAAAAAGAGGCCTTAGGTTACCAAAAAGCGGCCTCCGTTTACCAAAAAAGCGGCCTTATGTTACCAAAAGCGGCCCAGGTTGCCATAAAGAGCCCTGATATTGCCAAAAAGCGGCCGTAGGTTGTCAAAAAAGCTGCCTCAGGTGGCAAAAAACCAGTCTTAGGTTGCCACAAAAGCGGCCTTAGGCGACGAAAAAAGCGGCCTCATGTTTCCAAAAAGCGGAAAGCGACCTCAGGGTGCCAAAAAGCGGCCTCTGTTTACGAAAAAGCAGCCTCGGCTTACCAAAAAAGCGGCCTTAGGTTGCCAAAACGGACATGGCCGAAGATCAAACAAGAACAAGGCTTCAGAAAGGCTCATTTACTGAATAATCTCTCTCGTCGACATGATAAATTGAGAAGAAATGATGGGAGATGGGCAATTTGAGGAGAGATGGAGAGAGGACAACACGTTTCAACCGGTGTAGGGCAACAACAAGAGGGATCTTTCGATCGTAACAATGGGCATCAAAAGTAGATCAAGGGTTTAGATCAAAACTAGATCAAACGGGTAGATCAAAAGGGAAATCGATTAGAATTTAGGGGAATTAAGCGTCGGTGGAGGAGGCGGTCATCTTGACGGAGCGACGGAGGGCCGAGCACAGATGGGCCGTGTCGAGGGGGAGCTGGAAGATGCAGTTTCCGGTCAACAGACGGTTCATTTCGAACATCTCCAGGGCGATGTTCTGGGCACAGAGCCTGAAATTGTGCAATTAAAAAAAAGGAATTAATAATAATTATTAATGAAACATGGATTACGGTAATAGAGGGAAGAAAAAGGAGGGGTTACGGTAGGTTTAAGAATGGGAAACGGACCGTTGCATGGGAGTTTCGAAGATGGGAGCCTGCAGCTTGCAAGTCATCGAAGAGAGCAGATCGGAGACCTTCTGGTCCTGAAACGAAGAAATAGATCTCTATCTGTCTGAATCTCTCTCTCCCTGGTAAAAGGCGGCTTTCCGCTTTTTTGGCGACCTCAGGCCGCTTTCCGCCTTTTCTGACAGCCTCAGGCCGCTTTCTGCTTTTTCTGGCAGCCTAAGGCCGCTTTCCGCCTTTTCTGGCAGCCTCAGGCCGCTTTCTGCTTTTTCTGGCAGCCTAAGGCAGCTTTCCGCTTTTTCGGCCAACCTCAGGCCGCTTTGCGCTTTTTTGGCAGCCTCAGGCCGCTTTCCGCTTTTTTCTGGCGACCTCAGGCCGCTTTCCGCCTTTTCTGGCAGCCTCAGGCCGCTTTCCGCTTTTTTTGCGAACTCAGGCCGCTTTCCGCTTTTTTTGCGACCTTAGGCCGCTTTCCGCTTTTTCTGCCAGCCTCAGGCAGCTTTCCGCTTTTTTCGGCCAACCTCAGGCCGCTTTGCGCTTTTTGGCAGCCTCAGGCCGCTTTCCGCTTTTTTCTGGTGACCTCAGGCCGCTTTCCGTTTTTTTGGCGACCTCAGGCCACTTTCAGCCTTTTATGGCAGCCTCAGGCCGCTACCGCTTTTTTCTGCGAACTCAGGCCGCTTTGCGCTTTTTCTGCCAGCCTCAGGCAGCTTTCCGCTTTTTCGGCCAACCTCAGGCCGCTTTGCGCTTTTTGGCAGCCTCAGGCCGCTTTCCGCTTTTTTGGCGACCTCAGGCCGCTTTCTGCTTTTTCTGGCAGCCTCAGGCCGCTTTCCGCCTTTTCTGCCTACCTCAGGCCGCTTTCCGCTTTTTCGGCCAACCTCAGGCCGCTTTCCGCTTTTTGGCAGCCTCAGGCCGCTTTCCGCTTTTTTCTGGTGACCTCAGGCCGCTTTCCGCTTTTTTGCGAACTCAGGCCGCTTTCCGTTTTTTTGGCGACCTCAGGCCGCTTTCTGCTTTTTCTGGCAGCCTCAGGCCGCTTTCCGCCTTTTCTGCCAACCTCAGGCCGCTTTCCGCTTTTTGGCAGCCTCAGGCCGCTTTCCGCCTTTTCTGGCAGCCTCAGGCCGCTTTCCGCTTTTTCGGCCAACCTCAGGCCGCTTTCCGCTTTTTGGCAGCCTCAGGCCGCTTTCCGCTTTTTTCTGGTGACCTCAGGCCGCTTTCCGCTTTTTTGCGAACTCAGGCCGCTTTCCGTTTTTTTGGCGACCTCAGGCCGCTTTCTGCTTTTTCTGGCAGCCTCAGGCCGCTTTCCGCCTTTTCTGCCTACCTCAGGCCGCTTTCCGCTTTTTCGGCCAACCTCAGGCCGCTTTCCGCTTTTTGGCAGCCTCAGGCCGCTTTCCGCTTTTTTCTGGTGACCTCAGGCCGCTTTCCGCTTTTTTTTGGCGACCTCAGGCCGCTTTCTGCTTTTTCTGGCAGCCTAAGGCCGCTTTCCGCCTTTTCTGGCAGCCTCAGGCCGCTTTCTGCTTTTTCTGGCAGCCTAAGGCAGCTTTCCGCCTTTTCTGGCAGCCTCAGGCCGCTTTCCGCTTTTTTTTGCGAACTCAGGCAGCTTTCCGCTTTTTCGGCCAACCTCAGGCCGCTTTCTGCTTTTTCTGGCAGCCTAAGGCCGCTTTCCGCCTTTTCTGCCTACCTCAGGCCGCTTTCCGCTTTTTCTGGTGACCTCAGGCCGCTTTCAGCTTTTTTGCGAACTCAGGCCGCTTTCCGTTTTTTTGGCGACCTCAGGCCGCTTTCTGCTTTTTCTGGCGACCTCAGGCCGCTTTCTGCTTTTTCTGGCAGCCTCAGGCCGCTTTCTGCTTTTTCTGCCTACCTCAGGCCGCTTTCTGCTTTTTCTGGCGACCTCAGGCCGCTTTCTGCTTTTTCTGGCAGCCTCAGGCCGCTTTCCGCCTTTTCTGCCTACCTCAGGCCGCTTTCCGCTTTTTCGGCCAACCTCAGGCCGCTTTCCGCTTTTTGGCAGCCTCAGGCCGCTTTCCGCTTTTTTCTGGTGACCTCAGGCCGCTTTCCGCTTTTTTTTTGGCGACCTCAGGCCGCTTTCTGCTTTTTCTGGCAGCCTAAGGCCGCTTTCCGCCTTTTCTGGCAGCCTCAGGCCGCTTTCTGCTTTTTCTGGCAGCCTAAGGCAGCTTTCCGCCTTTTCTGGCAGCCTCAGGCCGCTTTCCGCTTTTTCTTTGCGAACTCAGGCAGCTTTCCGCTTTTTCGGCCAACCTCAGGCCGCTTTCCGCTTTTTTCTGCCAGCCTCAGGCCGCTTTCCGCCTTTTCTGCCTACCTCAGGCCGCTTTCCGCTTTTTCTGGTGACCTCAGGCCGCTTTCAGCTTTTTTGCGAACTCAGGCCGCTTTCCGTTTGTTTGGCGACCTCAGGCAGCTTCCGCTTTTTTCTAGCAACCTCAGGCCGCTTTCCTCTTCTTCTGGCAGCCTGAGGCCGCTTTCCTCTTCTTCTGGCAGGCTCAGGCCGCTTTCCGCTTTTTCGGGCAGGCTCAGGCCGCTTTCCGCTTATTAGCGACCTCAGGCCGCTTTCTGCTTTTTCTAGCAACCTCAGGCCGCTTTCCTCTTCTTCTGGCAGGCTCAGGCCGCTTTCCGCTTTTTCTGGCAGCCTCAGGCCGCTTTCTATGTGGTTTCTCTCTCTCCCCCTTACATCGTCCTCCTCGTTCTCGGTGATGGACATATTCTTGAAATCCGCATAATCCGCGTACATCTGTCCCTGCTGTCCCCATCCCGGAATCCTATCAGCCACCGGATCGAAGGCCGCAATCAGAGCCCTCAGCTCCACCAGATCGTCCGAAATCACCGCATTTGGCGCCACCTCCGTGTAGAAGAGACGGTAGGCAGTAGTCAAATCACCCGCCTGCAGGGCGTTCCAGCACGATTTGTACTGCTGTCCCAGGGCCTAAAATGGAGATTACTTTAAATAAATTTAAAAAAAAATTAATTTAAATTAAATTTTTTTAAAAATAATTTGTAAATATTGAAAAGCCTAAAATTGAGATAAATTTAAATTTTTTTTATTTACAAAAAATTAGAATAGAAGAAGGCCAAACCTTGGATTTGATGTACTTGGCGGAGGCGATCCAGGCTTTGGGCAGTTCCACGTCCTTTGTCATCTTATGGTAGTGGGCGTTTTCGGCGAACATGGCCACTCGGTCCAGACAGTCACGCATGGCAGAGCAGCGGCTGAAAAGGGGTACTGTAGGAAAGTAAGAGAAATCACTTTTGGGGTGTTTGCAAATGAGGGCAAATTCATGCTATATGCAAATGAGGGAAATAACCGAAAAGGGATACTGTAAGAAATCCTACGGTAATCCTACTGTCACCAGAAAAAGCGAAAAGCGGCCTGACACCTCCAAAATCCACCAAAAAGCGGCCTTTGGTTGCCCGAAAGCGGTACTTACGATTGGTCGTTGCTGATGTAGCTGAGAACGACGAGCGCCAGATGCGACAGATTGGAGGCCATGAGCTGTTCGGCATATCCGGCGTGGAGACGCTGTTCCGAAGAAGGGAGCATGGTGTTGTAGCCGATGGATCGGAGGACAGTCCACAGGTGCCATCTGAAGAGAGATTTGCATAGAAAGAGGGAAAGAAAGAGAGAGAGAGAAAGAAAGAGAGAGAGCGAGAGAGAGAGAGAGATAGAGATAGAGAGAGAGAGAGAGAGAGAGAGAGAGAAACCTACGCGAGGAGGTAGTCGTATCCACTGGGGCAGTATTCAATGGCGGCGTCCAGGACGGCCTCCACGCTGTGGGCTCCGTTCCTGACCAATTTCATCAGATGAAGGAATAGCTGGTCGTCGGCCTCCTTCGGCACGGGCACCTTCTCGAAAGCCTCGTCGGCGGCCTCCTCGAAGCAGCGGAAGCCACGGAGATACCACAGATGGAGCCCCATCGCCTGAAGATTTTGAGGATAAAAGGTTTTACTTTAAGTCAAAATGTAGGATTTTTAGGTTAATGAGACCGTGATGGTCCCTCTTTTCGACTTGTATTTGCATATAGCGCTTATTACTCTATCCGGTGGACAACCCTTGCCGCGGCCGCCGATCTCGTACGGGTGTGAAACGCGCGGCGCTGCCATGTCAGCCAACCAGAGTTTTCTGCGTCTTTTCTGGCGGGAACGTTGAAAATTCAAAAGTGACGACGAGAAAATCGATAAAACGATGGATTGGACGAGCGTAAACACCGTGCACGTAGTTCGTTAAAATGCCGGTTTTCCACAGGTGTCGCCTGGAATGGCCAAAAATGGCATTTCATATGCAGATTTCTACATTCGCATTTAAACCACAAACCTTTATATTTTCTTTAATAATTTTTCATGCTGTTTAATTTGAGAAAAAGGTCCCTGATGGTATCTTTAAGAGCTTAATTAAATCTAAATATTTTAGTCCCTTCGACTAAATTTTCAGGTTGAAAAAAGCTAATTTTAGATTTTTAGGGCTTAAAATGACTTAAATAAGCCTTAATATAGGTATTTTAAACTTTAGGAGCTTTCAACCTGAATTGGTTGATGAAGGGCTACTTTAGGTCAAATTTTAGGTTTTTTTTAAGATTAAAAGGGTCCTATTTTGGTCTATTTTTGGATATTGTGAGGCTTCAGACGACTAACCTGCTTCCAGCCGAGTCCTTCGATGATGGAGACGGTGACCTGTTTGCCCTTGGCAGTGAAGGAGACAGAGAGACGGCCGGCCAGAAGGAGGTAGATTTTGAGGAGGGGAGTGTCGATGTACTCCAGCATACGCGCCTTCTCCCACATGTCGATCTGAAAATTAGGTTGTAAATTAGAATATAAGAAGAAAAAAGATGATCTGATAGGATTGAAAGGTCTAAAATGGGTGTTTAAGAGGAGTAAAATGTCTAAAATTGGGTTTTAGAGGGAAAAAAGGGTCAAAAAATGATTTCGACGACTTTTTGGATAAAAAAAGACCTTAGAAATTTGAATAAAGGAGGCCTAACCTGGGCGACAAAGTCCTGCTGGGTGGCTCGGGGGTCCACTTGGAATACGGAGAGGAAGGAGCAGAGGTCCAGGAGATTCTCCTTGATGGCGATTTCGATGGCTTCGTCGAGAAGACCACGGCACAGGGAGGACCACACTTTGGCTCCTGGAAGGGGTACTGTAGGACCGCTTTATGGTAAACGAAGGCCGCTTGGACCGCTTTTCGGCAACCAAAAGCCGCTTTGTACAGCCTAAGGCCGCAGAAGAACGCCTTTTACAGCAGAAACCCGCAGAAGACCGCTTTTTGTTTAAGCAGAAAACCGCTTTTTACAGCCTCAGGCCACAGAAGACCGCTTTTTACAGCCAAAGGCCGCATAAGACCGCTTTTTACAGCCTCAGGCTGCAGAAAACCGCTTTTTTCAGCCTAAGGCCACAGAAGACCGCTTTTTTCAACCTAAGGCAGAATAAGAGCGCTTTTTACAGCCTCAGGCTGCAGAAAACCGCTTTTTTCAGCCTAAGGCCACAGAAGACCGCTTTTTACAGCCTAAGGCCGCATAAGACCGCTTTTTACAGCCTCAGGCTGCAGAAGACCGCTTTTTCCAGCCTCAGGCCGCAGAAGACCGCTTTTTCCAGCCTCAGGCCGCATAAGACCGCTTTTTACAGCCTCAGGCTGCAGAAAACCGCTTTTTTCAGCCTAAGGCCACAGAAGACCGCTTTTTACAGCCTTAGGCCGCATAAGACCGCTTTTTACAGCCTCAGGCTGCAGAAAACCGCTTTTTCCAGCCTCAGGCCGCAGAAGACCGATTTTTTTAGGCTCAGGCCGCAGAAGTCCGCTTTTTACAACCTCAGGCCGCAGAAAACCGCTTTTTTCAGCCTAAGGCAGAATAAGAGCGCTTTTTACAGCCTAAGGCCGCAGAAGACCGCTTTTTACAGCCTGAGGCCGCTTTTCGGTAACCTAAGGCCGCTTCTCACCTCTTCCCTTTCCGGCCTCTACGGCGGGCAGTCGTGCGACCTCCTCCTTGAGCCATTCGCATACGGCGTCCAATCTCTCCCATCTCCACCGTCCCTCCTTGTTCTCCGGAAAGAGCGCCTTGCACAGCTTCCACACCCTTTCGTCATCGCTCCTTTTGCCTGAATTCCCCATAAATTAGCATTCTGCACCCGTCTCCTCACTCTGATTGGCAGTGGCGCAGAAGGAATCGATGAGTTCCGCGTATTCTCCAGTGGGCTTCATCCGGGGGGCGGCCTGCTGTCCGTCCAGCTCGTGGTGGCGCACCTTGGCCGAGATCGAGTGATTTCTCTTGATGGCGGAGGAGAGACGGATGTTGTGCTCCATCATATCCGTGATAAAGTCCTTAATTAGGCTATGAATATTGCCATTGAAACAAGGGCTTACGGGGTTGATGTCGTCCGCTCTGTCGAGGCTACGCACGAGGATTCCATTCTCCTTCGGCTGCATGCTCTTCACGAAGAGGCCATCTGAAATTGAGAGAATTATACACGGCATTATGCAATTTTTTTAAACTTTTCGGCTAAATTCTAATGATTTCGATAGTTTAAATGTCGTATGAAACGTTGAAAAAAGTTATTTTGGAAGCTAGTCCAAGGCTGCCAATGACCTAAGAAAATTGCCAATTGAGGAAATTCTACCTGGAGGAACACATCACTCCACTGTTTGACAAGATCCGGTCACATTTGAATATAGCACACCGCATTGCAAATAGCATATCAGAGAGTACTTTTTCCGTGTGGCATACCTCGGGAGGGTATATCCAGGATATTCCAAGTTAAGGGTGGTAGACGCCCAGAAATTCCCTAAGTTAAGGGGGGTTAGGCTCTATTTTTACGAATTGTTGATTTTGGGCCTAAAAGTTAATGGGGACTACCCCAACATTAGACCCAAAAGTTAAGGGTGGGGCCGTCCAGGACCCTCCCGGGGTATGCCGTGTGGGATCTTAATTTTGAGTATTTCGAAACTCCGGTCTTTTTTGCGGCATGAGTCTGGAAAAAGCGGCCTTCTGCGCGTTTCTGCTGAAAAAAGCGGTCTTCTGCGCGTTTTTGCTGAAAAAAAAAACGGCCTGAGGCTGGAAAAAGCGGTCTTCTGCGGGTTTCTGCTGAAAAAAAGCGGAAAAGCGGCCTGAGGCTGAAAAAAGCGGTCTTCTGCGCGTTTCTGCTGAAAAAAAGCGAAAAAGCGGCCTGAGGCTGGAAAAAGCGGAAAAGCTGTCTTCAGAGGTTTTCTGCTGAAAAAAAGCGGCCTAACGTTGCAAAAAACTGTATTTAATTTCCAGTTGTCACCCAGGTGTCTCGATAGTTTTAAAATTCGGATTTCAGGGCTCGTCCTTTTGAAAACTAAAAATTTCAACTTGATCGAAAACGAGATTTTCTCCGTAAAAATTATGAATGTAGGCCGACTGCGCTACAAAATGTTTCAAAAAATAAGCTTCAAAGCTATAAACATACATAGTCTTCGAGTTTTTATAGTTTTAAAAAAGTTCGAAGGGGGTTTTAAAAGAACCCAGCTATCAAAAGTTCAATATTCTACCCCTTTCAAAAGGTTGCCTCGGAAAATGAGGCGGGTCCCGTGGCGTTAATGAATCCTCATCAGAATTACGTGACTCCCACATCCTCACGTTCACCCAACGCATGTGATCCGCCACGTGACGCTTCTCCCTTTATAAGCCCTCCCCTCCCTCATTCGGCCATTTCTACTAGCCATGGTCTCTCGTCGTTCCCGCTCTCTCTCTTCCCGTGGCCCTTCCAAATCCTACGACTACTCCCGTGGCCGTCGAGTCTCCAGCCGCATCAGGACCTCCTGGTTCATCTCCCCCGACTCCACCAGCCCCTCCAAGGGCCCCGCCATCGAGGTGGTGGTCCCCGCCAAGTCTCCGGCCTCCCACCGCTCCAGGAGGTCTTCCCGTGGCTCCAGGACCTCACAGAAGAAGGAAGAGGCCGCCAAGGTCTCCCTGTTGGTGACGCCCGCCCAGGAGAAGAGCGAGGGATCCAAGAGGAGCCGATCCCGCCACAGCAGGGCCTCTCGCAGGTCCAGGAGCCGTTCCTCCCGTGTGAGCAGGTCGAAGCTGAGCCGGTCTTCTGGTGGAAGCAAGAAATGCCGCTGCGCCCTGATCGGGAAGATGGATCGCCACAGCCGCCGCATCTATGTCAACCCGGAGGGAAAGAGGATCTACAAGGATTCCAAGGGACGCCTCCATCAGATGGATTGAGCAAATAAAGTGTACTGACCTATGCATTGTTTTGTTTCTTTGCCACTATCTCTCTCTCTCTCTGTGTCTGATATGCCCATTTGGTAATAAAGATTATTGTGACATGCCTTGTTTTGCTTATTTCTTTGTTTTCTTGCTGGTTGTAGGAATTTGGTGGAAGTCTCAGTTTAATTAAATTTCGCCTTGGATGTTCATTGAGGAAAGATTAAACTTAATCAGGAAATTGAAGGCATTCAGGTTTTGCTCTATTTTCATAAGACTGGTTTAAAAAGACAAATTCAGTAATTAAAAGCCGCTTTTTGGCAACAATAGGCCGCCTGCTTGCGACTTAAAGATTTCATTTTTTGTACCATTTTTCCTAAATATTCAAAATAATTTAATTAAAAAATTTATCAATTCAATTGCTTATTTCTGAAATTAAACAAAACTTGAAGCTTTCTTCGTCAAAATTTATCAATAAAGTTTACAAAAGTAAATTTATTCAATTTTTTTGTAAATAAATTAAATGTAAAAAGTGAATATTATATAATTCACTTTTGGAAACTAATATCTCAATTAAAAGCCGCTTGTTGGCAACCAAAGGCCGCTTGACCTGCTTTTTGATTACTTTTTGGCAACCATAGGCCGCTTGTTTTTTCAACTAAAAGCCGCTTTTTGTGGCAATCAAAGGCCTCTTTTTTGTGAATTCCTCACCAGCACTCCATCCGACTCTGCTGCCTCTTCCCCTGGCGCATCCCAGGTCGATCCACATGCTCCTGTCGACGCCCTTCATCTCCTTGGCCTCCCTGCCTCCCGTGAACTTCCTCGTGGCTTCGGTGGACTTCAACATGGGCTTCTCCGCCCGCTGCCTCATCTGAGAGGCAGCCAACGCCTCCATCAACCGCTTGCTCTCCTCCACCACCTGCTCGTTGGTCTCCATCTTCGGCTTCTTCTCCGGGGGAGTCTGGAAATTTAAATTTATAAATGAAAAACAGTTAATTTCTGCATAATGCGCTCTAAAAAGCCTGGAAAATTCCGTTAAAAACAGCTATTTTTTCCACTTTTTAATGGAAAACAGTTAGTTTTACCTGCTGGTCCTCCCACAGCTCCGAGTCGGACATGTCTTCGTCGCCGCCGAGACCTCTCCTGACGACAGTAGCCGTCTAAAATTCAAATTAGATCTCAAAAAGGGAGAATGGGTTACTTTGGAAGCAGGGGTTCCTTCGAATTCCAGCACAACCACTTCATCGCTGTTGGTCTGAAACAAAAATTTAAATTTTTTAAAAATAAAATTATAAAATTAAAATTATTTAATTCTACTTTCTTATTTGATAAAAACGGTATAAGGTCTACGTTTAGTTAGGAAAATTCTAATCTTCAAGTTGTAACCGTAATTTTCACGTATAATTCAGAAAACCCCTTTATTTCGAATTAGCCTTAATTTTTAAAAACTTAGGATTCGAAACAGCCGTAGGAGTTTTTAGCCCTAAAATGCATTAAAAAATAATTTTCCACTGTGCTATATGCAAATGAAGGTGCTAAATTCAAATAAGGTCGTTTAAATCGTATTAAAAAGTACTTTTTAGGGGTGCTACATGCAAATTATGGTCGGTGTTGTCGTGAAAATTCAAATGAGAGAGGACAGTGTCAAATAATTAATTGTAAATTAACTGTTTCTGGAAAATCCTTTAAAAATTCAATTTTGACATCCGCCTGGCAGGAATTACTGCAATCGATTTTTAAGAAATATCAATTTTCGCGAATAAAACAAAATTAAATAGCCAAAATTTTGTGATTTAACCCTTTTTTGGTTCGTTCCAGTAGATTTCAAATCAAAAAGAACGTCCTCGCATTAGAATCCCGCAGCACCACCTCAAAATCCAAAACTAGCGGTGATATTTATTCCAGATTCCGACACAATCATCAACCGGGGGACAATAAATAGGGAGAGGTGCTTTAGAATTCAAAAGCGCACCTCTTCCGTCTCCATCAGAGTGACATTCATCCGCTGGACCTGCGACTGCAGCTGCTGCTCCTTCTTGCGCTTCAGCTGCGCATCCTCCTCGTCTTCGTCGTCCTTAATGCAAATTAGTTTGCAAAAAAAATTTTATTTAAAAAAGAAATAGGTCTAACTTTTTAAGTTTATAAAATAATGTAAATAAGTTTAAAAATACTAACCAAAATAGTAAAAAAAGGAAAAACTCACGGGAAGGCCGTACTTGCTGAAGTGTTCGACCTTGAACACCCAGCTGCCGGTGGAGGGACGGTAGTCCTTGAACAAGGCGCCCATCTTCAGAGTGACCCTCTCCAGACGGTCGCGCCAGCCCATCTCAGCCAGGGCAAGAGGGTCCTGCAACGAAAAGAAAAGTTAAATCGATCGATTGAGCCGCTTTTGGTGACCTCAGGCCGCTTCCGCCTTTTCTGGCGACCTCAGGCCGCTTCCGCTTTTTTCTGGCAACAACAGGCCGCTTTCTGTGTATCCTACCTTGACTTCCTGCTTGCTCTCCCTGTCCACGTGCCACACCCTCTCCAGGGTGACTTCAGCCGGGCGGTTGAGGCCCTCTCCAAGCGGCGGCTTCTGAGTCTCGTCCGGATACACGGTGACCTCCTTGTGGCGGAAGATCACTACCTAAAATGGAGAAATTGAGTTTTTAATTGTTTTTAACAGAATTTTATTTTTTTTTTAAATAAAAGGAAATAGAAAAATCCAAAAATTAATTTTTAAGAATTTTAGAATAAAAAAAACTAAATAAAAAGAGAAAATCAAACAAACCTCGTCGAGTGCGATCGAAGAGAGCTCCAGAGGGCCGGGCCAGAAGACGCTGCCGTAGGTGGCACGGCCGATAGTGAGGCCGTCGGGAAGAACCACCTTTCCGTCAACAATCTGGAAATGATTTGAATTTTACGCTTAAACTATCTTTTCAATAAAAATTGTCTTTAAATTCAGAACTTTACTATTCTAAAGATTTTAATCTAAAGATAATTTTAAACCTATAATTTCTTTAACAGGTATTAATATTCACACTTAAAATAGAATGATTATTCATAAATTTTAAGCAAAAAGAGCCAAAATTCCTGCTTTTTTTATATTTAAAAAATTAGTCTTCATATTATAGTAATTTTACATGAAAACATCGGGTTCAATAAGAATTTCGCGAATTGTGATTATACGAAAAATCAATTAAATCCATTTTGAGGAAGAAATTGTCCGGTTAAACAGCGGAGAGGTTGTAAATATCGGGCGGACGAGTTGAACCCTTTTCCAAATTCTCAGAAGCACCTGGGTGGTGGAAATTCAAAGAAAGGCTAAGCTTACCATAGAAGCCATGGTCATGATGGTGGGTTCGCAGAAGTAATCGCTGGTCTTCAGAGTGACGCCAGCGGGGGCCTGGACCTCCTCGGTGACAGCCACCACATGAACGGGGGACCTTTGGACGGCAGGATGAGATCTGGTTTCCTGGAAAAGAGGGTTTTAAAACCTAAAAAAAAATTAGAATACCACGACGGGAGAACCGATGGAGCCGTGGGTGGAGTCGAGGTCCATTCGAGGGAGCGGGCGTCTCTGCTCTTCGTGGCGACGGAGGACGGCCTCGCGGGGATCCAAGTGGACACTAAAGAGGGAGGGTTAGAGAGAGAGAGAGAGAGAGAGAGAGAAATAAAAAGATTTACCTGTCGTTTACGGAGACGTTCTCGTCCTCCATGGGAGGCAGTTCATCGGCGTCGCGGGGAGTGGCCACAGCCTGCGCGCGGCCTCCGCTCTTCATGGCGCTCTTGATCTCGTTCAGATCGAGGTGTTTGATGTGGGTGCGACGGCCGGAGCCGGGCAGTCCGTTGCTGGAATTGTTCAGAGCCCGCTCGATGGCAGAATCGACGGTTCTAAAAATATACGGTTTAATTTCTCAAAAAAGCAGGCCAAGCGGACTTTAAATGTCAAAAATAGAATCAAACGGCCTATTGCGTCCAAAAGCGGCTTTTAAACGCAATGTTTGACACGTACGGTTTAAAACCGCCGTTGGAGGTGCTGTTGGCCTCAAACTGCCACTAAAAATCCCTTTTTGAGGTGCTATATGCAAATTTCGGGTGCTATTTTTAACCAAGACTGGGCTGTGTCAAACAGTGTTTAAACGTCAAAAAACAAATCAAGCGGAGCGGCCTATGGTTGCCAAAAAGCGGCCCATAAAAAGTCAACAAGAGAATCAAGCGGCCTATTGCTGCCAAAAGCGGCTTTTAATCGCCAAAAAGCAGGTCAAGCGGCCTTTGGTTGTCAAAAGCGATTTTAAATGCCAAAAAAAGCAAATCGAGCGAAGCGGCCTATGGTTGCAAAAAAGCGGCTTTCATTGCCAAAAATCAGGTCAAGCGGCCTATGGTTACCAAAAGCGGTTTTTATTGGCAAAAAGAAGTTCAAGCGGCCTATGGTTACAAAAAAGCGGATTTGACTAGCCAAAAAGCGGCCTTCGGTTGCCAAAAGCGGCTTACTTGTTGACGAGAGTTCCATTGAGAGTGGTGTTGCGGAGGGACGCGTTGGCACTTCCGGGCGCCTTTCCTCCGATTCCCTTGCCGAGAGTGGGCGGAGTCCTGGTGGATTTGTAGTTGAGGTCACTGCCGATGGCGATGGCACGGCTGCGCACCTAAAATACCTCGTTTTGTTGTGCAAAATGCAAATTTTACCTTGGAGCCGGCCACGGGCACATTCATGGAGAGGAAGGAAATCTTGCCGGCGGGGGAGTCGGCCCCTCCACTCGCGGGGGAAGAGGCGGCGGCCGTCTCAGAGACCTTCTTCAGGAAACGCATCTGACGAGTAGCACTGAAAATTTTGGATTACTGTAGTCAAAACAGGTCTATTTAGTCTAATTATTTCGGTACTGCTGATTAGACTAGTGACACCCACCTAACGGGATTCGGCTTCTCATCCGTGTCGATGGGGCTGGCCAGCTTCAGAAGAGGGCTGTCGCCGTAGGGATTCGTAGCCAAACTGGCCTCAATCATCGCCATTTTGAGCTGAAATTTGGGTTTTTAATCAAAAAGTATAATTAGAATACCATGGTCTCATTGACATCGGAGCCGAGGATGATGGGCTTGGAGGCGACTTCGACGGTGGCGGGATTCGAAACGACGAGAGCTAAAAAGGGAGGTTATTCAGCTTTAAATTCAAATCTTTTTGGAAATTAAAAGCCGCTTTTTGGCAATCATAGGCCGCTTGACCTGCTTTTTTCGTTAGCTTGATCCGAAACTTACGCTGTGTCTGAGCAGCCGGCTGTCCGAAAAGTCCTCCGCCCTGAGCGGGCTGTGCCGTTCCGAAAAGTCCTCCACTGGTCGCTTGCTGTGCAGGAGCTCCGAACAGTCCAGTACCTAAAAATAATAATTAAACTATTTTAATTAAATTATTAATTTTATATAAAAAATTAATTTTAAACAAATTAATAAAATTATCACTTTTCATAGAAAATTTATTTAAATTAAATTAATTAAACTATTAATTTTTAATAAAATAATTTTTAAAGCGACAAAAACCTACTGGGCTGAGCGGGAGTGGATCCAAAGAGTCCGGTCTTGGCGGGAGCGCTGCCGAAGAGTCCTCCGCCGGCGGTGGAAGTAGCCGGTTGGCCTAAAATTCAAATTAACCAGGAGGAAGCAATCTAAATCCTCTAAAAACGGTCTAAAACTAATAAAGCATGCGGTGCAGTGGTTCCACTGACCAAACGTACTCGCAGTGCCAAAGCTGCCAAAAGTGGAGGTGGGTGTGGCCGTCTTCCCGAAGAGCCCTCCCGTCTGCTGTGGCTGCTGCGTGTTGCCGAACAATCCTCCTCCCGCGGCCGGTGCAGCTCCAAATGTCTGAAATTGAGGTTTAAAAAAGTTCAAAATGGATTAAAACCGTGGCTGGGGCGGCGGTTGAACCGAAGAGACCGGTGGACTGCTGAGCGGGCTGGGCGGCCTGTCCAAAGGTGGCGAAGGTGTTCGTGGTGGGCGTTCCAAACGCCTGAAAAAATATCGTCAAGCGGCCTATGGTTGCCAAAAGCGGTTTTTAATTTAAAAAAAGAAGCATTTAATCACAAGAAGCGGGCAAAGGGGCCTTTAATCGCAAAAAGCAGATCCAGCGTATTATGGTTGGCAGCCTCAGACCGCTCCCGCTTTTTCTGGCGACCTCAAGCCGCTTCCGCTTTTTCTGACGACCTCAGGCCGCTTCTGCTTTTTTTTGGCCAACTCAAGCCGTGTTCCGCTTTTTTTTGCGACCTCAGGCCGCTTCCGCTTTTTTTGACGACCTCAAGCCGCGTTCCGCTTTTTTGGCGACCTCAGGCCGCTTTCCGCTTTTGTTTGCGACCTCATGCCGCTTTCCGCTCTTTTGGGACCACAGGCCGCTTTCTGCTTTTTTGGCGACCTCAGACCGCTTCCGCTTTTTTGGCGACCTCAGGCCGCTTTCCTCTTTTCTTTTTCTGCTTTTCTGATCAAGATTTGACTCCAAACTCACACTGCTGCTGGTGGCGGGGCTTCCGAAAAGGCCTCCTCCAGTGGTCGTAGTGCCGGTCGTTCCGAACGTGTTGGTAGGCGCCGTAGATCCAAAGAGACCACCGCCAGTGGCGGGTTTGTTTCCAAACAGAGAAGTGCTCTAAACAAGTATTTTGATGGCTAAATGCTAATTTCTACCTGTTGCTGCTGGGTGTTCTGGCTACCGAAGAGGGAGCTTCCCTGAGTGGTGGTGTTGCCTCCAAAAGGACTGGAAGTCGTAGCTGAAACGATGATTTTCATTGAAATTGAAGAATTGAAGAAATTTCATTTAAATTACAGCAATTTCATCTAAGTTGAAGCAAAAACTTACAGGTAGTTCCAAAGAGAGACTTTGGCTGCTGGTTCTGGGTGGATCCGAAGAGACCGCCGCTGCTTGTGTTGGCGGTACTGCCGCCGAAGAGACCTCCGGTGGAGCCAGCTGCGGGGGCCTTGCGATTGGCGATGTAGTCATCCACACGGAGCTCCTGAAATCATCATATTACACAAGGAAAGATCGAGAGAGAGAGAGAGAGAGAGAGAGAGAGAGAGAGAGGCCGCCAAAAAGTACCTCGAAGCTCTTCCCCTCGTACTCCTTCATGGCCGAAATGCAGAAGTTCTTGGTCTGAATCTGCTGCGAGATGCCGTTCTTCATCATTGTGTCATTCGCCACGTGGGGATTGAACTTGATCGTAGTCCCGTTCGGAGCATTCCCAGTCGCAGAAGCTGAAAACCGCTGTAATTTCTTTAAAATCCTTGATTTACATCCGAAAAGACTGCCGCTTTGCTGGTTGGACGTTCCGAAGAGGCCTCCTCCGGTGGTGCCGCCGAAGGACGTATTCTGCGTGGTGGTGGAGGATCCAAAAAGCGATGGCTTCGCCGCAGTCGAGCCGAAGAGACCCCCGCCTCCGGCATTGTTGTTGGCCGTGGAGGATCCTAAAATAAGTACATTTTTATATTAAAAAAATAAGTAGATTTTAGGATTGCGGGACAACTCGTCCGAAAAAAAAAATGGAAAATTAAATTCGGAAAAAAAGAATTTTTTTTACATCTGAAATTTAAAAAAAAAATTAAATAGGAATTATTACAAATATAAAAATATTTTTTTAAAATGGTTTGAAATAAAATCGTGAAAATTTCAAAACAACTTTATTTTATATCAAAAAGGATCATTTTAACTTAAAGATGATACTTATAAAATAACATTTTGGTATTAAAACACTTTTCAAAAGGATTATCGGAAGATTTATCCAATTCCCATTAAGAAATGGAAAACTCATCCGAAAATCAAATTTATAGTTATTCTAAAGTCGGTTATTTTTGTATATTTAAATTTAAATTCTTTCTCCATAAAGTTGTCGTAAAATTAGAATTTTACGATTCATACATTTTAAGCAGTAAGAATTCCTGTTTTAGCTATTTAATATTCTTAAAATTAGAGTAATTTTCGTGGAAAACATTGGATTAAACAAGACAATCGCGAATTCCGATTAGCTAAAAAATCAATTAATTCATTTTGCGGGACAGGGGAAACTCGTCCGGTGTAAACAGCGGGCGGGTTGTAAACAGAATGCGGACGAGTTGTACATTTACCTGTTTTAGTTTTTAAAAAAATGTAAAATAACGAACCGAAGAGGGAAGTGGACTGCTGGGGAGTGGAGGTTCCGAAGAGACTGGTGGTGGAGGCCTGTTTCTGGCCGAAGAGCGAACTGCCACCGGTATTGGTAGATCCGAACATTGGCTTATTCTGGTTGGTGTTGTTGCCGAAAAGACCCGATCCTGGAAAAGCAAACATTCTCCAGAATCTCTCACCCAGAATCTAAGTGCAAAATTCTAGTCCATTTATAGCCCTGAATGCGGAAGTATTTCGCAAGCTATTTGCCCCTGATTTTCGAAAATGATAACCGGGTTACGTAACGCGTGACCACGCCTATTCATCTTTCAGTCACGCGGAATACAGTGGTGCAAAATGTGCAGCGCTGGAGTCGATAAGAAGAAAATTACCTTGAGTAGAAGAAGCTCCGAAAGCAGGAGTGCTGGAGCCAAATGGTTTGCTACCACCGAACATTCCTCGAACGCCAGATACTTCTGACGCTAAAAAATCGATAATCAGGTAAGAAACACGAAAAATCAATAAAAGAAGATCACAAGGCTACAGAAGATCACAAAAGTAGGTCAAACCCGGAAACAAACTTCTAGATCAAAAACGTTCTAGGTCAAAACCCGGAAACAAACTTCTAGGTCAAAAACGGTTTTTTTATTGATTTTTTTCATTTCTACCTTTACTTTTAATTAAATTTAAACTTTATACGTACATCTTATTTAATTTTAATACTAGCAGAACAAAACACACAAAAAATCAAGCGCCTTTTGACGAAAATTGGGAAATTCAAGCGGATTCGAATATGGACGCAATTTTACGTGCGCGGCATTTTCTTACCCGCTACCGTAATTGGAAATTAATTAATCCTACGGTAGGTAAACCCAAGGTTGCGTACCGTTTGTACCGCCCATTCCTAAGTGTACTTTTTAAATTATTTTTGTTGTTTTTCCAATTTTGTAAGCATTTTTAATGTGTTAAATGTATCATAAAATAATCAATAATTTATTCGTAATGTAAAGCAAAATGAATTTTTGAGCAGACGCTATTTTTAGGCGAAAGACGAGTTGTTTACCTTTTTAGACCAGATTTCTCATGTTGTCTTTATTTAGGGACCTTATTTCGCTACCTAGCTATTGATTTTGTCGAAAATTTTGCTCAAACTCGTGGTTAGATGTACTTTATAGCGTTACCCTTTTCGCCACTTCATTTTGCCAGTATTCTTTCTGTCTTTATCCTTACAGTTTCTTATTTCCAGGGACTATGAACCGCGCCGTGTTCTCCCGCTTCATGGGCCTGCGCCGTGCTGCTCAGCAGCAGCTCTCCAAGCGCAACGGATCTCACGGTCACGATGTAAGTTTCCCCTTGTTTTTTCTTGTATTTCTCACTGTATTTACTACTTTGATTGATAACCTTACTTCCATCTTCCAGATCGTGAACCCCGGACCCAACATCACTTTCGACTACATGCCGGTCCCCTTCCAGCCCTACCAGCAGGTCTACGGCGAGCTCCAGTCCAAGTTCAACACTTACCTCGCCGTGTCCGCCGTCGCCTTCGTCGCGTCTTTCGCTCTCGTAAGTTTTATCCACATTCTTTTGTTTACATTCCTATAATGTAATCAATCGTATACCTTATAATCACATTCTTTCAGGCCTGCTACGAGGACGTGTTCGCCTTCGAGGCCCTGCGCCCTCCCCAGTCTTACCGCAACCGCAAGTAGACGCTCCGAACCGGCTAGTGAACTAGACGTACAAGCAATAAAGATTGTTCCTCTGTATCTCTTGTTCTCATTCCCTGCGTTGCATCCGTTCGCCTACCTCCCTTTGTTTTTAATATGCTCCCCACATTCGGTTTAGCGCAATGGCAGCCGATGGTCTTACATCTGTTAACCAAATGAAAAGTCTGCAGTTCAAGGATAAAGTAACTTTGCTTGTTTGCATTTCAGACGTCTTTGTTTTAGCTGGCAGCTCTGAATCGCGATTTCTTGAAGGCTCTGAGGACGTGGTACGAACAGTGCCCTCACTTCGATTTCGTGAGTTTCTTGACTTTCTTAGCCTTCCTCTTCTTAAATGGACCGTCACATTTTTTGACTCATATTAAAGAGCCTGAAAAGTTGTCCCAGATAATATATAACGGTTTGTGGTTTAAATGCGTCGTTATGGAGAAATCTGCATATGAAATGCCATTTTTTGGCCATTCCAGGCGGGACCTGTGATAACCGGCATTTTAACGAACTGCGTGCACGGTGTTTACGCATCCATTCAATCCATTGCTTTATCGACTTTTTGGTCGTCGCTTTTGAATTTTCAATGTTCCCGCCTGAAAAGACGCAGAAAACTCTGGTTGTCTGACAGGGTAGCGGCGCGAGTCGAGTTTGACACCCGTACGAGATCGGATATCGGAAATACAAGTCGAAAAGGTCCCTGACGGTTCTTTTAACCTTCCTGACGACTGGAATGACATTTTCTTTATAACGCTTCTTTTTCAGTCTGACACGGTGCAGTCTTACCTGAAACACGTGGAAGCCCTCGATGAGCAGTACGGTGGAGCCAAGGAGAACCAGAAGGAGCAGGCTGAGATGAAGGCGCCAGCCAAGGACGAGAATGCCGCCGGAGGTCGCAAGATTGCCAAGGTTCGTCTTCTGATGACAAAAATACCGTAATCCCGATATTCCTATGAGAAAATCTGTATTTTTGAGGCTTTATTCCAAACTATGATGATCCTTTCTAGGCTAAGCGCCGTCTCCCCGCCGATCCTGACAAGTTGAACGAGTCCGTCGTCGTTTCCACTCCCGCGCGGAACCCGCCCCGCTTCAGTCTCGGAAACGTCTCCGCCATAGCGCCGCCCGGAGATGATACTCCCCCCGTTGCGGTTCGAATCCATCACAAATCGATCGATATCGATTATTTTCAGATAAACGAGCCCTCGACTGGTGCTGGCGGGCGGAAGAGAGCCATCCGAGGTGGAGGCCCTCTGGGAGACAAGGAACAGGTGGTCTTCCGCGGATCCGATGATGGCGCCAAGTCGGCCGTCAGTTCGATTCCTCCGGTCAGCATTAATCTGCCCAAACCGACCACCGGCTTCTGGAATAGTCAGAAGGAAAGCGCTGGCGTAGATGAGGGAGAGACGTTCGCCAAGTGGGCGGATAAGAAGAAGAGCGACGAGAAGGGAGAGGAGAAGGCGGAGGAGAAGAAAGAGTTCGTTAGCATATTGTCTCTGAAATATTTGAATTTAGGGCTCCCAAGGCCGTGTTCAGCTTCGGAAAGACGTCATCCGACAGCAACGGCGCCAAAAAGGATGACGACAAGGGAAAGTGAGGATTTTGCGCCTTTTCGCCTCAAAATTCGGATCATTTTGACCTAAAATGCTTATTTAAAGGGGACTATCTTCTACCTAAAATGCTAATTTCAGGGGATTCGGTGGCTTCAAGGGCTTCGACTTCTCCGCCGCTCAGAAGGATGCCAAGGAGAAGGAGGCTGAACCAGCAAAGCCGGTCTTCTCTTTCGGAGGAGCCGCCAAGAAGGATTCTGATGAGAAGAAGGAGGAGGAGGCCACCAAGCCCGCCTTCACTTTTGGATCATTCAACAAGAAAGAGGACAAAAAGGAGGAGCCCGAAGCTGCCGCCAAGCCCGCCCTCTCCTTCCCCAGTTTCGGAGCCAAGACCGACTCCACCCCCGCATTCGGAGCCAAGAAAGAGGGAGATGCCTTGTATGTTTTCTGACCGTATATTCTAACCCCTTTTTTAAAGGAAACCGACTCTTAGCTTCCCCAGCTTTGGATCCACCCCTGCTGATGGGTTAGTTTGGATAGAAAAATGCCTAAAAGTGTTGTGTTTAGATCGAAGCCCGCTCTCTCCTTCCCTTCGTTTGGAAGTTCGGCTGCTGCCCCCACTTTGACTTTTGGCGCTCCCAAGACTGAGGAGGAGAAGAAGGACGACGAGGAAGGAGAGTACGTGCCTCCCAAGGCGGAGGTCGTCGAGGCAGAAGAACCCGGATCCACCTACTCTTCCAAGTAAGCTTTCTGCATCTTCTGGTGACCTCAGGCCGCTTTCCGCTTTTTTATGGCAGCCTCAGGCCGCTTTTTTTTCGCTTTTTCCGGCCACCTCAGGCCGCTTTCTGCTTTCTTCTGGCGTTCTCAGGCGGCTTTCTGCTGTTATCCGGCCACCTCAGGCCGCTTTCCGCTTTTCTGGTAACCTCAGGCCGCTTTTTGCTTTTTGGCATCCCCGCTTTCCGCTTTTTCCGGC